>CM026387.1:23688746-23745160 GCA_014843695.1 Archivesica marissinica
TACCATGCCATATACCATACCATATACCATACCATATCCATACCATATTCCATACCATATCCATACCATATACCATACCATATACCATACCATATACCATACCATATACCATACCATATACCATACCATATACCATACCATATACCATACCATATACCATACCATATACCATACCATATACCATACCATATACCATACAATATACCATACCATATACCATACCATATACCATACCATATACCATACCATATACCATACCATATACCATACCATATACCATACCATATACCATATACCATACCATACATACCATATACCATACCATATACCATACCATATACCATACCATATACCATACCATATACCATACCATATACCATACCATATACCATACCATTACCATACCATGTACCATACCATGTACCATACTATACTATGTACCATACCATACCATTACCATACCATACCATACACCATACCATATACCATACCATATACCATACCATATACCATACCATATACCATACCATATACCATACCATATACCATACCATATACCATACCATATACCATACCATATACCATACCATATACCATACCATATACCATACCATATACCATACCATATACCATCCCATATACCATACCATATACCATACCATATACCATACCATATACCATACCATATACCATACCATATACCATACCATATACCATACCATATACCATACCATATACCATACCATATACCATACCATATACCATACCATATACCATACCATATACCATACATATACCATACCATATACCATACCATATACCATACCATATACCATACCATATACCATACCATATACCATACCATATACCATGCCATATACCATACCATATACCATGCCATATACCATGCCATATACCATGCCATATACCATGCCATATACCATGCCATATACCATGCCATATACCATGCCATATACCATGCCATATACCATGCCATATACCATGCCATATACCATGCCATGTACCATGCCATATACCATGCCATATACCATGTCATATACCATGCCATATACCATGCCATATACCATACCATATATCATGCCATATACCATACCATATACCATACCATGCTATACCATACCTTGCCATACCTTACCAAACCATATCTTACCATACCATACCATGCTATACCATACCATACCATGCTATACCATACCATGCTATTCCATACCATACCATGCTATACCATACTATACTATTATATACCATACCATACCATACCATACTATACAATACCATACCATGCTATACCATACCATACCATGCTATACCATACCATACACCAAACCATATACCATACTATGCTATACTATACCATACCATGCTATACCATACCATACCATGATATACCATACCATACCATGCTATACCATACCATGCCATGATATACCATACCATACCATGCTATAGCATACCATACCATACTATACCATGCTATACCATACCATACCATACCATGCTATACTATACCATGCCATACGTTACCATACCATACCTTACCATACCATAATATGCTATCCCATACCATACCATATACCATACCATACCATGCTATACCATACCATACCATGCTATACCATACCATATCATACCATGCTATACCATACCATACTATACCATACCATACTATACCATGCTATACTATACCATACTATACCATACCATACTATACCATACCATACCATACCATGCTATACCATAACATACCATACCATGCTATACGATACCATACTATACCATACCATGCTATACCATACCATACCATACCATACTATACCATACCATACTATGCTATACCATACAATACCATGCTATACTATACCATACCATACCATGATATTACATACCATGCTATACCATACCATACCATGCTATATCATACCATACAATGCTATACCATACCTTACCATACTATACCATACCAATACCATACCATATACCATACATATACCATACAATCCATATCATATACCATACCATATACCATACCATATACCATACCATACCATATACCATACCATATACCATACCATATACCATAACATATACCATACCATATACCAAACCATATACCATACCATATACCATACCATATACCATATCATATACCATACCATATACCATACCATATACCATACCATATACCATACCATATACCATACCATATACCATACCATATACCATACTATATACCATACTATATACCATACCATATACCATACCATATACCATACCATATACCATACCATATACCATACCATATACCATACCATATACCATACCATATACCAATCCATATACCATACCATATACCATACCATATACCATACCATATACCATACCATATACCATACCATATACCATACCATGCAATACCATACCTTGCCATACCTTAACATACCATACCATATACCATACCATATACCATACCATATACCATACAATATACCATACCATGCTATACCATACCATGCTATACCGTACCTTGCCATACCTTACCATACCATACCTTACCATACCATACTATGCTCTACCATACCATACTATGCTATACCATACGATGCTATTCCATACCATACTATGCTATGCCATACCATACTATTCTATACCATACCATACCATACCATACTATACCATACCATACCATACCATGCTATACTATACCATACACCATACCAAATACAATACCATGCTATACCATACCATACCATGCTATACTATACCATGATATACCATACCATACACCATACCATATACCATACCATGCTATACCATACCATACGATGCTATACCATACCATACCATGCTATACCATACCATACCATACCATGCCATGCCATACAATAACATGCTATACCATACCATGCTATACCATACCATACCATGCTCTACCATACCATACTATGCTATACCATACTATGCTATACTATAACATACTATACCATGCTATACCATATCATACCATACCATACCATACCATGCTATACCATACCATGCTATACCATACCTTACCATACCATACCATGATATACCATACCATACCATACCATGCTATACCATACCATGCTATACCATACCATACCATACTATGCTATACCATACCTTACCATACTATACCATACCATACCATGCTTATCATGCCATACCATACCATACCCTGCTATATCATACCATACCATGCTATACCATACCATGCTATACCATACCATACCATACCATACCATACCATACCATACTATACCATACCATACCATACTATACCATACCATACTATGCTATACCATACCATTACCATACCATACCATACCATACCATACCATGCTATACCATACCATACCATGCTATGCCATACCATACTATGCTATACCATGCCATGCTATACCATACCATACTATGTTATACCATACCATACTATTCTATACCATACCATACCATACCATACTATACCATACCATACCATACTATACCATATACTATACATGCACCATACCATACAATCCATGCTATACCATACCATACCATGCTATACCATACCATATCATCTATAATATTCATATTTGCTATACCATACCATACACCATACCATATACCTTACCATGCTATACCATACCATACCATGCTATACCATACCATACCATGCTATACCATACCATACCATACCATACAATGCCATGCCATACAATAACATGCTATACCATACCATACCATGCTATACCATACCATACCATGCTATACTATACCATGCTATACCATACCACACCATACCTTACCATACTATACCATGCTATGCCATACCATACCATACCATGCTATACCATACCATACCATACCATACTATTCCATAGCATACCATACCATGCTATACCATACCATACCATGCTCTACCATACCATACCATGCTATACCATACTATGCTATACTAACCATATCATACTATGCTATACCATATCATACCATACCATACCATACCATGCTATACCATACCATACTATGCTATACCATACCTTACCATACCATACCATGATATACCATACCATACCTTGCTATACCATACCATGCTATACCATACCATACTATGCTATACCATACCTCCATACCATACCATACCATACCATACCATGCTATACCATGCTATACCATACCATACCATGCTATACCATACCATACCATGCCATGCTATATCATACCATATCATGCTATACCATACCATGCTATACCATACCATACCATACCATGCTATACCATACCATACCATGCTATACTATACCATACCATGCTATACCATACCATACTATGCTATACCATACACTACCATACCATACCTTACCATACCATACCATGCTATACCATACCATACCATGATATACCATACCATACCATACCATTCCATGCTATACCTTACCATACCATGCTATACCATACCATACCAATCCATGCTATACCTTACCATACCATGCTATACCATACCATTCCATGCTATACAATACTATGCCATGCTATACCATACCATACCATACCATGCTATACCATACAATACCATGCTATACCAAACCATACCATACTATACCATACCATACCATACTATACCATACCATACCATACCATACCATACTATGCTATGCCATACCATACTATACTATACCATACCATACCATACTATGCTATACCATACCATACTATACCATACCATACCATGCTATGCCATACCATACTATACCATACCATGCTATACCATACCATACCATACCATGCTATACCATACCATACCATGCTATACCATACCATACCATGCTATACCATACCATACCATGCTATACCATACCATACCATACCATACCATGCTATACCATACCATACCATGCTATACCATACCATACCATGCTATACCATACCATGCTATACCATACCATACCATACTATGCTATACCATACCATACCATGATATACCATACCATACCTTTCCATGCTATACCATACCATACCATGCTATACCATACCATACCATGCCTAACCATACTATACCATACCATACCATGCCATACTATACCATACCATACTCTATACCATACCATACCATGCTATACCATACCATACTATACCATATCATACCATACCATGCTATACCATACCATACCATGCTATACCATACCATACTATGCTATACCATACCATACCATGCTATACCATACCATACCATGCTATACCATACCATTCCATACCATACCATACCATGCTATACCATACCATACCATGCCTAACCATACCATACCATGCCATGCCATACCATACCATACCATACTCTATACCATACCATACCATGCTATACCATATCATACTATACCATGCTATACCATAGCATACCATACCATACCATGCCATGCCATACAATACCATACCATACCATGCTCTATACCATACCATACCATGTTATACCATACCATACTATACCATACACTACCATGCTATACCATACCATACCATACCATGCTATACCATACCATACCATGCTATACCATACCATACCATACTATACTATACCATACCATAACATACCATACCATAACATAATATACCATACCATACCATGCCATACTATGCTATACCATACCATACCATGCTATGCCATACTAAACTATACCATACCATGCTTTACCATACCATACTATACTATACCATACCATGCTATACCATACCATACCATGCTATGCCATACCATACCATACCATGCCATGCTATACCATACCATACTATGCTATACCATACCATACCATACCATGCCATGCTATACCATACCATGCCATGCTATACCATACCATGCTATACCATACGATACCATGCTATACCATACCATACCATGCTATACCATACCATGCCATACCTTACCATACCATACCTTACCATGCCATACAATGCTATACCATACCATGCTATACCATACCATACAATGCTATACCATACCATGCTATACCATACCATACCATGCTATACCATACTATGCTATACCATACCATGCTATACCATACTATACCATCCAATACCATACCATACCATATCATACCATACCATACCATGCTATACCATTCCATACCATACCATGCTATACCATACCATACCATGCTATACCATACCTTACCATACCATACCTTACCATACCATACCATGCTCTACTATACCATACCATACCTTACCATACCATACCATACCTTACCATACCTTACCATACCATGCTATACCATACCATACCTTACCATACCTTACCATACCATACCATACCATACCTTACCATACCACGCTATACCATACAATACCATGCTATACCATGCCATACCTTACCATACCATACCATACCTTACCATACCATACCATGCTATACCATACCATACTATACCATGCCATACCTTACCTTACCATACCATACCATGCTATACCATACCATACCATATACTAGACCATGCTATACCATACCATACCTTACCATACCATACCATACCATAACATACCATGCTATACCATACCATACCATATACCATACCATACCTTACCATACCATGCTATACCATACCATACCATATACCATACCATACCATACCATCCATACCATACTATACCATACCATACCATGCTATACTATACCATATACCATACCATAATATACCATAATATACCATACCATACCATACTATTCCATACCATACTATACCATACCATACCATGCCATACCATACCATACCTTACCATAACATACCATACCATATCTTACCATACCATACCATACCATACCATGCTATACCATACCATACCATGATATACCATACCATACCTTACCATACCATACAATGCTATACTATACCATACCATATACCAGACCATGCTATACCATACCATACCTTACCATGCCATACCATACCATAACATACCATGCTATACCGTACCATACTATGCCATGCCATACCTTACCATACCATACCATACCTTGCTATACCATACAATGATATACCATACCATACCATATACCAGACCATGCTATACTATACCATACCATACCATGCTATACCATACCATACCATATACCATACCATGCTATACCATACCATACCATACTATATACCATACCATACCATCCATACCATATACCATACCATACCATACCATGCTATACTATACCATATACCATACCATAATATACCATAATATACCATACCATACCATACTATACCATACCATACTATACCATACGTTACCATGCCATACCATACCATACCTTACCATACCATACCATACCTTAACATACCATACCATATCTTACCATACCATACCATACCATGCTATACCATACCATTCCATATACCATACCATACCATACCATACCATACCATCCATACCATACTATACCATACCATACCATACCATGCTATACCATACCATACCATATACCATACCATACCATACCATACTATACCATACCATACCATACCATACCTTACCTTACCATACCATACCATACCATACCATACCATACCATACGTTACCATACCATACCATACATTACCATTCCATACCATACCATACCATATCGTACCATACCATACAATACCATACCTTTCCATACCATATATACTCTCAACAGTGAAAGTAGGATTTCAATTAACGTTTTTTATACAAATTTATTTTAGCTCGATTGCGAAACAAATTCTTACAACTTATATTAATCACTCTCGAGACCTCATTCCTGATGCACTCCATCGCTACGAGAAAGAGAGAAGAGACAACGTGGAATTTAAATGCCTTGCCTAAGGGCACAATCGTAACGGCTCCAGAGGGGCTCGAACTCAGGACCTTTCGCACATGAACCGAACGTGCATCCACTGCACTATCACGACTTCGTGTAACGGTCAGCCAAGCTCCTGGCTTAGCGGTTGTTTATTATTAAAATCTTTACTAAGCGCATTGATACGCCCTTTAGATATAATTTAAATACGATTAGTCTAACAATAAATATACATGTGAGATAAAACAGTACATATGTAATATAAATCATGTTATTCAGTATACAAGCGTTGTATTGCACATGGATATTGGTCATTTGTTATGTCAACCAAATACGTATACGACCTTTTTTGTATTGGATGAAATTGTACTCTTTAGAAATTTTATTTTTTGACTTTTTGTTTTCCGCTTTAAAGTGATATTTCCGTTCAAACTGAATTTCGCTAAAATATGTTGCTATCATACAATTGACCTTTCTGCCGATTTTGATTGACAGCTGGCGTTAGCCAATCGCATCGCACCATTCGCGCACACCCCCGGCAACGGTTTATCGCCGCCATCTTGTTAGACAAACATGCATATTAGACACACTAGTAACGAGTAGACAAATTTGAAAAGGCGTGAATTTGATCGAAAATACGGGTTTAAAATTGTTTTAATGATGTTGAAAATGTGTAGCTTTGGTGTGTGGGTTAGTTATAGTACAAAATTAGTCGATATCCTGGTGATCGACGTTAAATTCAACCCATTTCAATCCTTGGACAAATCTAAAAGTGTGTATATGAACCACAAAATACCAGACAGCTGCTTTAAAAACAATGCATCTATAAAAACACCGACTGACCCCATATAGTCATTCTTTTCTCACAAACACAGCAATCAAATTTAAGCGTGTCACACTGTTTATTGGGAGCAATCAACAACTTACCCACTAACGGTACACGAACGATGTAGTTTTATTTAAAGTCGCCACCGCATAAATGCATTTGGGCGACTAAATTATCTAAGGTGATTAAAGAGGTCTAAAAATAGTTAATAAACTATTAAAATTACAATACTATGTTGTTTAGAGGGCTATGTGGGTTGCATTAATCTCAGCGTGTGTTCGGTTTTCATATCTTCCACCCCCGCTCGCACACTATTGTGTACCAACGGGGGTCGGAGGTAGACCGGGTGAAGAAATTACCCGGTGCAATTACTAATTCTAAGAAGATTTAGACATAAGTTGGTTAGTAAATCGTTTGTTAGTCCGTTCTATAGCCGATTTATACCGTATGTCCTTGGTGAGATAAAAACCGTACAAATATTTGATTCTAAGTAGCATTCAAACAGTATCGAGGTAGCTACGAAGATTAAAATTCATGGACTATCTTAATATGTATCTGTACTAAGACATTTAGTTGATTGATCCCAAGTACATATAGTTACTACCAGTAATACAGATATATAACTGGTAGTAAAATAGCTTCCATAGTTATGGAAAATGTCAACAGGATAGAGAACTTCACATATCACAAACGACTAAACCGTTAGAGGTATCAGCCTACTATGATGTTTGGTCAACTTTTTTAACATATATAAGTATCACCAAACTAAACTATCATGGGTTGCCCCTAAAAATATTTACATAAAACTAATTCCATAGTAGGTTGTACAATGTGTGATATGTGTACCAAACAAATAATACCCCCCCCCCCCTATATACCCCCGTGTACTGGGATCATAAAAATTACATCTAAAAAAGGCGGCTTAACCCCTGAGTGACAACGTTTAAAAATAATGTGGTAAAATACACTTCCGTACAAACAACGGTCACCTTCGTAGGGCCTTTTAAAATTACATTTTAAGTATAAAAAACTATCAGATCTTGGCTATTTACAATAAAACCTAGTCACACAGGGGACAGGGGAATGCCACACTAATAAAAACTACTACCGGTACATCACAGAGACCGCCGAGTTATAATACCCGATAGGGGCCACTGCTATCAAGATCAAAGTATTTCACATCGGAATTTAGCACTGATTGTGCTAATTGGTCAATTATAAAATGTGTGCACATAATTATATAATTGATTACTATACATTGTTTTATCGTTCTGTTAGATAAACGAGTTATGTAGTAAAATTTTAATCAAATCTGATAACGAGTGATCGTGATCTGAAATTATTTTTTGAAAAATATTTAAAATTAATTAATGCTGTCTGTCATTGACAATGGTGAAAAGATGTAGTTACGGGCTGTGTGACAGTGATGTAGATATCCAGATCGATTGATAGGTGACGTTAAATTCGTGCTATTTTCAAAACCTAAGACAAATCTTGAAAACATGTCTAAGGTGGATTAAGTTGTGTGAACGACCAAACGACCAGCTGAATACATCCAAAATTAATGCAAACAGATATATTTGCACAAAAGTAAGTTGAAATTAATTTATTTATGCATAATAAAATATTTCGAAAAAATATATTCTGCATTAATAGATCTACCGTTCACAAGAGATATGTGAGTATAGTGGTGATTATACATGTGGTTCATACATATTGTCGTGGATGGTGGACTAGGGATCAGATAGTAGTAATAGTACCCATGCATGTGCAGAGCTGTGGGATTCCCATATTAGCTCAGTGAACGTACTGGTGTTCAGTTTTTGGGCCTAATGTTCGAGTCTTCTAGGAGGCATAGGGTCGAGTCTCTCAAGACGGTGGCATATTTCATTTCTTTTGATGTCAAAGTTGACACGATGTGGTTGTTCACTCTTCCGTTGACTGCGCATGCATTTACCACGAACACTTAACACGTCCTCATCCGTATATCTGTACTTTAGAGAAATAACCTTCACACCTACGTCTATTATGAGATGGGCTGTTGACAAATTAATCAATTACTGGAGAATATATTATTTTTCACACCTTGATTGGTCGGCTCAAACATTTGTGATGCTGGCTTGTATGCCCATGTTTTATCAGCTTTAGAGCTGAGCCGTGCCATATGTCCAAGCCCTTGAATCATGTATAAATCTAATTACCTAAATAGCTAATAATAGCATTATTATAATGGGCCTGTATAGTGCAGTACTATATATATATATATAAAATACGAACCTGTGATTATACGAATGCACTAGTATACGAAACTACCATTAGACGAACAAGGGATTATACGAAATCACCTGAATTCACCTAAAACCCTTTCCTTCTTACTTTCAACGAGACGGAATGTTATCTAGATTAACTCGATTGCAGGTCTGCGTTAGACGCCATTTTGTTAGATAGCTTGTCTCGCGTGGTTACAGCGAGCACCTGTAACTATGGGGGGCGTGCCTAAGTAGCGTTTGCAGAAAGGTCAATTGTATTCGATTCAAAATCGGTATTACACAGGTTTTACAGCCGGAGGGTCGTCACGTGAGCTATACTGTATACTCGACGTTAACCCAATCATCCCAATAAAAACACAACAAAGGCAAAACACAACACAATGAGACACAGTATAACTTCATTTGTATGCTAATATAGCCTACGTATATTGTGCCCAACTTCGTTAGTTTAAACTTTATTTATTTTAGAACGATTGCGTGAAACAAGCTTTAACAACATATATCAATATCTCTCGTAGGCGCGGATGAAAAGGCAGATCATTCGTGTGGGAGGAAATCGGAGTACCCGGATATAACATACCTGTCCGATCTGGCGACCACCGTACCATCTCACATACTTACCTGGGTTGCATTTATGAGAAGCGAGCGTGCATAATGTAGGTGAGCGTTTCCTGTGTCCTCTAGTATATAATATACGTGTGCGTTTTCTATGTCCTCTAGTATATAATGTATTTGTGCGTTTCCTGTGTAAAATTAAGAGATAAATAACAAACGCTCTACTAATATTCATATTCCTCCTCAAAAGGATAGGCATACTTTCTAGAACGGTGGCCATCATGTAATTGAACGCTGTTGCCATCATGTAATTGAACGGTTGCCATCATGTAATTGAACGCAGTTGCCATCATGTAATTGAACGGTGGACATCATGTAATTGAACGGTGGCCATCATGTAATTGAACGGTTGCCATCATGTAATTGAACGGTTGCCATCATGCAATTGAACACAGTTGCCATCATGTAATTGAACGGTTGCCATCATGTAATTGAACACGATTGCCATCATGTAATTGAACACGGTTGGTATCATGTAATTGAACGGTCGCCATCTTGTAATTGAACACGGTTGCCATCATGTAATTGAACGGTTGCCATCATGTAACTGAACACGAGTGCCATCATGCAATTGAACGGTTGCCATCATGTAATTGAAAACGGTTGCCATCATGTAATTGAACACGGTTGCCATCATGTAATTGATAATGGTTGTCATCATGTAATTGAACACGATTGCCATCATTTAACTGAATGCGATTACCATCATGTAATTGAACACGGTTGGTATCATGTAATTGAACACGGTTGCCATCATGTAATTGAACTTGTGCCATCATGTAACTGATCACGATTGCCATCATGTAATTGAACAGTTACCATCATGTAATTTAACTGTTGCCATCATGTAATTGAACACTGTTGGTATCATGTAATTGAACGGTTGCCATCTTGTAATTGAACACGGTTGCCATCATGTAATTGAACACTGTTTCCATCATGTAATTGAACACGGTTGCCATCATGTAATTGAACACGGTTGCCATCATGTAATTGAACGGTTGCCAATCATGTAACTGAACACGATTGCCATCATGTAATTGAAAACGGTTGTCATCATGTAATTGAACAGTTTGTACTCCAATATGGCTCAGTGGTCGAGTACTTATGGTCGTTGACTTCCACTCTCCGCTGTAAGTTCGAGCTGGCTTGTGGTACGTCGATGGTTCCACCCAGGTGTCCGTCCGTGCCTGCAATCCTGCTCGGGTGGACTGCTGTCTCCACCAATACTACAATGTAGCTGTTGGCGACCTAAGCTGTTGTTTAAAACTTTTAAAACCACATAACAAACAAACAAAATAAGCAGTCTGTACTGGTTCACCGCGATATGAGAAATATGTTTATGGTACACTTACTTACTGACTTGATTCAAATATTAACGGTAAAAACCTAACGCATGCCCTGGTTGTAGTTCACGGAAACTTACGAAGGCTTTGGCGGAGATTAATGAGTCTCAGTTTAATGTTGCCAAGCAATAGTTGGTAAGGAACAGGTATAATTAGTCAAAATAAACGCGTGTTTCACTATAGCTTAGTGTAATGGTATCGTCCTAAATATCGCGTTGCATTTATACCTCTTAAACAAATAGTAAACCACGTGTTGTTGGTAAACGGAGTATGTTATCACAGCTTATGAAGTGAGGACTCGACTTGGCCATTGATTAGTACTCCAGTACAGTGACATGATGAAGCCATCTCGGACGGTAATTATTTTCCACAGAGTAACACTTGAATATACTATTGTATGTCGTGTAAAAAACCCAACCCCATCCAATTGAAGCATAAACACGGTCGTCGTATTTAATATCTAGACTATCGATCATGTACAACAACCGTCAGGTCCGCCTCCGTGGTCGAATGGTTAAAGTCGCTGACTTGTATACCACTGTAACCTATCATCACTCAGGCCGTGTCTCATTTATATGAAAAAGTTGGCAGTTTCTTACGGAGGTTGGTGCACCCAAATACTGATTAACCGCTGGAGCCTGCCCATGAAAGGTGTTGTTATGTAAACTGCCCGCCGGCGATATAGCCCAAAATGGTGCTGATGCAGGCGTAAAACCCGCAATATAAAATAAAATATAACATAACAACAGCCGTCATCATGGAGTACAATGGAATAGCAAGTTGGCCTTGTAACATGTATGATCTCAGACAGCAACGATGTCTGAATATGTGTACATGTTTGTGTGTTTTACGTTTATTTATCGTCGCTACCGGTTGCCCATATGAGCGACGCCTCCTGAAGAGATTAATCATTTGGAGGATAGTGCAATGATGCAAACATAGACCTATTCCAGAGTCACCTCTGGTTCGCTAACTTGCACGATGTAAAGCACCGACACGAGACCTCGGTTTAATGTCCCCTCTGAAAGACTGTTAATTTTAGTCAGACGGGGGATCGAACCTGCGATCCCTGGATTACCAGTCCAGAGTGTAACCACTGGACTACAGCTCCGTCTGTAATGGACGTGTTTTACATATGGGCTAGCATTTATATTGTGTGCAAATATTGTATTGTATTACATACCTGTCAAGTCTCACGCATGTGGCGTGTGTCACGCACGCACACACGCACGCACACACACACACGCGCACACACACACACGCGCGCACGCACGCACGCACGCACACACACACACACACATATATATATATAAGATCGCGCTCATACACAAATATACACATATATCGACAATAAACTTCATCTATTTCCATACAATTTGCGTTAATCCTTGGGAAGTAGTTCTTGTAAAATGATAGTCTCAGTGTTGCCGGTGCATCAGTTTGTTAGTTGTTAGGATGCATCAGAAAACGAACTCTTAGACTTATATGCGCCTTATAAGCGCCTTATAAACGCTTTATAAGGCGCTTATAAGGCGATTATAAGGCGCATATAACTAACATCAAATCGGGTATATGCGAGTTATAGGTATAAGGCGCATATATGCGAGTTATAAGGGGCATATATGCGGAGTTATATGTCGCTTATAATCGGCTTATAAGTCGCATATATGCAATCAACTCGCATACATCTAATTTGCATACAAAATCCATACATACGCCTTATAAGCGGCTTATATGCGGACAGTTATATGGCGCATATATAACTCTCGCATAGAAATTGTTTTGGTAAGGGTAATGCTATTCGGTATAATTATAAATACACTTTTAAAGTGGTAGAGAGAAGTAGTATGGTATATATTAATGAACACAATGATTAACGTAGTGGTTAGCGCGCTCGCTTCTCACCAATGTAACCCGGGTTCGATCCTCGTACCACAGGTAGTATCTTGATGGTACGGTGGTCGTCAGTTTTGACAGGTGGGTTTTCTCTGGGCACTTCGGTTTTCTCTCACACGAATTACAACAGTTACGCTTTCATCTGCGCCAACGAGAGCGATTCATATAAGTTGTTAAAACTTTTTTAATAAACAAATGCCTCCGTGGTAGAATGGTTGAGGTACTTGACTCAAAATCATTGTTCCTCGTCGTCTGAAGTTCGAATCCACTTTGAACAGTCTATTTTTCATATCTCCGTTTAGACTAGATATAGACTAGATCGATGTAGGTTCCAATCCTACTTTGCTATCGAATCATCTCCGTCTAGTATAGACTAGATTGCTGTAGGTTCCAATCCTAATTTGCTATCGAATCATCTACGTCTGGTATAGACTAGATCGCTGTAGGTTCCAATCCTACTTGGCAATCGAATCATCTCCGTCTGGTATATACTAGATCGCTGTAGGTTCCAATCCTAATTTGCTATCGAATCATCTCCGTCTGGTATAGACTAGATCGCTGTAGGTTCCAATCCTACTTGGCTATCGAATCATCTCCGAATATATAGACTAGTTCGCTGTAGGTTCCAATCCTACTTTGCTATCGAATCAACTCTGTCTGATATAGACTAGATCACTGTAGGTTCCAATCCTACTCTGCTATCGGATCATCTCCCAAGATATAGATTAGATCGTTGTAGGTTCCAATCCTACTTGGCTATCGAATCATCTCCGTCTGATATAGACTAGTTCGCTGTAGGTTCCAATCCTACTTGACTATCGAATCATCTCCCAAGTTATAGACTAGTTCGCTGTAGGTTCCAATCCTACTCTGCTATCGAATCGTCTCCGTCTGATATAGACTAGTTCGCTGTAGGTTCCAATCCTACTTGGCTATCGAATCATCTCCGTCTGATATAGACTAGATCGCTATAGGTTCCAATCCTACTTGGCTATCGAATCATCTCCGTCTGATATAGACCAGATCGCTATTGGCTCCAATCCTACTTGACTATCGAATCATCTCCGTCTAGACTAGATATAGACTAGATCGCTGTAGGTTCCAATCCTACTTGGCTATCAAATCATCTCCGTCTGATATAGACTAGATCGCTGTAGGTTCCAATCCTACTTGGCTATCGAATCATCTCCGTCTGATATAGACTAGATCGCTATAGGTTCCAATCCTACTTGGCTATCGAATCATCTCCGTCTGATATAGACCAGATCGCTATTGGCTCCAATCCTACTTGACTATCGAATCATCTCCGTCTAGACTAGATATAGACTAGATCGCTGTAGGTTCCAATCCTACTTGGCTATCAAATCATCTCCGTCTGATATAGACTAGATCGCTGTAGGTTCCAATCCTACTTGGCTATCAAATCATCTCCGTCTGATATAGAGTAGATCGATGTAGGTTCCAATCCTACTTGGCTATCGAATCATCTCCGTCTGATATAGACTAGATCGATGTAGGTTCCAATCCTACTTGGCTATCGAATCATCTCCGTCTGATATAGAGTAGATCGATGTAGGTTCCAATCCTACTTGGCAATCGAATCATCTACGTTTAGACTTGATACAGACTAGATCGCTGTAGGTTCCAATCCTACTTGGCTATCGAATCATCTCCGTCTGATATAGACTAGATCACTGTAGGTTCCAATCCTACTCCGCTATCGAATCATCTCCCAAGATATAGACTAGTTCGCTATAGGTTCCAATCCTACTTGGCTATCGAATCATCTCCGTCTAATATAGACTAGATCGCTGTAGGTTCCAATCCTACTTGGCTATCGAATCATCTCCGTCTGATATAGACTAGATCGCTGTAGGTTCCAATCCTACTCTGCTATCGAATCATCTCCCAAGATATAGACTAGTTCGCTATAGGTTCCAATCCTACTTGGCAATCGAATCATCTCCATCTGATATAGACTAGATCGCTGTAGGTTCCAATCCTACTTGGCTATCGAATCATCTCCATCTGATATAGACTAGATCGCTGTAGGTTCCAATCCTACTTGGCAATCGAATCATCTCCGTTTCAAATAGACTTGATCGCTGTAGGTTCCAATCCTTCTTGGCTATCGAATCATCTCCGTCTCATATAGACTTGATCGCTGTAGGTTCTAATCCTACTTGGCTATCGAAACATCTCCGTTTGATATAGACTAGTTCGCTATAGGTGCCAATCCTACTTGGCTATCGAATCATCTCCGTCTGATATAGACTAGATCGCTGTAGGTTCCAATCCTACTTGGCTATCGAATCATCTCCGTCTGATATAGACTAGATCGCTGTAGGTTCCAATCCAACTCTGCTATCGAATCATCTCCTAATATATAGACTAGTTCGCTATAGGTTCCAATCCTACTTGGCTATCGAATCATCTCCGTTTAGACTAGATATAGACCAGTTCGCTATAGGTTCCAATCCTACTTGGCTATCGAATCATCTCCGTCTGATATAGACTAGTTCGCTATAGGTTCCAATCCTACTTGGCTATCGAATCATCTCCGTTTAGACTAGATATAGACTAGTTCGCTATAGGTTCCAATCCTACTTGGCTATCGAATCATCTCCGTCTGATATAGACTAGTTCTCTATAGGTTCCAATCCTACTTGGCTATCGAATCATCTCCGTTTAGACTAGATATAGACTAGATCGCTATTGGCTCCAATCCTACTTGACTATCGAATCATCTCCGTTTAGACTAGATATAGACTAGATCGCTGTAGGTTCCAATCCTACTTGGCTATCGAATCATCTCCGTCTGATATAGACTAGATCGCTGTAGGTTCCAATTCTACTTGGCTATCGAATCATCTCCGTCTAATATAGACTAGATCGCTGTAGGTTCCAATCCTACTTGGCTATCGAATCATCTCCGTCTGATATAGACTAGTTCGCTGCAGGTTCCAATCCTACTTGGCTATCGAGTATCGACACAACTCCATCTGATATAGACTAGTTCGCTGTAGGTTCCAATCCTACTTGGCTATCGAATCATCTCCGTCTGATATAGGCTAGATCGCTATTGGCTCCAATCCTACTTGACTTTCAAATCATCTACGTTTAGACTTGATACAGACTAGATCGCTGTAGGTTCCAATCCTACTTGGCTATCGAATCATCTCCGTCTGATATAGACTAGATCACTGTAGGTTCCAATCCTACTCCGCTATCGAATCATCTCCCAAGATATAGACTAGTTGGCTATAGGTTCCAATCCTACTTGGCTATCGAATCATCTCCGTCTGATATAGACTAGATCGCTGTAGGTTCCAATCCTACTTGGCTATCGAATCATCTCCGTCTGATATAGTCTAGATCGCTGTAGGTTCCAATCCTACTCTGCTATCGAATCATCTCCCAAGATAAAGACTAGTTCGCTATAGGTTCCAATCCTACTTGGCAATTGAATCATCTCCGTCTGATATAGACTAGATCGCTGTAGGTTCCAATCCTACTTGGCTATCGAATCATCTCCGTTTCAAATAGACTAGATCACTGTAGGTTCCAATCCTACTCTGCTATCGGATCATCTCCCAAGATATAGATTAGATCGTTGTAGGTTCCAATCCTACTTGGCTATCGAATCATCTCCGTCTGATATAGACTAGTTCGCTGTAGGTTCCAATCCTACTTGACTATCGAATCATCTCCCAAGTTATAGACTAGTTCGCTGTAGGTTCCAATCCTACTCTGCTATCGAATCGTCTCCGTCTGATATAGACTAGTTCGCTGTAGGTTCCAATCCTACTTGGCTATCGAATCATCTCCGTCTGATGTAGACTAGATCGCTATAGGTTCCAATCCTACTTGGCTATCGAATCATCTCCGTCTGATATAGACTAGATCGCTATTGGCTCCAATCCTACTTGACTATCGAATCATCTCCGTCTAGACTAGATATAGACTAGATCGCTGTAGGTTCCAATCCTACTTGGCTATCAAATCATCTCCGTCTAATATAGACTAGATCGCTGTAGGTTCCAATCATACTTGGCTATCGAAACATCTCCGTTTGATATAGACTTGATCGCTGTAGGTTCCAATCCTACTTGGCTATCGAATCATCTCCGTCTGATATAGAGTAGATCGATGTAGGTTCCAATCCTACTTGGCAATCGAATCATCTCCGTTTGATATAGACTTGATCGCTGTAGGTTCCAATCCTACTTGGCAATCGAATCATCTCCGTCTAGACTAGATATAGACTAGATCGCTATAGGTTCCAATCCTACTTGGCTATCGAATCATCTCCGTCTGATATAGACTAGATCGCTATTGGCTCCAATCCTACTTGACTATCGAATCATCTCCGTCTAGACTAGATATAGACTAGATCGCTGTAGGTTCCAATCCTACTTGGCTATCAAATCATCTCCGTCTAATATAGACTAGATCGCTGTAGGTTCCAATCCTACTTGGCTATCGAAACATCTCCGTTTGATATAGACTTGATCGCTGTAGGTTCCAATCCTACTTGGCTATCGAATCATCTCCGTCTGATATAGAGTAGATCGATGTAGGTTCCAATCCTACTTGGCAATCGAATCATCTCCGTTTGATATAGACTTGATCGCTGTAGGTTCCAATCCTACTTGGCAATCGAATCATCTCCGTCTGATATAGACTAGATCGCTGTAGGTTCCAATCCTACTTGGCTATCGAATCATCTCCCTCTGATATAGACTAGATCGCTGTAGGTTCCAATCCTACTTGGCAATCGAATCATCTCCGTCTGATATAGACTTGATCGCTGTAGGTTCCAATCCTACTTGGCTATCGAATCATCTCCGTCTCATATAGACTAGATCGCTATAGGTTCCAATCCTACTTGGCTATCGAAACATCTCCGTTTGATATAGACTACTTCGCTATATGTAGCAATCCTACTTGGCTATCGAAACATCTCCGTTTGATATAGACTAGTTCGCTATAGGTGCCAATCCTACTTGGCTATCGAATCATCTCCGTCTGATATAGACTAGATCGCTGTAGGTTCCAATCCTACTTGACTATCTCAATCATCTCCGTCTGATATAGACTAGATCGCTGTAGGTTCCAATCCTACTCTGCTATCGAATCATCTCCCAATATATAGACTAGTTCGCTATAGGTTCCAATCCTACTTGGCTATCGAATCATCTCCGTTTAGACTAGATATAGACTAGTTCGCTATAGGTTCCAATCCTACTTGGCTATCGAATCATCTCCGTCTGATATAGACTAGTTCGCTATAGGTTCCAATCCTACTTGGCTATCGAATCATCTCCGTCTGATATAGACTAGTTCGCTATAGGTTCCAATCCTACTTGGCTATCGAATCATCTCCGTTTAGACTAGATATAGACTAGATCGCTATTGGCTCCAATCCTACTTGACTATCGAATCATCTCCGTTTAGACTAGATATAGACTAGATCGCTGTAGGTTCCAATCCTACTTGGCTATCGAATCATCTCCGTCTGATATAGACTAGATCGCTGTAGGTTCCAATCCTACTTGGCTATCGAATCATCTCCGTCTGATATAGACTAGATCGATGTAGGTTCCAATCCTACTTGGCTATCGAATCATCTCCGTCTGATATAGACTAGATCGCTGTAGGTTCCAATCCTACTTGGCTATCGAATCATCTCCGTCTGATATAGACTAGATCGCTGTAGGTTCCAATCCTACTTGGCTATCGAATCATCTCCGTCTGATATAGACTAGATCGCTGTAGGTTCCAATCCTACTTGGCTATCGAAACATCTCCGTTTGATATAGACTAGTTCGTTATAGGTAGCAATCCTACTTGGCTATCGAAACATCTCCGTTTGATATAGACTAGTTCGCTATAGGTGCCAATCATACTTGGCTATCGAATCATCTCCGTCTGATATAGACTAGATCGCTGTAGGTTCCAATCCTACTTGGCTATCGAATCATCTCCGTCTGATATAGACTAGATCGCTGTAGGTTCCAATCCTACTTGGCTATCGAATCATCTCCGTCTGATATAGACTAGATCGCTGTAGGTTCCAATCCTACTCTGCTATCGAATCATCTCCCAAGATATAGACTAGTTCGCTATAGGTTCCAATCCTACTTGGCAATTGAATCATCTCCGTCTGATATAGACTAGATCGCTGTAGGTTCCAATCCTACTTGGCAATCGAATCATCTCCGTTTCAAATAGACTTGATCGCTGTAGGTTCCAATCCTACTTGGCTATCGAATCATCTCCGTCTCATATAGACTTGATCGCTGTAGGTTCCAATCCTACTTGGCTATCGAAACATCTCCGTTTGATATAGACTAGTTCGCTATATGTAGCAATCCTACTTGGCTATCGAAACATCTCCGTCTGATATAGACTAGTTCGCTATAGGTGCCAATCCTACTTGGCTATCGAATCATCTCCGTCTGATATAGACTAGATCGCTGTAGGTTCCAATCCTACTTGGCTATCGAATCATCTCCGTCTCATATAGACTAGATCGCTGTAGGTTCCAATCCTACTTGGCTATCGAATCATCTCCGTCTGATATAGACTAGATCGCTGAAGGTTCCAATACTACTTGGCTATCGAAACATCTCCGTTTTATATAGACTAGTTCGTTATAGGTAGCAATCCTACTTGGCTATCGAATACATCTCCGTTTGATATAGACTAGTTCGCTATAGGTGCCAATCATACTTGGCTATCGAATCAACTCCGTCTGATATAGACTAGATCGCTGTAGGTTCCAATCCTGCTATGCTATCGAATCATCCCCCAACATATAGACTAGTTCACTATAGGTTCCAATCCTACTTGGCTATCGAATCATCTCCGTCTGATATAGACTAGATCACTGTAGGCTCTAATCCTACTCTGCTATCGGATCATCTCCCAAGATATAGACTAGTTCGCTATAGGTTCCAATCCTACTTGGCAATCGAATCATCTCCGTCTGATATAGACTAGATCGCTGTAGGTTCCAATCCTACTTGGCAATCGAATCATCTCCGTTTCAAATAGACTTGATCGCTGTAGGTTCCAATCCTACTCTGCTATCGAATCATCTCCCAATATATAGACTAGTTCGCTATAGGTTCCAATCCTACTTGGCTATCGAATCATCTCCGTTTAGACTAGATATAGACTAGTTCGCTATAGGTTCCAATCCTACTTGGCTATCGAATCATCTCCGTTTAGACTAGAGACTAGTTCGCTATAGGTTCCAATCCTACTTGGCTATCGAATCATCTCCGTCTGATATAGACTAGTTCGCTATAGGTTCCAATCCTACTTGGCTATCGAATCATCTCCGTTTAGACTAGATATAGACTAGATCGCTATTGGCTCCAATCCTACTTGACTATCGAATCATCTCCGTTTAGACTAGATATAGACTAGATCGCTGTATGTTCCAATCCTACTTGGCTATCGAATCATCTCCGTCTGATATAGACTAGATCGCTGTAGGTTCCAATCCTACTTGGCTATCGAATCATCTCCGTCTGATATAGACTAGATCGATGTAGGTTCCAATCCTACTTGGCTATCGAATCATCTCCGTCTGATATAGACTATATCGATGTAGGTTCCAATCCTACTTGGCTATCGAATCATCTCCGTCTGATATAGACTAGATCGCTGAAGGTTCCAATCCTACTTGGCTATCGAATCATCTCCGTCTGATATAGACTAGATCGCTGTAGGTTCCAATCCTACTTGGCTATCGAAACATCTCCGTTTGATATAGACTAGTTCGTTATAGGTAGCAATCCTACTTGGCTATCGAAACATCTCCGTTTGATATAGACTAGTTCGCTATAGGTGCCAATCATACTTGGCTATCGAATCATCTCCGTCTGATATAGACTAGATCGCTGTAGGTTCCAATCCTACTTGGCTATCGAATCATCTCCGTCTGATATAGACTAGATCGCTGTAGGTTCCAATCCTACTTTGCTATCGAATCATCTCCTAAGATATAGACTAGTTCGCTATAGGTTCCAATCCTACTTGGCTATCGAATCATCTCCGTCTGATATAGACTAGTCGCTTAGGTTCCAATCCTACTGGCATGAATCATCTCCCTGATATAGACTAGATCGCTGTAGGTTCCAATCCTACTTGGCAATCGAATCATCTCCGTTTCATATAGACTTGATCGCTGTAGGTTCCAATCCTACTTGGCTATCGAATCATCTCCGTCTCATATAGACTTGATCGCTGTAGGTTCCAATCCTACTTGGCTATCGAAACATCTCAGTTTGATATAGACTAGTTCGCTATATGTAGCAATCCTACTTGGCTATCGAAACATCTCCGTTTGATATAGACTAGTTCGCTATAGGTGCCAATCCTACTTGGCTATCGAATCATCTCCGTCTAATATAGACTTGATCGCTGTAGGTTCCATTCCTACTTGGCTATCGAATCATCTCCGTCTGATATAGACTAGATCGCTGTAGGTTCCAATCCTACTTGGCTATCGAATCATCTCCGTTTTATATAGACTAGTTCGTTATAGGTAGCAATCCTACTTGGCTATCGAATACATCTCCGTTTCATATAGACTAGTTCGCTATAGGTGCCAATCATACTTGGCTATCGAATCATCTCCGTCTGATATAGACTAGATCGCTGTAGGTTCCAATCCTACTATGCTATCGAATCATCCCCCAACATATAGACTAGTTCACTATAGGTTCCAATCCTACTTGGCTATCGAATCATCTCCGTCTGATATAGACTAGATCACTGTAGGTTCTAATCCTACTCTGCTATCGGATCATCTCCCAAGATATAGACTAGTTCGCTATAGGTTCCAATCCTACTTGGCAATCGAATCATCTCCGTCTGATATAGACTAGATCGCTGTAGGTTCCAATCCTACTTGGCAATCGAATCATCTCCGTTTCAAATAGACATGATCGCTGTAGGTTCCAATCCAACTTGGCTATCGAATCATCTCCGTCTCATATAGACTTGATCGCTGTAGGTTCCAATCCTACTTGGCTATCGAAACATCTTCGTTTGATATAGACTAGTTCGCTATATGTAGCAATCCTACTTGGCTATCGAAACATCTCCGTTTGATATAGACTAGTTCGCTATAGGTGCCAATCCTACTTGGCTATCGAATCATCTCCGTCTGATATAGACTAGATCGCTGTAGGTTCCAATCCTACCTGGCTATCGAATCATCTCCGTCTGATATAGACTAGATCGCTGTAGGTTCCAATCCTACTTGCTATCGAATCAACTCCCATTATATAGACTAGTTCGCTATAGGTTCCAATCCTACTTGGCTATCGAATCATCTCCGTTTAGACTAGATATAGACTAGTTCGCTATAGGTTCCAATCCTACTTGGCTATCGAATCATCTCCGTCTGATATATACTAGTTCGCTATAGGTTCCAATCCTACTTGGCTATCGAATCATCTCCGTCTGATATAGACTAGATCGCTGTAGGTTCCAATCCTACTTGGCTATCGAATCATCTCCGTCTGATATAGACTAGTTCGCTATAGGTTCCAATCCTACTTGGCTATCGAATCATCTCCGTCTGATATAGACTAGTTCGCTGTAGGTTCCAATCCTACTTGGCTATCGAATCATCTCCGTCTGATATAGACTAGATCGCTATAGGTTCCAATCCTACTTGGCTATCGAATCATCTCCGTTTAGTATAGACTAGATCGCTGTAGGTTCCAATCCTACTTGGCTATCGAATCATCTCCGTCTGATATAGACTAGATCGCTGTAGGTTCCAATCCTACTTGGCTATCGAATCATCTCCGTCTGATATAGACTAGATCGATGTAGGTTCCAATCCTACTTGGCTATCGAATCATCTCCGTCTGATATAGACTAGATGGCTGTAGGTTCCAATCCTACTTGGCAATCGAATCATCTCCGTCTGATATAGACTAGATCGCTGTAGGTTCCAATCCTACTTGGCTATCGAATCATCTCCGTCTGATATAGACTAGATCGCTGTAGGTTCCAATCCTACTTGGCTATCGAAACATCTCCGTTTGATATAGACTAGTTCGTTATAAGTAGCAATCCTACTTGGCTATCGAAACATCTCCGTTTGATATAGACTAGTTCGCTATAGGTGCCAATCATACTTGGATATCGAATCATCTCCGTCTGATATAGACTAGATCGCTGTAGGTTCCAATCCTACTTGGCTATCGAATCATCTCCGTTTCAAATAGACTTGATCGCTGTAGGTTCCAATCCAACTTGGCTATCGAATCATCTCCGTCTCATATAGACTTGATCGCTGTAGGTTCCAATCCTACTTGGCTATCGAAACATCTTCGTTTGATATAGACTAGTTCGCTATATGTAGCAATCCTACTTGGCTATCGAAACATCTCCGTTTGATATAGACTAGTTCGCTATAGGTGCCAATCCTACTTGGCTATCGAATCATCTCCGTCTGATATAGACTAGATCGCTGTAGGTTCCAATCCTACCTGGCTATCGAATCATCTCCGTCTGATATAGACTAGATCGCTGTAGGTTCCAATCCTACTTGCTATCGAATCATCTCCCATTATATAGACTAGTTCGCTATAGGTTCCAATCCTACTTGGCTATCGAATCATCTCCGTTTAGACTAGATATACTAGTTCGCTATAGGTTCCAATCCTACTTGGCTATCGAATCATCTCCGTCTGATATATACTAGTTCGCTATAGGTTCCAATCCTACTTGGCTATCGAATCATCTCCGTTTAGACTATATAGACTAGTTCGCTGTAGGTTCCAATCCTACTTGGCTATCGAATCATCTCCGTCTGATATAGACTAGTTCGCTATAGGTTCCAATCCTACTTGGCTATCGAATCATCTCCGTTTAGACTAGATATAGACTAGTTCGCTATAGGTTCCAATCCTACTTGGCTATCGAATCATCTCCGTTTCTAGATATAGACTAGATCGCTATAGGCTCCAATCCTACTTGACTATCGAATCATCTCCGTTTAGACTAGATATAGACTAGATCGCTGTAGGTTCCAATCCTACTTGGCTATCGAATCATCTCCGTCTGATATAGACTAGATCGCTGTAGGTTCCAATCCTACTTGGCTATCGAATCATCTCCGTCTGATATAGACTAGATCGATGTAGGTTCCAATCCTACTTGGCAATCGAATCATCTCCGTCTGATATAGACTAGATGGCTGTAGGTTCCAATCCTACTTGGCAATCGAATCATCTCCGTCTGATATAGACTAGATCGCTGTAGGTTCCAATCCTACTTGGCTATCGAATCATCTCCGTCTGATATAGACTAGATCGCTGTAGGTTCCAATCCTACTTGGCTATCGAATCATCTCCGTCTGATATAGACTAGATCGCTATAGGTTGCAATCCTACTTGGCTATCGAAACATCTCCGTTTGATATAGACTAGTTCGCTATAGGTTCCAATCCTACTTGGCTATCGAATCATCTCCGTCTGATATAGACTAGATCGCTGTAGGTTCCAATCCTACTTGGCTATCGAATCATCTCCGTCTGATATAGACTAGATCGCTGTAGGTTCCAATCCTACTGCTATGAATATCCCTATAGACTAGTCGTTAGGTTCCAATCTATTGGCTATCGAATCATCTCCGTCGATATAGACTAGATCGCTGTAGGTTCCAATCCTACTTGGCTATCGAATCATCTCCGTCTAGATATAGACTAGATCGCTGTAGGTTCCAATCCTACTTGGCTATCGAATCATCTCCGTCTGATATAGACTAGATCGCTGTAGGTTCCAATCCTACTTGGCTATCGAATCATCTCCGTCTGATATAGACTAGATCGCTGTAGGTTCCAATCCTACTTGGCTATCATCTTGTCATCCTACTTGGCTATCGAATCATCTCCGTCTGATATAGACTAGATCGCTGTAGGTTCCAATCCTACTTGGCTATCGAATCATCTCCGTCTGATATAGACTAGATCGCTGTAGGTTCCAATCCTACTTGGCTATCGAATCATCTCCGTCTGATATAGACTAGATCGCTATAGGCAATCCTACTTGGCTATCGAAACATCTCCGTTTGATATAGACTAGTTCGCTATAGGTGCCAATCATACTTGGCTATCGAATCATCTCCGTCTGATATAGACTAGATCGCTGTAGGTTCCAATCCTACTTGGCTATCGAATCATCTCCGTCTGATATAGACTAGATCGCTGTAGGTTCCAATCCTACTATGCTATCGAATTATCCCCTAACATATAGACTAGTTCGCTATAGGTTCCAATCCTATTTGGCTATCGAATCATCTCCGTCTGATATAGATTAGATCACTGTAGGTTCCATTCCTACTCTGCTATCGGATCATCTCCCAAGATATAGACTAGATCGCTGTAGGTTCCAATCCTACTTGGCTATCGAATCATCTCCGTCTGATATAGACTAGATCGCTGTAGGTTCCAATCCTACTTTGCTATTGAATCATCTCCGTCTGATATAGACTAGATCGATGTAGGTTCCAATCCTACTTGGCTATCGAATCATCTCTGTCTGATATAGACTAGTTCGCTGCAGGTTCCAATCCTACTTGGCTATCGAGTATCAATACATATCCACCTGATATAGACTAGTTCTATGTAGGTTCCAATCCTACTTGGCTATCGAATCATCTCCGTCTGATATAGACTAGATCGCTATAGGTTCAAATCCTACTTGGCTATCGAATCATCTACGTTTAGACTTGATATAGACTAGATCGCTGTAGGTTCCAATCCTACTTGACTATCGAATCATCTCCATCTAATATAGAATAATTCGCTGTAGGTTCCAATCCTACTTGGCTATCGAATCATCTCCGTCTAATGTAGACTAGATCGCTGTAGGTTCCAATCTTACTTGGCTATCGAATCATCTCCCAAGATATATACTAGATCGCTGTAGGTTCCAATCTTACTTGACTATCGAATCATCTCCCAAGATATAGACTAGATCGCTGTAGGTTCCAATCCTACTTGGCTATCGAATCATCTCCGTCTGATATAGATTAGATCGCTATAGGCTCCAATCCTACTTGACTATCGAATCATCTCCGTTTAGACTATATATAGACTATATCGCTGTAGGTTCCAATCCTACTTGGCTATCGAATCATCTCCGTCTGATATAGACTAGATCGCTGTAGGTTCCAATCCTACTTGGCTATCGAATCATCTCCGTCTAATATAGACTAGATCGCTATAGGCTCCAATCCTACTTGGCTATCGAATCATCTCCGTTTAGACTACATATAGACTAGATCGCTGTAGGTTCCAATCCTACTTGGCTATCGAATCATCTCCGTCTGATATCGACTAGATCGATGTAGGTTCCAATCCTACTTGGCTATCGAATCATCTCCGTCTGATATCGACTAGATCGATGTAGGTTCCAATCCTACTTGGCTATCGAATCATCTCCGTCTGATATAGCCCAGATCGCTGTTGGTTCCAATCCTACTTGGAAATCGAATCCTCTCCGTCTAGTATAGATTAGATCGCTGTAGGTTCCAATCCTACTTGGCAATCGAATCCTCTCCGTCTGATATAGACTAGATCGCTGTAGGTTCCAATCCTACTTGGCTATCGAATCATCTCCGTCTGATATAGACTAGATCACTGTAGGTTCCAATCCTACTTGGCTATCGAATCATCTCCGTCTGATATAGACTAGATCGCTGTAGGTTCCACTCCTAATTGGCAATCGAATCATCTCCGTCTAGTATAGACTAGATCGCTGTAGGTTCCAATCCTACTTGGCAATTGAATCCTCTCCGTCTGATATAGACTAGATCACTGTAGGTTCCAATCCTACTTGGCAATCGAATCCTCTCCGTCTGATATAGACTAGATCGCTGTAGGTTCCAATACTACTTGTCTATCGAATCCTCTCCGTATAGTATAGACTAGATCGCTGTAGATTCCAATCCTACTTGGCAATCGAATCATCTCCGTCTGATATAGTCTAGATCACTGTAGGTTCCAATCCTACTTTGCTATCGAATCATCTCCGTCTGATATAGACTAGTTCGCTGTAGGTTCCAATCCTACTTGGCTATCGAATCATCTCCGTCTGATATAGACTAGATCGCTGTAGGTTCCAATCCTACTTGGCTATCGAACCATCTCCGTCTGATATAGACTAGATCGTTGTAGGTTCCAATCCTACTTGGCAATCGAATCATCTCCAAAGATATAGACTAGATCGCTGTAGGTTCCAATCTTACTTGACTATCGAATCATCTCCCAAGGTATAGACTATATTGCTGTAGGTTACAATCCTACTTGGCTATCGAATCATCTCCGTCTGATATAGACTAGATCGCTATAGGCTCCAATCCTACTTGACTATCGAATCATCTCCGTCTAGACTAAATATAGACTAGATCACTGTAGGTTCCAATCCTACTTGGCTATCGAATCATCTCCGTTTAGACTAGATATAGACTAGTTCGCTATAGGTTCCAATCCTACTTGGCTATCGAATCATCTCCGTCTGATATAGACTAGATCACTGTAGGTTCCAATCCTACTTGGCAATCGAATCATCTCCGTCTGTTATAGACTAGATCGCTGTAGGTTCCACTCCTAATTGGCAATCGAATCATCTCCGTCTAGTATAGACTAGATCGCTGTAGGTTCCAATCCTACTTGGCAATCGAATCCTCTCCGTCTGATATAGACTAGATCACTGTATGTTCCAATCCTACTTGGCAATCGAATCCTCTCCATCTGATATAGACTAGATCGCTGTAGGTTCCAATACTACTTGGCTATCGAATCCTCTCCGTATAGTATAGACTAGATCGCTGTAGATTCCAATCCTACTTGGCAATCGAATCATCTCCGTCTGATATAGACTAGATCACTGTAGGTTCCAATCCTACTTTGCTATCGAATCATCTCCGTCTGATATAGACTAGATCGCTGTAGGTTCCAATCCTACTTGGCTATCGAATCATCTCCGTCTGATATAGACTAGATCGATGTAGGTTCCAATCCTACTTGGCAATCGAATCATCTCCGTCTGATATAGATTATATGGCTGTAGGTTCCAATCCTACTTGGCAATCGAATCATCTCCGTCTGATATAGACTAGATCGCTGTAGGTTCCAATCCTACTTGGCTATCGAATCATCTCCGACTGATATAGACTAGATCGCTGTAGGTTCCAATCCTACTTGGCTATCGAAACATCTCCGTTTGATATAGACTAGTTCGTTATAGGTAGCAATCCTACTTGGCTATCGAAACATCTCCGTTTGATATAGACTAGTTCGCTATAGGTTCCAATCCTACTTGGCTATCGAATCATCTCCGTCTGATATAGACTAGATCACTGTAGGTTCCAATCCTACTCTGCTATCGGAACATCTCCCAAGATATAGACTAGATCGCTGTAGGTTCCAATCCTACTTGGCTATCGAATCATCTCCGTCTGATATAGACTAGATCGCTGTAGGTTCCAATCCTACTTTGCTATAGAATCATCTCCGTCTGATATAGACTAGATCGCTGTAGGTTCCAATCCTACTTGGCTATCGAATCATCTCCGTCTGATATAGACTAGTTGCTGAGGTTCCAATCCTACTTGGCTATCGAATCATTCCCTATATAGACTAGTTCTCTGTAGGTTCCAATCCTAGTTGGCTATCGAATCATCTCCGTCTGATATAGATTAGATAGCTATAGGCTCCAATCATACTTGACTATCGAATCATCTCCGTTTGATATATACTATATATCGCTGTAGGTTCCAATCCTACTTGGCTATCGAATCATCTCCGTCTGATATAGACTAGATCGCTGTAGGTTCCAATCCTACTTGGCTATCGAATCATCTCCGTCTGATATAGACTAGATCGCTATAGGCTCCAATCCTACTTGACTATCGAATCATCTCCGTTTAGACTAATATAGACTATATCGCTGTAGGTTCCAATCCTACTTGGCTATCGAATCATCTCCGTCTGATATAGACTAGATCGCTGTAGGTTCCAATCCTACTTGGCTATCGAATCATCTCCGTCTGATATAGACTAGATCGCTGTAGGTTCCAATCCTACTTGGCAATCGAATCCTCTCCGTCTAATATAGACTAGATCGCTGTAGGTTCCAATCCTACTTGGCAATCGAATCCTCTCCGTCTGATATAGACTAGATCGCTGTAGGTTCCAATCCTACTTGGCTATCGAATCATCTCCGTCTAATATAGACTAGATCGCTGTAGGTTCCAATCCTACTTGGCAATCGAATCATCTCCGTCTGATATAGACTAGATCGCTGTAGGTTCCACTCCTAATTGGCAATCGAATTATCTCCGTCTAGTATAGACTAGATCGCTGTAGGTTCCAATCCTACTTGGCATCGAATCCTCTCCATCTGATATAGACTAGATCACTGTAGTCCAATCCTACTTGGCATCGAATCCCCCTGATATAGACTAGATCGATGTAGGTTCCAATACTACTTGGCTATCGAATCCTCTCCGTATAGTATAGACTAGATCGCTGTAGATTCCAATCCTACTTGGCAATCGAATCATCTCCGTCTGATATAGACTAGATCACTGTAGGTTCCAATCCTACTTTGCTATCGAATCATCTCCGTCTGATATAGACTAGTTCGCTGTAGGTTCCAATCCTACTTGGCTATCGAATCATCTCCGTCTGATATAGACTAGATCGCTGTAGGTTCCAATCCTACTTGGCTATCGAATCATCTCCGTCTAATATAGACTAGATCGCTATAGGCTCCAATCCTACTTGGCTATCGAATCATCTCCGTCTCATATAGACTAGATCGTTGTAGGTTCCAATCTTACTTGGCTATCGAATCATCTCCGTCTGATATAGAGTAGATCGCTGTAGGTTCCAATCCTACTTGGCTATCAAATCATCTCCGTCTGATATAGACTAGATCGCTGTAGGTTCCAATCCTACTTGGCTATCGAATCATCTCCGTCTGATATAGACTAGATCGATGTAGGTTCCAATCTTACTAGGCAATCGAATCATCTCCCAAGATATAGACTAGATCGCTGTAGGTTCCAATCTTACTTGACTATCGAATCATCTCCCAAGGTATAGACTAGATTGCTGTAGGTTACAATCCTACTTGGCTATCGAATCATCTCCGTCTGATATAGACTAGATCGCTATAGGCTCCAATCCTACTTGACTATCGAATCATCTCCGTCTGATATAGACTAGATCACTATAGGCTCCAATTCTACTTGACTATCGAATCATCTCCGTTTAGACTAGATATAGACTAGATCGCTGTAGGTTCCAATCCTACTTGGCTATCGAATCATCTCCGTCTGATATAGACTAGATCACTGTAGGGTCCAATCCTACTTGGCTATCGAATCATCTCCATCTAATATAGATTAGATCGATGTAGGTTCCAATCCTACTTGGCTATCGAATCCTCTCCGTATAGTATAGACTAGATCGCTGTAGGTTCCAATCCTACTTGGCAAGCGAATCATCTCCGTCTGATATAGATTAGATCGCTGTAGGTTCCAATCCTAATTGGCTATCGAATCATCTCCGTCTAGTATCGACTAGATCGCTGTAAGTTCCAATCCTACTTGGCAATCGAATCCTCTCCGTCTGATGTAGACTAGATCGCTGTAGGTTCCAATCCTACTTGGCTATCGAATCATCTCCGTCTGATATAGACTAGATCATTGTAGGTTCCAATCTTACTTGGCTATCGATTCATCTCCGTCTGATATAGACTAGATCGCTGTAGGTTCCAATCCTACTTGGCTATCGAATCATCTCCGTCTGATATAGATTAGATCGATGTAGGTTCCAATCCTACTTGGCTATCGAATCATCTCCGTCTGATATAGACTAGATCGCTGTAGGTTCCAGTCTTACTTGGCTACCGAATCATCTCCCAAGATATAGACTAGATCGCTGTAGGTTCCAATCCTACTTGGCTATCGAATCAACTCCCAAGATATAGACTAGATCGCTGTAGGTTCCAATCCTACTTGGCTACCGAATCATCTCCGTCTGATATAGACTAGATCGTTGTAAGTTCCAATCCTACTTGGCTATCGAATCATCTCCGTCTGATATAGTCTAGATCGCTGTAGGCTACAATCTCACTTGGCTATCGAATCATCTCCGTCTGATATATACTAGATCGATGTATGTTCCAATCCTACTTGGCTTTCGAATCATCTCCGTCTGATATAGACTAGATCGCTGTAGTTTCCAATCCTACTTGGCTATCGAATCATCTCCGTCTGATATAGACTAGATCGCTATAGGCTCCAATCCTACTTGACTATCGAACCATCTCCGTTTATACTAGATATAGACTAGATCGCTGTAGGTTCCAATTCTACTTGACTATCGAATCATCTCCGTCTAATATAGAATAATTCGCTGTAGGTTCCAATCCTACTTGGCTATCGAATCATCTCCGTCTGATATAGACTAGATCGCTGTAGGTTCCAATCTTACTTGGCTATCGAATCCTCTCCCAAGATATAGACTAGATCGCTGTAGGTTCCAATCTTACTTGACTATCTAATCATCTCCCAAGATATAGACTAGATCGCTGTAGGTTCCAATCCTACTTGGCTATCGAATCATCTCCGTCTGATATAGACTAGATCGCTATAGGCTCCAATCCTACTTGACTATCGAATAATCTCCGTCGGATATATACTAGATCGATGTAGGTTCCAATCCTACATGGCTATCGAATCATCTCCGTCTGATATAGACTAGATCGCTGTAGGTTCCAATCCTACTTGGCTATCGAATCATCTCCGTCTGATATAGACTAGGTCGCTGTAGGTTCCAATCCTACTTGGCAATCGAATCATCTCCGTCTGATATAGACTAGATCGCTGTAGGTTCCACTCCTACTTGGCAATCGAATCATCTCCGTCTAGTATAGACTAGATCGCTGTAGGTTCCAATCCTACTTGGCTATCGAATCATCTCCGTCTGATATAGACTAGATCGCTGTAGGTTCCAATCCTACTTGGCTATCGAATCCTCTCCGTCTGATATAGACTAGATCGCTATAGGTTCCAATCCTACTTGGCTATCGAATCATCTCCGTCTAGTATAGACTAGATCGCTGTAGGTTCCAATCCTACTTGGCAATCGAATCCTCTCCGTCTGATATAGACTAGATCGCTGTAGGTTCCAATCCTACTTGGCTATCGAATCCTCTCCGTATGGTATAGACTAGATCGCTGTAGGTTCCAATCCTACTTGGCAATCGAATCATCTCCATCTGATATAGACTAGATCACTGTAGGTTCCAATCCTACTTTGCTATCGAATCATCTCCGTCTGATATAGACTAGATCGCTGTAGGTTCCAATCCTACTTGGCAATCGAATCCTCTCCGTCTGATATAGACTAGATCGCTGTAGGTTCCAATCCTACGTGGCAATCGAATCATCTCCGTCTGATATAGACTAGATCATTGTAGGTTCCAATCCTACTTGGCTATCGAATCATCTCCGTCTGATATAGACTAGATCGCTGTAGGTTCCAATCCTACTTGGCTATCGAATCATCTCCGTCTGATATAGACTAGATCGTTGTAAGTTCCAATCCTACTTGGCTATCGAATCATCTCCGTCTGATATAGTCTAGATCGCTGTAGGCTACAATCTCACTTAGCTATCGAATCATCTCCGTCTGATATATACTAGATCGATGTATGTTCCAATCCTACTTGGCTTTCGAATCATCTCCGTCTGATATAGACTAGATCGCTGTAGTTTCCAATCCACTTGGCTATCGAATCATCTCCGTCTGATATAGACTAGTCGCTTAGTCCAATCTACTTGGCTATCGACTCATCTCCGTCTGATATAGGCTAGATGGCTATTGGCTCCAATCCTACTTGACTATCGAACCATCTCCGTTTAGACTAGATATAGACTAGATCACTGTAGGTTCCAATTCTACTTGACTATCGAATCATCTCCGTCTAATATAGAATAATTCGCTGTAGGTTCCAATCCTACTTGGCTATCGAATCATCTCCGTCTGATATAGACTAGATCGCTGTATGTTCCAATCTTACTTGGCTATCGAATCATCTCCCAAGATATAGACTAGATCGCTGTAGGTTCCAATCTTACTTGACTATCTAATCATCTCCCAAGATATAGACTAGATCGCTGTAGGTTCCAATCCTACTTGGCTATCGAATCATCTCCGTCTGCTATAGACTAGATCGCTATAGGCTCCAATCCTACTTGACTATCGAATCATCTCCGTTTAGACTACATATAGACTAGATCGCTGTAGGTTCCAATCCTACTTGGCTATCGAATAATCTCCGTCGGATATATACTAGATCGATGTAGGTTCCAATCCTACTTGGCAATCGAATCATTTCCGTCTGATATAGACTAGATCACTGTAGGTTCCAATCCTACTTTGCTATCGAATCATCTCCGTCTAATATAGACTAGTTCGCTGTAGGTTCCAATCCTACTTGGCTATCGAATCATCTCCGTCTGATATAGATTAGATCGCTGTAGGTTCCAATCCTACTTGGCAATCGAATCATCTCCGTCTGATAAAGACTAGATCACTGTAGGTTCCAATCCTACTTTGTTATCGAATCATCTCCGTCTAATATAGACTAGATCACTGTAGGTTCCAATCCTACTTTGCTATCGAATCATCTCCGTCTGATATAGACTAGATCACTGTAGGTTCCAATCCTACTTTGCTATCGAATCATCTCCGTCTAATATAGACTAGATCGCTGTAGGTTCCAATCCTACTTGGCTATCGAATCATCTCCGTCTGATATAGAATAGATCGATGTAGGTTCCAATCTTACTTGGCAATCGAATCAACTCCCAAGATATAGCCTAGATCGCTGTAGGTTCCAATCTTACTTGACTATCAAATCATCTCCGTCTGATATAGACTAGATCGCTATAGGCTCCAATTCTACTTGGCTATCGAATCATCTCCGTCTAATATAGAATAATTCGCTGTAGGTTCCAATCCTACGTGGCTATCGAATCATCTCCTCTATATAGACTAGATCGCTGTAGGTTCCAATCCTACTTGGCTATCGAATCATCTCCGTCTGATATAGACTAGATCGCTATAGGCTCCAATCCTACTTGACTATCGAATCATCTCCATTTAGACTAGATATAGACTAGATCGCTGTAGGTTCCAATCCTACTTGTCTATTGAATCATCTCCGTCTGATATAGACTAGATCGATGTAGGTTCCAATCCTACTTGGCAATCGAATCATCTCCGTCTGATATAGACTAGATCGCTGTAGGTTCCAATCCTACTTGGCTATCGAATCATCTCCCACTGATATAGACTAGATCGCTGTAGGTTCCAATCCTACTTGGCTATCGAATTCTCTCCGTATAGTATAGACTAGATCGCTGTAGGTTCCAATCCTACTTGGCTATCGAATCATCTCCGTCTGATATAGACTAGATCGATATAGGTTCCAATCCTACTTGGCTATCGAATCATCTCCGTCTGATATAGACTAGATCGCTGTAGGTTCCAATTCTACTTGACTATCGAATCATCTCCGTCTAATATAGAATAATTCGCTGTAGGTTCCAATCCTACTTGGCTATCGAATCATCTCCGTCTGATATAGACTAGATCGCTGTAGGTTCCAATCCTACTTGGCTATCGAATCATCTCCGTCTGATATAGACTAGATCGCTGTAGGTTCCAATCTTACTTGGCTATCGAATCATCTCCGTCTGATATAGACTAGATCGATGTAGGTTCCAATCCTACTTGGCTATCGAATCATCTCCGTCTGATATAGACTAGATCGCTATAGGCTCCAATCCTACTTGACTATCGAACCATCTCCGTTTAACTAGATATAGACTAGATCGCTGTAGGTTCCAATTCTACTTGACTATCGAATCATCTCCGTCTAATATAGAATAATTCGCTGTAGGTTCCAATCCTACTTGGCTATCGAATCATCTCCGTCTAATATAGAATAATTCGCTGTAGGTTCCAATCCTACTTGGCTATCGAATCATCTCCGTCTGATATAGACTAGATCGCTGTAGGTTCCAATCTTACTTGGCTATCGAATCATCTCCCAAGATATAGACTAGATCACTGTAGGTTCCAATCTTACTTGGCTATCGAATCATCTCCCAAGATATAGACTAGATCGCTGTAGGTTCCAATCCTACTTGGCTATCGAATCATCTCCGGCTGATATAGACAAGATCGCTGTAGGTTCCAATCCTACTTGGCTATCGAATCATCTCCCTCTGATATAGACTAGATCGATGTAGGTTCCAATCCTACTTGACTATCGAATCATCTCCGTTTAGACTACATATAGACTAGATCGCTGTAGGTTCCAATCCTACTTGGCTATCGAATCATCTCCGTTGGATATATACTAGATCGATGTTGGTTCCAATCCTACTTGGCTATCGAATCATCTCCGTCTGATATAGACTAGATCGCTGTAGGTTCCATCATAGATAATCCTACTTGGCAATCGAATCCTCTCCATCTGATATAGACTAGATCACTGTAGGTTCCAATCCTACTTGGCAATCGAATCCTCTCCGTCTGATATAGACTAGATCGATGTAGGTTCCAATACTACTTGGCTATCGAATCCTCTCCGTATAGTATAGACTAGATCGCTGTAGATTCCAATCCTACTTGGCAATCGAATCATCTCCGTCTGATATAGACTAGATCGCTGTAGGTTCCAATCCTACTTGGCTATCGAATCATCTCCGTCTGATATAGACTAGTTCGCTGTAGGTTCCAATCCTACTTGGCTATCGAATCATCTCCGTCTGATATAGACTAGATCGCTGTAGGTTCCAATCCTACTTGGCTATCGAATCATCTCCGTCTAATATAGACTAGATCGCTATAGGCTCCAATCCTACTTGGCTATCGAATCATCTCCGTCTCATATAGACTAGATCGCTGTAGGTTCCAATCCTACTTGGCTATCGAATCATCTCCGTCTGATATAGACTAGATCGCTGTAGGTTCCAATCCTACTTGGCTATCGAATCATCTCCGTCTGATATAGACTAGATCGCTGTAGGTTCCAATCCTACTTGGCTATCGAATCATCTCCGTCTGATATAGACTAGATCGCTGTAGGTTCCAATCCTACTTGGCTATCGAATCATCTCCGTCTATATAGACTAGATCGCTGTAGGTTCCAATCCTACTTGGCTATCGAATCATCTCCGTCTGATATAGACTAGATCGCTGTAGGTTCCAATCCTACTTGGCTATCGAATCATCTCCGTCTGATATAGACTAGATCGCTGTAGGTTCCAATCCTACTTGGCTATCGAATCATCTCCGTCTGATATAGACTAGATCGCTGTAGGTTCCAATCCTACTTGGCTATCGAATCATCTCCGTCTGATATAGACTAGATCGCTGTAGGTTCCAATCCTACTTGGCTATCGAATCCTCTCCGTATAGTATAGACTAGATCGCTGTAGGTTCCAATCCTACTTGGCTATCGAATCATCTCCGTCTGATATAGACTAGATCGCTGTAGGTTCCAATCCTACTTGGCTATCGAATCATCTCCGTCTGATATAGACTAGATCGCTATAGGCTCCAATCCTACTTGACTATCGAATCATCTCCGTCTGATATAGACTAGATCGCTGTAGGTTCCAATTCTACTTGACTATCGAATCATCTCCGTCTAATATAGAATAATTCGCTGTAGGTTCCAATCCTACTTGGCTATCGAATCATCTCCGTCTGATATAGACTAGATCGCTATAGGCTCCAATCCTACTTGACTATCGAATCATCTCCGTTTAGACTAGATATAGACTAGATCGATGTAGGTTCCAATCCTACTTGGCTATCGAATCATCTCCGTCTGATATAGACTAGATCGCTGTAGGTTCCAATCCTACTTGGCTATCGAATCATCTCCCTAGATATAGACTAGATCGCTGTAGGTTCCAATCCTACTTGACTATCGAATCATCTCCCTAGATATAGACTAGATCGCTGTAGGTTCCAATCCTACTTGGCTATCGAATCATCTCCGTCTGATATAGACTAGATCGCTGTAGGTTCCAATCCTACTTGGCTATCGAATCATCTCCGTCTGATATAGACTAGATCGCTGTAGGTTCCAATCCTACTTGACTATCGAATCATCTCCGTCTGACTATATAGACTAGATCGCTGTAGGTTCCAATCCTACTTGGCTATCGAATCATCTCCGTCTGATATAGACTAGATCGCTGTAGGTTCCAATCCTACTTGGCTATCGAATCATCTCCGTCTGATATAGACTAGATCGCTGTAGGTTCCAATCCTACTTGGCTATCGAATCATCTCCGTCTAATATAGACTAGATCGCTGTAGGTTCCAATCCTACTTGGCTATCGAATCATCTCCGTCTAATATAGACTAGATCGCTGTAGGTTCCAATCCTACTTGGCTATCGAATCATCTCCGTCTGATATAGACTAGATCGCTGTAGGTTCCAATCCTACTTGGCTATCGAATCATCTCCGTCTGATATAGACTAGATCGCTGTAGGTTCCAATCCTACTTGGCTATCGAATCATCTCCGTCTGATATAGACTAGATCGCTGTAGGTTCCAATCCTACTTGGCTATCGAATCATCTCCGTCTGATATAGACTAGATCGCTGTAGGTTCCAATCCTACTTGGCTATCGAATCATCTCCGTCTGATATAGACTAGATCGCTGTAGGTTCCAATCCTACTTGGCTATCGAATCATCTCCGTCTGATATAGACTAGATCGCTATAGGCTCCAATCCTACTTGGCTATCGAATCATCTCCGTCTAATATAGACTAGATCGCTGTAGGTTCCAATCCTACTTGGCTATCGAATCATCTCCGTCTGATATAGACTAGATCGCTATAGGCTCCAATTCTACTTGACTATCGAATCATCTCCGTCTAATATAGAATAATTCGCTGTAGGTTCCAATCCTACTTGGCTATCGAATCATCTCCGTCTAATATAGACTAGATCGCTGTAGGTTCCAATCTTACTTGGCTATCGAATCATCTCCGTCTGATATAGACTAGATCGCTGTAGGTTCCAATCCTACTTGGCTATCGAATCATCTCCGTCTGATATAGACTAGATCGCTATAGGCTCCAATCCTACTTGACTATCGAATCATCTCCGTTTAGACTAGATATAGACTAGATCGCTGTAGGTTCCAATCCTACTTGGCTATTGAATCATCTCCGTCTGATATAGACTAGATCGATGTAGGTTCCAATCCTACTTGGCAATCGAATCATCTCCGTCTGATATAGACTAGATCGCTATAGGCTCCAATCCTACTTGACTATCGAATCATCTCCGTTTAGACTAGATATAGACTAGATCGCTGTAGGTTCCAATCCTACTTGGCTATTGAATCATCTCCGTCTGATATATACTAGATCGATGTAGGTTCCAATCCTACTTGGCAATCGAATCATCTCCGTCTGATATAGACTAGATCGCTGTAGGTTCCAATCCTACTTGGCTATCGAATCATCTCCCTCTGATATAGACTAGATCGCTGTAGGTTCCAATCCTACTTGGCTATCGAATCCTCTCCGTATAGTATAGACTAGATCGCTGTAGGTTCCAATCCTACTTGGCTATCGAATCATCTCCGTCTGATATAGACTAGATCGATGTAGGTTCCAATCCTACTTGGCTATCGAATCATCTCCGTCTGATATAGACTAGATCGATATAGGCTCCAATCCTACTTGACTATCGAATCATCTCCGTCTGATATAGACTAGATCGCTGTAGGTTCCAATTCTACTTGACTATCGAATCATCTCCGTCTAATATAGAATAATTCGCTGTAGGTTCCAATCCTACTTGGCTATCGAATCATCTCCGTCTAATATAGACTAGATCGCTTTAGGTTCCAATCTTACTTGGCAATCGAATCATCTCCGTCTGATATAGACTAGATCGCTGTAGGTTCCAATCCTACTTGGCTATCGAATCATCTCCGTCTGATATAGACTAGATCGATGTAGGTTCCAATTCTACTTGACTATCGAATCATCTCCGTCTAATATAGAATAATTCGCTGTAGGTTCCAATCCTACTTGGCTATCGAATCATCTCCGTCTGATATAGACTAGATCGCTATAGGCTCCAATCCTACTTGACTATCGAACCATCTCCGTTTAGACTAGATATAGACTAAATCGATGTAGGTTCCAATTCTACTTGACTATCGAATCATCTCCGTCTGATATAGACTAGATCGCTGTAGGTTCCAATCTTACTTGGCTATCGAATCATCTCCCAAGATATAGACTAGATCGCTGTAGGTTCCAATCTTACTTGACTATCGAATCATCTCCCAAGATATAGACTAGATCGCTGTAGGTTCCAATCCTACTTGGCTATCGAATCATCTCCGTCTGATATAGACAAGATCGCTGTAGGTTCCAATCCTACTTGGCTATCGAATCATCTCCGTCTGATATAGACTAGATCGCTAGAGGCTCCAATCCTACTTGACTATCGAATCATCTCCTTCTGATATAGACTAGATCGATGTTGGTTCCAATCCTACTTGGCTATCGAATCATCTCCGTCTGATATAGACTAGATCGCTGTAGGTTCCAATCCTACTTGGCTATCGAATCATCTCCGTCTGATATAGACTAGATCGCTGTAGGTTCCAATCCTACTTGGCTATCGAATCATCTCCGTCTAATATAGACTAGATCGCTATAGGCTCCAATCCTACTTGGCTATCGAATCATCTCCGTCTAATATAGAATAATTCGGTGTAGGTTCCAATCCTACTTGGCTATCGAATCATCTCCGTCTAATATAGACTAGATCGCTGTAGGTTCCAATCCTACTTGGCTATCGAATCATCTCCGTCTAATATAGACTAGATCGCTGTAGGTTCCAATCCTACTTGGCTATCGAATCATCTCCGTCTGATATAGACTAGATCGATGTAGGTTCCAATCCTACTTGGCTATCGAATCATCTCCGTCTGATATAGACTAGATCGATATAGGCTCCAATCCTACTTGACTATCGAATCATCTCCGTCTGATATAGACTAGATCGCTGTAGGTTCCAATTCTACTTGACTATCGAATCATCTCCGTCTAATATAGAATAATTCGCTGTAGGTTCCAATCCTACTTGGCTATCGAATCATCTCCGTCTAATATAGACTAGATCGCTTTAGGTTCCAATCTTACTTGGCAATCGAATCATCTCCGTCTGATATAGACTAGATCGCTGTAGGTTCCAATCCTACTTGGCTATCGAATCATCTCCGTCTGATATAGACTAGATCGATGTAGGTTCCAATTCTACTTGACTATCGAATCATCTCCGTCTAATATAGAATAATTCGCTGTAGGTTCCAATCCTACTTGGCTATCGAATCATCTCCGTCTGATATAGACTAGATCGCTATAGGCTCCAATCCTACTTGACTATCGAACCATCTCCGTTTAGACTAGATATAGACTAGATGTAGGTTCCAATTCTACTTGACTATCGAATCATCTCCGTCTGATATAGACTAGATCGCTGTAGGTTCCAATCTTACTTGGCTATCGAATCATCTCCCAAGATATAGACTAGATCGCTGTAGGTTCCAATCTTACTTGACTATCGAATCATCTCCCAAGATATAGACTAGATCGCTGTAGGTTCCAATCCTACTTGGCTATCGAATCATCTCCGTCTGATATAGACAAGATCGCTGTAGGTTCCAATCCTACTTGGCTATCGAATCATCTCCGTCTGATATAGACTAGATCGCTAGAGGCTCCAATCCTACTTGACTATCGAATCATCTCCGTCTGATATAGACTAGATCGATGTTGGTTCCAATCCTACTTGGCTATCGAATCATCTCCGTCTGATATAGACTAGATCGCTGTAGGTTTCAATCCTACTTGGCTATCGAATCATCTCCGTCTGATATAGACTAGATCGCTGTAGTTTCCAATCCTACTTGGCTATCGAATCATCTCCGTCTAATATAGACTAGATCGCTATAGGCTCCAATTCTACTTGGCTATCGAATCATCTCCGTCTAATATAGAATAATTCGGTGTAGGTTCCAATCCTACTTGGCTATCGAATCATCTCCGTCTAATATAGACTAGATCGCTGTAGGTTCCAATCTTACTTGGCTATCGAATCATCTCCGTCTGATATAGACTAGATCGCTGTAGGTTCCAATCCTACTTGGCTATCGAATCCTCTCCGTATAGTATAGACTAGATCGCTGTAGGTTCCAATCCTACTTGGCTATCGAATCATCTCCGTCTGATATAGACTAGATCGATGTAGGTTCCAATCCTACTTGGCTATCGAATCATCTCCGTCTGATATAGACTAGATCGATATAGGCTCCAATCCTACTTGACTATCGAATCATCTCCGTCTGATATAGACTAGATCGCTGTAGGTTCCAATTCTACTTGACTATCGAATCATCTCCGTCTAATATAGAATAATTCGCTGTAGGTTCCAATCCTACTTGGCTATCGAATCATCTCCGTCTGATATAGACTAGATCGCTATAGGTTCCAATCCTACTTGACTATCGAATCATCTCCGTCTGATATAGACTAGATCGCTGTAGGTTCCAATCCTACTTGGCTATCGAATCATCTCCGTCTGATATAGACTAGATCGCTATAGGTTCCAATCCTACTTGGCTATCGAATCATCTCCGTCTGATATAGACTAGATCGCTGTAGGTTCCAATCCTACTTGGCTATCGAATCATCTCCTTCTGATATAGATTAGATCGCTGTAGGTTCCAATCCTACTTGGCTATCGAATCATCTCCGTCTGATATAGACTAGATCGCTATAGGCTCCAATCCTACTTGACTATCGAATCATCTCCGTCTGTATAGACTAGTTCGCTGTAGGTTCCAATCCTACTTGACTATCGAATCATCTCCGTCTGATATAGACTAGATCGCTGTAGGTTCCAATCCTACTTGGCTATCGAATCATCTCCGTCTAATATAGACTAGATCGCTGTAGGTTCCAATCCTACTTGGCTATCGAATCATCTCCGTCTGATATAGACTAGATCGCTATAGGCTCCAATCCTACTTGACTATCGAATCATCTCCGTTTAGACTAGATATAGACTAGATCGCTGTAGGTTCCAATCCTACTTGGCTATCGAATCATCTCCGTCTGATATAGACTAGATCGATGTAGGTTCCAATCCTACTTGGCAATCGAATCATCTCCGTCTGATATAGACTAGATCGCTGTAGGTTCCAATCCTACTTGGCTATCGAATCATCTCCGTCTGATATAGACTAGATCGCTATAGGCTCCAATCCTACTTGACTATCGAATCATCTCCGTCTAGATATAGACTAGATCGCTGTAGGTTCCAATCCTACTTGGCTATCGAATCATCTCCGTCTGATATAGACTAGATCGCTGTAGGTTCCAATCCTACTTGGCTATCGAATCATCTCCGTCTAATATAGACTAGATCGCTGTAGGTTCCAATCCTACTTGGCTATCGAATCATCTCCGTCTGATATAGACTAGATCGCTGTAGGTTCCAATCCTACTTGGCTATCGAATCATCTCCGTCTGATATAGACTAGATCGCTGTAGGTTCCAATCCTACTTGGCTATCGAATCATCTCCGTCTGATATAGACTAGATCGCTGTAGGTTCCAATCCTACTTGGCTATCGAATCATCTCCGTCTGATATAGACTAGATCGCTGTAGGTTCCAATCCTACTTGGCTATCGAATCATCTCCGTCAATAAGACATTAGATCGCTGTAGGTTCCAATCCTACTTGGCTATCGAATCATCTCCGTCTGATATAGACTAGATCGCTGTAGGTTCCAATCTTACTTGGCTATCGAATCATCTCCGTCTGATATAGACTAGATCGCTGTAGGTTCCAATCCTACTTGGCTATCGAATCATCTCCGTCTGATATAGACTAGATCGCTGTAGGTTCCAATCTTACTTGGCTATCGAATCATCTCCGTCTGATATAGACTAGATCGCTGTAGGTTCCAATCCTACTTGGCTATCGAATCATCTCCGTCTGATATAGACTAGGTCGATGTAGGTTCCAATCCTACTTGGCTATCGAATCCTCTCCGTATGGTATAGACTAGATAGCTGTAGGTTCCAATCCTACTTGGCAATCGAATCATCTCCCTCTGATATAAACTAGATCGCTGTAGGTTCCAATCCTACTTTGCTATCAAATCATCTCCGTCTGATATAGACTAGTTCGCTGTAGGTGCCAATCTTACTTGGCTATCGAATCATCTCCCTCTGATATAGACTAGTTCGCTATAGGTGCCAATCCTACTTGGCTATCGAATCATCTCCGTCCACATGGCAAGGCATGTCACACATTATACTCGAGGAAATAAATCGACTGGTTTGCGGAAGATCTGGATTTTAAGGGTGTACCGGTCGGCCCATGAATTACTGCTCAGAGCACCACCAGAGGACGTCACTCTGCAGCAATAATAGCTGAACCGCCACTATCTGGCACAAGCGATCGATACGTCTTTAAACCGAATGTCAAAAGAAATCTAATGAAAATGAATATGAAATAACCATGATATCTATGTCTAAATGTTAGATAGATTTCTTTATTTATAGAGTGTGACCTAATTAGTACTGAACTAATCCTCCTTAGAAAAGTGATCCAAATTCGACCAACGTTGTAGAACATATTGAATATTGTTCTGTATCACCATAGAAGCGATATGTAAATTATACATACACCAATAACGTACTAAGGCGCTCATTAAGAAACATGTCGGTTGTGATGATTGCGTTGAAGATCACTTTAACAGTGTTCGTATTGTAGCCGTTAGTTTAAATAAAATGTATTTATTTGAATAAACATAGTCAAGTATAAATAATATGTACATACATGTAGGATTGAGAAGAAAGCAATCTGCTTGTATGGTTACCTATATTATAGCCGTTAAGATCGTACCATAGGCAATGCACTTACATTCCACATTACCTCTTCTATTTCTCCCATGAGGTCTCTGGATCGATTAAATTAACGCGTTCTAGAACCTTGCTTCGCAATCGTTTTGTTTAGATCATTAAGCATTGAAATAGGTCAATATTCAGGTGAAGCCCCACAACGAATGAATGTGTGCAATTTGTAACTGCAATATGATTGAAAGATGAACGCCATTTACTCCTGGAATGTGATTTTACCATGATATTCGTTTAGACCACCCAAATAACCGAGGTAGATGGTCGCCATGCTATTGTAGAATGTCACTTTTCTGAAGACATCCCATAGGATTAGTTTATGATAGTTTGTAAAATAGACTCAAACGTTACAAACATGTCGCATGATGTTAAAATATACATGTTGCTCGTTGTTCATGAACTAGTCCTGCAAACCATATTGTTACGTACATTGCATTTATACTATATACCCCATCTTCACAATCACAATATCTACCAAACAATGACACAGTATACAAACTTAAACATTACTCCCTGTTGTCTCAAAGGGTGTTTAAAACTCATACTATACTACTTTTTCTGTATTACAACGATTGCGAAGCAAGCTGTACCGACTTATATTAATCACTCTCGTTGGCGCGGATGACAGCGTATATGTGATCATTCGTGTGGGAGGAAACCGGAGTATCCGGAGAAAACCCACATGTCAAATCTGACGACCACCGTATTATCTCATATACTTCCCAGCCCGAGGATCGAACCCATGTTACATTGGTGAGAAACGAGTGTACTAACCAATGCGCTATTCGGACAGCCTATATACTGTTAAGTTAACATATATATTATATATACTTTTTATTTCCACTTTGCAGTAATTATTGACATAGCAAATTATTTATGACAACAAAATAATACATAGCCATATTAACAAAATATCAGCATTTCAAATTCTATATACAATGATATAAACATATTTTGTAAACTATTACACGAGTTATAAACGCAACAAACCAATTGTCATATTGTTTACAAGCCATATATAAAATGCACCGAATGTGCTAGCGTACAATGCACCGACGAGTATACCTAAACAATCATGATGTCAACTCGCCAGTATCGGACCGCAAACGTGTGTTTCATCGTAGAAATGAACGTTATGCCGACAACTGCGTCGTAGAACGTGACCGGTTTGGAGGCGATTGTGTAATGGTTTGGGGGATGGTGTCTGCCATGAACATAAAACCTCGTTGATTGTTATCGAGGGTACTCTGAATGTCCAGTGGTATCGCGATACAGTTCACACTACAACAGCAAGACAACTCTCGGCCCCGCGTTGCACTGCTCAGCATGGATGTCCTTAACGCGAATGACATTGATGTGATGAGATGGCCACCGTACAGTCCCGATCTGTCACCTATTGAGCATAATATAATTATGTGGGACATGCTGGACCAGCGCCAACATCCGCCGTCAACTACCCCATAATTAAGTCAGGCCTTGCTGGAAGAATGGCAGAATATCCCAGTAGCGGGCTGTCCTCGAGTCCAATGGTGGCCATACGCGTTAGTGACGTATACACATTTTGCTGCAAAATAGTACCACCTCTGTGTGCTTTCGAGTCCAGTAGTTAACCTAGATGTGACTTCAATTCACTGGGTGTTGGTGTTTACAATCCGGAATGAAGTATATTTCGAAAGTGCTATTTGTTTTGCCAAAATATGTCTAGTTTTCATCAAATAATAAATTTACCATGGTGTTGCGTTTATAAAGTGTCCCGTTATATGATATTCTCTGTCCTGCTATATATTTGAAAATCGCCCGAGATGAGGAAAACAGTTGGTTCAGGATTCGTTCTTCAATTTGATAGTATAATGTAACGTAAGAACCATTGGAGCTGATATATAAGTCATCAATGGCTGGTCCTTTAAATAGGGGTGACACTATAATTAACAAACACTTTATAGTACACACCTATGTAAACAAATATCATGATAATTTAATTTGAAACATGACTATTTGAGTCGTAAATAATTCTTCGGCATCCGTCAGTCTTGTCAGACTATGGAGTTAGCGCCCGTTGAGTCTACAGATGAGCACTGTCTGTCTAATGTGGCTGTACAGTTCGATGCGTGACATGCAGTGGCGGTTGCAGCCTTCGCATCGAAAAGAATACACACTCATTAAATCAAAATTCAAATACAAAATAAAATTCAGGATTGTAAATATATCCGAAATATCTGTTGTGTCAAATGTGCTTTCAAATTACTGAATTCTCACACTGATCCATTCATTGACATATAAGTGCAGCTATCTCTAGCAATATATTTGGATGAAGGTATCCATGGTGATGCAGATGTACACGTACGAGTGATAGAAAACATTGTACGCATGAGTACAACTTGGACCGGCTTTCTATACCCTAATTACATACTGGCTATATGTAAAACATAAAACAGCAGTGGATGTCCTGATAGCGCAGTGGGTGGCGTGATAGCGCAGTGGGTGGCGTGATAGCGCGGTGGATGGCGTGATAGCGCAGTGAGTGGCATGATAGCCCAGTGGGTGGCGTGATAGCGCAGTGGATGGCAAGATAGCGCAGTGGAAGTCGTGATAGCTCAGTGGAAGTCGTGATAGCGCAGTGGATGGCGTGATTGCGCAGTGGTAGTCGTGATAGCGAAGTGGACGTCGTGATAGCGCAGTGGACGTCGTGATAGCGCAGCGGATGGCGTGATAGCGCAGTGGATGTCCTGATAGCGCAGTGGATGGCGTGATAGCAGCAGTGGATGGCGTAATAGCGCAGTGGATGGCGTTCGCTTCATGTGCGAAATGTCCGGAGTTCGAGCCCCGCTGAAGCCGTTACTATTGTGCCCTTAGGCAAGGCATTTAAATTCCACGTTGCCTCTTCTCTCTTCATCGGGGCGATGGATTCCATCAGGAATGAGGTATCGACAGTGATTAATATAAATTGCAAGAACTTGTTTCGCAATCGAGCTAAAATAAATGTGTATGAACTAAAGCATGCAAATATTATGTTCTATATACATTATGATTATATATCTGTCCTTTTACTGCACGCTAGAATACTCCTGGTTAAGAAGATCACCCACACTCTGTATCGTGCACATCTGACGTGCCTTGTTCTAATGCGGATCTGTCGTTGTCAACGCTAGCTTGATCTTCCGTTTCGATCACAACTAGCGACCAACTGCTTATCCATAGCCGCAGTTTCTGTGAAGTATGGTACACAACTAGCGACCTACTGCTTATCCATTGCCGCAATTTCTGTGAAGTATGGTACACAACTAGCGACCAACTGCTTATCCATAGCCGCAGTTTCTGTGAAGTATGGTATTGTTTATTATGTTGTCTCTAATTATGTAGTATGTCCGTCCTGTTGGAGATCAGTTTCTACTGCAATTCTAAATAGATGTGTATATTCGGCTGTGTGCCCTGGTTGTATACATGTTCGTGTATATTCGGCTGTGTGCCCTGATTGTATACAGTTTCGTGTATATTCGGCTGTGTGCCCTGATTGTATACAGTTTCGTGTATATTCGGCTGTGTGTCATGATTGTATACAGTTTCGTGTATATTCGGCTGTGTGCCCTGCTTGTATACAGTTTCGTGTATATTCGGCTGTGTGCCCTGATTGTATACAGTTTCGTGTATATTCGGCTGTGTGCCCTGATTGTATACATGTTCGTGTATATTCGGCTGTGTGCCCTGATTGTATACATTTTCGTGTATATTCGGCTGTGTGCCCTGATTGTATACATGTTCGTGTATATTCGGCTGTGTGCCCTGATTGTATACATGTTCGTGTATATTCGGCTGTGTGCCCTGATTGTATACATGTTCGTGTATATTCGGCTGTGTGCCCTGATTGTATACATGTTCGTGTATATTCGGCTGTGTTCCCTGATTGTATACAGTTTCGTATGTTACATTTTATTCTATCATATCACCAAGTACATATTCATCTATCGTTGTACATTAAACTTATTAATATTGTACAGGAGTGTTGATTGTGTCTCGTTGGTTATTGTGATCAAGTTGTGCCGGCCCATCCTGTTACAGAACTAAACACAGTTTAAATGCAAATTGTACTATCTGTTTCCCTGTGTTAATGAAAAGAATAATTAATGTAAATATGTAAGGAATAAATCCAGGGTTAATAGTTTCCATCGGGGTATGAACTACATAGGGCGTGTTTTAAGTTAGCATGGATGTATTCGGCCTCCACACACTTTAACCACGCCTAATATAGTTCATATCTCGATGGTAACTATTAACCCGTGATTCATTCTTTAAATGGTGGAATCCATCAAGAGTATGATTAAGCTGACTCTCGTTCGTTATCAAAGTCGTAATGCTACGTACGTTTTCCTACTTCTTTCTGAGTATGGCATAGTTTGCAACACGCTATGTGTATCATAAGCACATGTTTATATCAACCTTACACTCTGTTCGTTAATTTCTGATATTCAAATACGTGTTACCAATTGTTCCAGATTTCTTTTCATCCGGGCATTTGTCTATCGGTGAGTGTGGTGGGTCATCAACAGACGCCGTCCCCATGGTCATTTGTTCATAGTTATGTTCAGGTGTTTCAATCTGTTCAACAGGTCGTAGGTAATCCAAATCAATCTCTGCATACACATTATCATCCAATCCAGGCACATTCAGATGCAGAGTCGTAGCATCATGTTGATTCAAGACGTGGCTATCGTATCTGTCATATATTACTACTGGAGGAGGAGGATTTGGTTGCACACTCCCGATATATCCAAAAGCTGGTCTATCCTTCTCTCTGCGTCTACGGAACAATATGTACACGTATAGTTACTAGAACAAATTACCTTTTAATAGTTAATTATCAATGGTATGAATGTGTTATTTATATATATATTATATAAATATATATGGCATTTCGGGTCTCGGGTAATCTACGAAAATGATGATGTTTAGATTACTGCGCGTGGTGCATTCTGTATGTGTGCGCATGCGCAAGTGATGACCTTCCTAGAGATGTTTGTGGGGTATTTTCATATCTCGACAATCTGACCAGCAGACGATACCCATGTTGGCGTGCTACAATGATATACTGGACAACAATAGTTCAACGCAACCATTGGGGAAGTTTATGCTTAAATACCGTTGTTTTGTTTTAATCTGGTACAAACCTATTCAATAATATATTGTTTCAAATGTCCGTCCCCAGCTTGCATATATTGATGAAAGACTGTCACGAATTTTATATTTCTGTGCAATTAAAATCATCTGTTGAACAGTGTCGGCTACAGGTAAGAAAAACGGTGTGCACGATCCACTACAGCTGAACATATTAAAATGTAACAATTTATATACACCTGTTCGGGCCTCCAAATTGATAGTCTACGTAACATCATTTATCGGAATGCACATTCACAGCCCACGTAATGTATAAACAGTGAGTATTGTTGATATAAACTATGTTTTAGATCTACAAAGCAATATGTCTGCGATTTCTGTTCGACGATTGCTTGCATGGCAGTCAAGCACTATTGTTGTACTATGAGGGATTTAAGATCGAAGCATGAAGCACCTACGTTAGTGGTACCGAGGAGTCGAACTGTTGCGTATGGTGATCGAAGTTTTATGACTGCTGCCCCTAAGTTATGGAGTGCTCTTCCGTCTAAGATTCGGGGATTGCCAACATTGTGTTCATTTAAGAAAGGACTGAAACACATTTATTTTCATTCAATTTTATGGAACATAAACTGTGACATTGCAATGTTTCGCTTATCACTTTTAGTACTATCCATTTATTATTATGTTTTCTCTAAACACATTAATATTATCAATAGTGTATCGTAAACCTTAGAAATTGCTTAGCATATAAATATACTATATAACAACCAATTGTTAGGGAGAAGAACTATATAAGTTTCCTTTCGTTCTAATCCCTTTCAGTCTATTGCTGTTAATTTATATGTAAAATGTTAATTATGTTATGTACATGTAAAATACTGAAATAAATAATGTTTAAACAAAAACATTTTACTTTAAAATTATATTATATTGTTTGTACTTTATTTATGCTTGTATTGTAACGAATTGTATTATGCCCTAGGGTGATGTCTTTAATTTCAATTATCCTTCCATTTCTTAATGTTTGTATCATATGGTTTATACAGAACAGAACAGAACATAAGTTTATTTTGACGTATACATAAGTGTATAGTCATTAATAGAAATATACATACATGCATATAGATATATATACATAATTATATATATCCACACATAAAAACATAATTATATATCACAATCAATCAATGTAATAGCCATTATATACAAGTGCTACACATTATGTCATGTAGCACGGAGGATAAACTCTAATATCATATTTAAATCTAAGAAGTCAAGGTATTTAATATATTATTTCTTTTGTTTAAAGCATGTTTAATGTAAAGAGCCAAATTATACAAGTCACTTCTGTTATCAGAGCTTAACAATTTCAAAAATGTATACATACTTGGTCTTGTATAAAATCTTTTAATAATGTAACGTTTCCTCAAATCTATATAGCATGAACATGTTAAGATAAAATGAAACTCATCTTCCACATCCAGAGTATTACAGCATTGACAGTATCTTTCGTTTCTCTGTATTCTATTTGATGTATATCGACCAGTTTGTATTCAAAGCGAATGTGCAGATATTCTTATTCTGGTTATATATAGTCGCAATGTATATGGTAAAATGTCCAAGTAGGTTTCATATCCAAAATCATATTTACAATTATTATACAGTTCAAGTACACTACTAGACGCCTTACTAGTAAACCAACCCTGTATGAAACAATCAATCAGACGTTGTTTCAATATACATAAAAAGTTGTTTATATTTACAACATGAGGATTACTCCAGATATCTGCAAATCCATTTTCACACAATAATTGTTTAACATTTTAAAGCCAATTGTTGACACCCTTATTACAGTCAATCAAAGATTGTGCATATACGCGCTTAAGTATTATATTATCCGAGTATAACAATTTAAACCAGTACTTAATCATACATATGTAACGAGATATATACATGGGCTATCTACCCAGTTCTCCGTATACAGCTGCAGTGCATGTGGAAGATCTAACATTTAAAATTTGCTTACAAAACTTTAAATGGATTCTTTCAATTTCTTTGGAATTATCCCCAAATTTCAGATGAATAATTTAATATTGATCCAACAAAAGCATCAAAAAGTTGACAAAGTATCTTTAATTTTAGTCTATAACGTTTACAATTATATAACAAGAAATTGAGAGCCTTTAATGCTTTCCCAGTAATATATTCCTGGTTTAATGAAAAATGTCCAGTATAATTTAGGATTGTTCCAAGGTAATTTAAATCATTAACCACTTCAATATTTTCATTATTATAAGTCCATTTTTCGTTTAGATATACATTACCTCGTTTTCTAATAATCATTACGTTTGTTTTAACAGTATTAACCTCCAAACCCCATGTAGTACAATAGTCATATAATAAATTAAAATTATATTGAAGCTCTTATATGTTGTAGTTTTAATCTATACTTTCTTTATTGTGTGTATCTAATGTACAATCCATATTTTAAGTAGGTTCCTCATCAGTTTAAGCTTAAAACATGTAAAAATCGAAATTATATAATGTTTTCCTTACTTTTATCACATACTTTTAATCCTGCATTCTATATTTCGTAATATTTTGATTTGTATTGTTATATGTGTGTTATGTTACATGTTTACGTAAAGCGCTTTTGAACGTCTAATTTGTATATGATAATGGCGTTCAATAAGAATGGTACTTATAATAATATTCTTACTTAGCAAAGATGACCGTTGCTGTTAACTAAATGTTGCTTGATTATAAAGAGGATATTTGTTTGTTTCAGAGTATGACAGAATTACAGTTCATCTAATGAACATTGAAAGAGTTATTAAACAAATAAATGTTCTTTTTTTATTTTAGGCGGAAAGGTGTTTTTATGATGCAAAACTATGCAACCGTGCGCTCGAGATTTAACGTCACTAGAACATCGTGTTTAGACGACCATGAATGTCGTCACAAATGGCGTTACTGACAGTGTGTGTCCGAAAACGTTCGCGATGACTAAGCGCGGCTTGGTACTATACGTACAAAGCAGTGAGTAATAAAATGTGTTATTCCACTGCTTACAACCATTTGGAAAGCATAACACAAATAGTTCTTAATAATATTAACCCATTTGTAATTTATCATTCTATTCTCCAGAAATAAAATCATCCAGCAAAGATGCTACTCATGAAGTATTAGTATGAATTACATTGACTTGTCCGTCGGCTAACTAGACATGTATTGACTTGTCCGTCGGCTAACTAGATCATGTATTGACTTGTCCGTCGGCTAACAAGACATATCTAGACTTGTCCGTCGGCTAACTAGACATGTATTGACTTGTCCGTCGGCTAACTAGACATGCATTGACTTGTCCGTCGGCTAACTATACATGTATTGACTTGTACGTCGGCTAATTCGACATGTATTGACTTGTCCGTCGGCTAACTAGACATGTATTGACTTGTCCGTCGGCTAACTAGATATATCTGGACTTGTCCGTCGGCTAACTAGACATGTATTGACTTGAACGTCGGCTAACTAGACATGTATAGACTTGTCCGTCGGCTAACTAGACATGTATAGACTTGTCCGTCGGCTAACTAGACATATATTGACTTGTACGTCGGCTAACTAGACATGTATTGACTTATCCTTCGGATAACTAGACATGTATTGACTTGTCCATCGGCTAACTAGACATGTATTGAGATAGAAGGTTGTTAAATATGGACATAAGTATCGTGGAAATTGGTTGTTAAACATGGACATATGCATCGTGGAAAGTGGTTTTTTAAACATGCACATATGTATCGTGGAAATTGGTTGTTAAACATGGGCATATGTATCGTGGAAATTGGTTGTTAAACATGCACATATGTATCATGGACATTGGTTGTTAAACATGCACATATGTATCATGGAAATTGGATGTTAAACATGGACATATGTATTGTGGACATTGGTTGTTAAACATGCACATATGTATCGTGGACATTGGTTGTTAAACATGCACATATGTATCGTGGAAATTGGATGTTAAACATGCACATATGTATCGTGGACATTGGTTGTTAAACATGCACATATGTATCGTGGAAATTGGTTGTTAAATATGGACATAAGTATCGTGGAAATTGGTTGTTAAACATGGACATATGCATCGTGGAAAGTGGTTTTTTAAACATGCACATATGTATCGTGGAAATTGGTTGTTAAACATGGGCATATGTATCGTGGAAATTGGTTGTTAAACATGCACATATGTATCATGGACATTGGTTGTTAAACATGCACATATGTATCGTGGAAATTGGATGTTAAACATGGACATATGTATTGTGGACATTGGTTGTTAAACATGCACATATGTATCGTGGAAATTGGTTGTTAAACATGCACATATGTATCGTGGAAATTGGATGTTAAACATGCACATATGTATCGTGGACATTGGTTGTTAAACATGCACATATATATCGTGGAAATTGGTTGTTAAACATGGACATATGTATCGTGGAAATTGGTTGTTAAACATTGACATATGTATCGTGGAAATTGGATGTTAAACATGGGCATATGTATCATGGAAATTAGTTGTTAAACATGGGCATATGTATCATGGAAATTAGTTGTTAAACATGGGCATATGCATCGTGGAAATTGGATGTTAAACATGGGCATATGTATCGTGGATATTGGATGTTAAACATGTGTTATAGAGCTAGATACTGATGTTCTACAAATATATTATAAGATTCTTACAATAATTCGCTCAATGTGTTACAATTAAACATGTACTTACCTACGGTAAATCATGACTACCACCACAGAAGCTACTAAGATGACGAGGACAGGAATTGCCACATACACAGCAGCAAGGGATCCACCTTCATTCTCTGCAACGAAACGGATATGCGCTTGTTACTAACATTTTGTTAACAGTCTTTCGTATTATAACACACGTATATACATACGCATATACATACGCATATACATACGTATATACATACGCATATACATACGCATATACATACACATATACATACGCATATACATACGTATATACATACGCATATACATACGTATATACATACGCATATACATACGCATATACATACGCATATACATACGCATATACATACACATATACATACGCATATACATACACATATACATACGAATATACATACGCATATACATACGCATATACATACGCATATACATACACATATACATACGCATATACATACGCATATACATACGCATATACATACGCATATACATACGTATATACATACACATATACATACACATATACATACGAGGAAACAAGAATAGAAAATAAGAATCGTTATTAACATTATTGGTTTGTTCGTTCGTTCGTTCGTTCGTTCGTTCGTTCGTTCGTTCGTTCGTTCGTTCGT
>CM026387.1:23746160-23783250 GCA_014843695.1 Archivesica marissinica
GAATCATCTCCGTCTGATATAGACTAGATCGCTGTAGGTTCCAATCCTACTTGGCTATCGAATCATCTCCGTCTGATATAGACTAGATCGCTGTAGGTTCCAATCCTACTTGGCTATCGAATCATCTCCGTCTGATATAGACTAGATCGCTGTAGGTTCCAATCCTACTTGGCTATCGAATCATCTCCGTCTGATATAGACTAGATCGCTGTAGGTTCCAATCCTACTTGGCTATCGAATCATCTCCGTCTGATATAGACTAGATCGCTATAGGCTCCAATCCTACTTGACTATCGAATCATCTCCGTAACTAGATATAGACTAGATCGCTGTAGGTTCCAATCCTACTTGGCTATCGAATCATCTCCGTCTGATATAGACTAGATCGATGTAGGTTCCAATCCTACTTGGCTATCGAATCATCTCCGTCTGATATAGACTAGATCGCTATAGGCTCCAATCCTACTTGACTATCGAATCATCTCCGTTTAGACTAGATATAGACTAGATCGCTGTAGGTTCCAATCCTACTTGGCTATCGAATCATCTCCGTCTGATATATACTAGATCGATGTAGGTTCCAATCCTACTTGGCAATCGAATCATCTCCGTCTGATATAGACTAGATCGCTGTAGGTTCCAATCCTACTTGGCTATTGAATCATCTCCGTCTGATATAGACTAGATCGCTGTAGGTTCCAATCCTACTTGGCTATCGAATCATCTCCCTCTGATATAGACTAGATCGCTGTAGGTTCCAATCCTACTTGGCTATCGAATCATCTCCGTATAATATAGAATAGATCGCTGTAGGTTCCAATCCTACTTGGCTATCGAATCATCTCCGTCTGATATAGACTAGATCGCTGTAGGTTCCAATCCTACTTGGCTATCGAATCATCTCCGTCTGATATAGACTAGATCGCTATAGGCTCCAATCCTACTTGACTATCGAATCATCTCCGTCTAATATAGAATAATTCGCTGTAGGTTCCAATCCTACTTGGCTATCGAATCATCTCCGTCTGATATAGACTAGATCGCTATAGGCTCCAATCCTACTTGACTATCGAACCATCTCCGTTTAGACTAGATATAGACTAAATCGATGTAGGTTCCAATTCTACTTGACTATCGAATCATCTCCGTCTGATATAGACTAGATCGCTGTAGGTTCCAATCTTACTTGGCTATCGAATCATCTCCCAAGATATAGACTAGATCGCTGTAGGTTCCAATCTTACTTGACTATCGAATCATCTCCCAAGATATAGACTAGATCGCTGTAGGTTCCAATCCTACTTGGCTATCGAATCATCTCCGTCTGATATAGACAAGATCGCTGTAGGTTCCAATCCTACTTGGCTATCGAATCATCTCCGTCTGATATAGACTAGATCGCTAGAGGCTCCAATCCTACTTGACTATCGAATCATCTCCGTCTGATATAGACTAGATCGATGTTGGTTCCAATCCTACTTGGCTATCGAATCATCTCCGTCTGATATAGACTAGATCGCTGTAGGTTTCAATCCTACTTGGCTATCGAATCATCTCCGTCTGATATAGACTAGATCGCTGTAGGTTCCAATCCTACTTGGCTATCGAATCATCTCCGTCTAATATAGACTAGATCGCTATAGGCTCCAATCCTACTTGACTATCGAATCATCTCCGTTTAGACTAATATAGACTAAATCGCTGTAGGTTCCAATCCTACTTGGCTATCGAATCATCTCCGTCTGATATAGACTAGATCGCTGTAGGTTCCAATCCTACTTGGCTATCGAATCATCTCCGTCTGATATAGACTAGATCGCTGTAGGTTCCAATCCTACTTGGCTATCGAATCATCTCCGTCTGATATAGACTAGATCGCTGTAGGTTCCAATCCTACTTGGCTATCGAATCATCTCCGTCTAATATAGACTAAATCGCTGTAGGTTCCAATCCTACTTGGCTATCGAATCATCTCCGTCTAATATAGACTAGATCGCTGTAGGTTCCAATCCTACTTGGCTATCGAATCATCTCCGTCTGATATAGACTAGATCGCTGTAGGTTCCAATCCTACTTGGCTATCGAATCATCTCCGTCTGATATAGACTAGATCGCTATAGGCTCCAATCCTACTTGACTATCGAATCATCTCCGTTTAGACTAGATATAGACTAGATCGCTGTAGGTTCCAATCCTACTTGGCTATCGAATCATCTCCCTCTGATATAGACTAGATCGCTGTAGGTTCCAATCCTACTTGGCCTTCGAATCCTCTCCGTATAGTATAGACTAGATCGCTGTAGGTTCCAATCCTACTTGGCTATCGAATCATCTCCGTCTGATATAGACTAGATCGATGTAGGTTCCAATCCTACTTGGCTATCGAATCATCTCCGTCTGATATAGACTAGATCGATATAGTCTCCAATCCTACTTGGCTATCGAATCATCTCCGTCTGATATAGACTATATCGCTGTAGGTTCCAATTCTACTTTACTATCGAATCATCTCCGTCTAATATAGAATAATTCGCTGTAGGTTCCAATCCTACTTGGCTATCGAATCATCTCCGTCTGATATAGGCTAGATCGCTATAGGCTCCAATCCTACTTGACTATCGAACCATCTCCGTTTAGACTAGATATAGACTAGATCGATGTAGGTTCCAATTCTACTTGACTATCAAATCATCTCCGTCTAATATAGAATAATTCGCTGTAGGTTCCAATCCTACTTGGCTATCGAATAATCTCCGTCTAATATAGACTAGATCACTGTATGTTCCAATCTTACTTGGCTATCGAATTATCTCCGTCTGATATAGCCTAGATAGCTGTAGGTTCCAATCCTTCTTGGATATCGAATCATCTCCGTCTGATATAGACTAGATCGCTATAGGTTCCAATCCTACTTGGCTATCGAATCATCTCCGTCTGATATAGACTAGTTCGCTGTTGGTTCCAATCCTACTTGGCTATCAAATCATCTCCTTCTGATATAGATTAGATCGCTGTAGGTTCCAGTCCTACTTGGCTATCGAATCATCTCCGTCTAATATAGACTAGATCGCTATAGGCTCCAATCCTACTTGATTATCGAATCATCTCCGTCTGATATAGACTAGATCGCTGTAGGTTCCAATCCTACTTGGCTATCGAATCATCTCCGTCTAATATAGACTAGATCGCTGTAGGTTCCAATCCTACTTGGCTATCGAATCATCTCCGTCTGATATAGACTAGATCACTATAGGCTCCAATCCTACTTGACTATCGAATCATCTCCGTTTAGACTAGATATAGTCTAGATCGCTGTATGTTCCAATCCTACTTGGCTATCGAATCATCTCCGTCTGATATAGACTAGATCGATGTAGGTTCCAATCCTACTTGGCAATCGAATCATCTCCGTCTGATATAGACTAGATCGCTGTAGGTTCCAATCCTACTTGGCTATCGAATCATCTCCGTCTAATATAGACTAGATCGCTGTAGGTTCCAATCCTACTTGGCTATCGAATCATCTTCGTCTGATATAGACTAGATCACTATAGGCTCCAATCCTACTTGACTATCGAATCATCTCCGTTTAGACTAGATATAGACTAGATCGCTGTAGGTTCCAATCCTAATTGGCTATCGAATCATCTCCGTCTGATATAGACTAGATCGATGTAGGTTCCAATCCTACTTGGCAATCGAATCATCTCCGTCTAATATAGACTAGATCGCTGTAGGTTCCAATCCTACTTGGCTATCGAATCATCTCCGTAGCATATAGACTAGATCGCTGTAGGTTCCAATCCTACTTGGCAATCGAATCATCTCCGTCTGATATAGACTAGATCGCTGTAGGTTCCAATCCTACTTGGCAATCGAATCATCTCCGTCTTATATAGACTAGATCACTGTAGCTTCCAATCCTACTTGGCAATCGAATCATCTCCGTCTGATATAGACTAGATCGCTGTAGGTTCCAATCCTACTTTGCTATCGAATCATCTCCGTCTGATATAGACTAGTTCGCTGTAGGTTCCAATCCTTCTTGGCTATCGAATCATCTCCGTCCACATGGCAAGGCATGTCACACATTATACTCGAGGAAATAAATCGACTGGTTTGCGCAAGATCTGGATTTTAAGGGTGTACCGGATCGCTGTAGGTCCAATCCTACTTTGCTGCGAATCATCTCCGCTGATAAGACAGTCGCTGAGGTGCCAATCTACTGGCTATCGAATCATCTCCCTCTGATATAGACTAGTTCGCTATAGGTTCCAATCCTACTTGGCTATCGAATCATCTCCGTCTGATATAGACTAGATCGCTGTAGGTTCCAATCTTACTTGGCTATCGAATCATCTCCGTATAATATAGACTAGATCGCTGTAGGTTCCAATCCTACTTGGCTATCGAATCATCTCCGTCTGATATAGACTAGATCGATATAGGCTCCAATCCTACTTGACTATCGAATCATCTCCGTCTGATATAGACTAGATCGCTGTAGGTTCCAATCCTACTTGGCAATCGAATCATCTCCGTCTGATATAGACTAGATCGCTGTAGGTTCCAATCCTACTTTGCTATCGAATCATCTCCGTCTGATATAGACTAGATCGCTGTAGGCTCCAATCCTACTTGACTATCGAATCATCTCCGTCTGATATAGTCTAGATCGCTGTAGGTTCCAATCCTACTTGGCTATCGAATCATCTCCGTCTGATATAGACTAGATCGCTATAGGTTCCAATCCTACTTGGCTATCGAATCATCTCCGTCTGATATAGACTAGTTCGCTGTAGGTTCCAATCCTACTTGGCTATCAAATCATCTCCTTCTGATATAGATTAGATCGCTGTAGGTTCCAGTCCTACTTGGCTATCGAATCATCTCCGTCTGATATAGACTAGATCGCTATAGGCTCCAATCCTACTTGATTATTGAATCATCTCCGTCTGATATAGACTAGTTCGCTGTAGGTTCCAATCCTACTTGATTATCGAATCATCTCCGTCTGATATAGACTAGATCGCTGTAGGTTCCAATCCTACTTGGCTATCGAATCATCTCCGTCTAATATAGACTAGATCGCTGTAGGTTCCAATCCTACTTGGCTATCGAATCATCTCCGTCTGATATAGACTAGATCACTATAGGCTCCAATCCTACTTGACTATCGAATCATCTCCGTTTAGACTAGATATAGTCTAGATCGCTGTATGTTCCAATCCTACTTGGCTATCGAATCATCTCCGTCTGATATAGACTAGATCGATGTAGGTTCCAATCCTACTTGGCAATCGAATCATCTCCGTCTGATATAGACTAGATCGCTGTAGGTTCCAATCCTACTTGGCTATCGAATCATCTTCGTCTGATATAGACTAGATCACTATAGGCTCCAATCCTACTTGACTATCGAATCATCTCCGTTTAGACTAGATATAGACTAGATCGCTGTAGGTTCCAATCCTAATTGGCTATCGAATCATCTCCGTCTGATATAGACTAGATCGCTGTAGGTTCCAATCCTACTTTGCTATCGAATCATCTCCGTATAGTATAGACTAGATCGCTGTAGGTTCCAATCCTACTTGGCTATCGAATCATCTCCGTCTTATATAGACTAGATCACTGTAGGTTCCAATCCTACTTGGCAATCGAATCATCTCCGTCTGATATAGACTAGTTCGCTGTAGGTTCCAATCCTACTTGGCTATCGAATCATCTCCGTCTTATATAGACTAGATCACTGTAGGTTCCAATCCTACTTGGCAGTCGAATCATCTCCGTCTGATATAGACTAGATCGCTGTAGGTTCCAATCCTACTTTGCTATCGAATCTTCTCCGTCTGATATAGACTAGTTCGCTGTAGGTTCCAATCCTTCTTGGCTATCGAATCATCTCCGTCCACATGGCAAGACATGTCACACATTATACTCGAGGAAATAAATCGACTGGTTTGCGGAAGATCTGGATTTTAAGGGTGTACCGGATCGCTGTAGGTTCCAATCCTACTTTGCTGTCGAATCATCTCCGTCTGATATAGACTAGTTCGCTGTAGGTGCCAATCTTACTTGGCTATCGAATCATCTCCCTCTGATATAGACTAGTTCGCTATAGGTTCCAATCCTACTTGGCTATCGAATCATCTCCGTCTGATATAGACTAGATAGCTGTAGGCTCCAATCTTACTTGGCTATCGAATCATCTCCGTCTGATATAGACTAGATCGCTGTAGGTTCCAATCCTACTTGGCTATCGAATCATCTCCGTCTGATATAGACTAGGTCGATGTAGGTTCCAATCCTACTTGGCTATCGAATCCTCTCCGTATGGTATAGACTAGATAGCTGTAGGTTCCAATCCTACTTGGCAATCGAATCATCTCCCTCTGATATAAACTAGATCGCTGTAGGTTCCAATCCTACTTTGCTATCAAATCATCTCCGTCTGATATAGACTAGTTCGCTGTAGGTGCCAATCTTACTTGGCTATCGAATCATCTCCCTCTGATATAGACTAGTTCGCTATAGGTGCCAATCCTACTTGGCTATCGAATCATCTCCGTCCACATGGCAAGGCATGTCACACATTATACTCGAGGAAATAAATCGACTGGTTTGCGGAAGATCTGGATTTTAAGGGTGTACCGGTCGGCCCATGAATTACTGCTCAGAGCACCACCAGAGGACGTCACTCTGCAGCAATAATAGCTGAACCGCCACTATCTGGCACAAGCGATCGATACGTCTTTAAACCGAATGTCAAAAGAAATCTAATGAAAATGAATATGAAATAACCATGATATCTATGTCTAAATGTTAGATAGATTTCTTTATTTATAGAGTGTGACCTAATTAGTACTGAACTAATCCTCCTTAGAAAAGTGATCCAAATTCGACCAACGTTGTAGAACATATTGAATATTGTTCTGTATCACCATAGAAGCGATATGTAAATTATACATACACCAATAACGTACTAAGGCGCTCATTAAGAAACATGTCGGTTGTGATGATTGCGTTGAAGATCACTTTAACAGTGTTCGTATTGTAGCCGTTAGTTTAAATAAAATGTATTTATTTGAATAAACATAGTCAAGTATAAATAATATGTACATACATGTAGGATTGAGAAGAAAGCAATCTGCTTGTATGGTTACCTATATTATAGCCGTTAAGATCGTACCATAGGCAATGCACTTACATTCCACATTACCTCTTCTATTTCTCCCATGAGGTCTCTGGATCGATTAAATTAACGCGTTCTAGAACCTTGCTTCGCAATCGTTTTGTTTAGATCATTAAGCATTGAAATAGGTCAATATTCAGGTGAAGCCCCACAACGAATGAATGTGTGCAATTTGTAACTGCAATATGATTGAAAGATGAACGCCATTTACTCCTGGAATGTGATTTTACCATGATATTCGTTTAGACCACCCAAATAACCGAGGTAGATGGTCGCCATGCTATTGTAGAATGTCACTTTTCTGAAGACATCCCATAGGATTAGTTTATGATAGTTTGTAAAATAGACTCAAACGTTACAAACATGTCGCATGATGTTAAAATATACATGTTGCTCGTTGTTCATGAACTAGTCCTGCAAACCATATTGTTACGTACATTGCATTTATACTATATACCCCATCTTCACAATCACAATATCTACCAAACAATGACACAGTATACAAACTTAAACATTACTCCCTGTTGTCTCAAAGGGTGTTTAAAACTCATACTATACTACTTTTTCTGTATTACAACGATTGCGAAGCAAGCTGTACCGACTTATATTAATCACTCTCGTTGGCGCGGATGACAGCGTATATGTGATCATTCGTGTGGGAGGAAACCGGAGTATCCGGAGAAAACCCACATGTCAAATCTGACGACCACCGTATTATCTCATATACTTCCCAGCCCGAGGATCGAACCCATGTTACATTGGTGAGAAACGAGTGTACTAACCAATGCGCTATTCGGACAGCCTATATACTGTTAAGTTAACATATATATTATATATACTTTTTATTTCCACTTTGCAGTAATTATTGACATAGCAAATTATTTATGACAACAAAATAATACATAGCCATATTAACAAAATATCAGCATTTCAAATTCTATATACAATGATATAAACATATTTTGTAAACTATTACACGAGTTATAAACGCAACAAACCAATTGTCATATTGTTTACAAGCCATATATAAAATGCACCGAATGTGCTAGCGTACAATGCACCGACGAGTATACCTAAACAATCATGATGTCAACTCGCCAGTATCGGACCGCAAACGTGTGTTTCATCGTAGAAATGAACGTTATGCCGACAACTGCGTCGTAGAACGTGACCGGTTTGGAGGCGATTGTGTAATGGTTTGGGGGATGGTGTCTGCCATGAACATAAAACCTCGTTGATTGTTATCGAGGGTACTCTGAATGTCCAGTGGTATCGCGATACAGTTCACACTACAACAGCAAGACAACTCTCGGCCCCGCGTTGCACTGCTCAGCATGGATGTCCTTAACGCGAATGACATTGATGTGATGAGATGGCCACCGTACAGTCCCGATCTGTCACCTATTGAGCATAATATAATTATGTGGGACATGCTGGACCAGCGCCAACATCCGCCGTCAACTACCCCATAATTAAGTCAGGCCTTGCTGGAAGAATGGCAGAATATCCCAGTAGCGGGCTGTCCTCGAGTCCAATGGTGGCCATACGCGTTAGTGACGTATACACATTTTGCTGCAAAATAGTACCACCTCTGTGTGCTTTCGAGTCCAGTAGTTAACCTAGATGTGACTTCAATTCACTGGGTGTTGGTGTTTACAATCCGGAATGAAGTATATTTCGAAAGTGCTATTTGTTTTGCCAAAATATGTCTAGTTTTCATCAAATAATAAATTTACCATGGTGTTGCGTTTATAAAGTGTCCCGTTATATGATATTCTCTGTCCTGCTATATATTTGAAAATCGCCCGAGATGAGGAAAACAGTTGGTTCAGGATTCGTTCTTCAATTTGATAGTATAATGTAACGTAAGAACCATTGGAGCTGATATATAAGTCATCAATGGCTGGTCCTTTAAATAGGGGTGACACTATAATTAACAAACACTTTATAGTACACACCTATGTAAACAAATATCATGATAATTTAATTTGAAACATGACTATTTGAGTCGTAAATAATTCTTCGGCATCCGTCAGTCTTGTCAGACTATGGAGTTAGCGCCCGTTGAGTCTACAGATGAGCACTGTCTGTCTAATGTGGCTGTACAGTTCGATGCGTGACATGCAGTGGCGGTTGCAGCCTTCGCATCGAAAAGAATACACACTCATTAAATCAAAATTCAAATACAAAATAAAATTCAGGATTGTAAATATATCCGAAATATCTGTTGTGTCAAATGTGCTTTCAAATTACTGAATTCTCACACTGATCCATTCATTGACATATAAGTGCAGCTATCTCTAGCAATATATTTGGATGAAGGTATCCATGGTGATGCAGATGTACACGTACGAGTGATAGAAAACATTGTACGCATGAGTACAACTTGGACCGGCTTTCTATACCCTAATTACATACTGGCTATATGTAAAACATAAAACAGCAGTGGATGTCCTGATAGCGCAGTGGGTGGCGTGATAGCGCAGTGGGTGGCGTGATAGCGCGGTGGATGGCGTGATAGCGCAGTGAGTGGCATGATAGCCCAGTGGGTGGCGTGATAGCGCAGTGGATGGCAAGATAGCGCAGTGGAAGTCGTGATAGCTCAGTGGAAGTCGTGATAGCGCAGTGGATGGCGTGATTGCGCAGTGGTAGTCGTGATAGCGAAGTGGACGTCGTGATAGCGCAGTGGACGTCGTGATAGCGCAGCGGATGGCGTGATAGCGCAGTGGATGTCCTGATAGCGCAGTGGATGGCGTGATAGCAGCAGTGGATGGCGTAATAGCGCAGTGGATGGCGTTCGCTTCATGTGCGAAATGTCCGGAGTTCGAGCCCCGCTGAAGCCGTTACTATTGTGCCCTTAGGCAAGGCATTTAAATTCCACGTTGCCTCTTCTCTCTTCATCGGGGCGATGGATTCCATCAGGAATGAGGTATCGACAGTGATTAATATAAATTGCAAGAACTTGTTTCGCAATCGAGCTAAAATAAATGTGTATGAACTAAAGCATGCAAATATTATGTTCTATATACATTATGATTATATATCTGTCCTTTTACTGCACGCTAGAATACTCCTGGTTAAGAAGATCACCCACACTCTGTATCGTGCACATCTGACGTGCCTTGTTCTAATGCGGATCTGTCGTTGTCAACGCTAGCTTGATCTTCCGTTTCGATCACAACTAGCGACCAACTGCTTATCCATAGCCGCAGTTTCTGTGAAGTATGGTACACAACTAGCGACCTACTGCTTATCCATTGCCGCAGTTTCTGTGAAGTATGGTATTGTTTATTATGTTGTCTCTAATTATGTAGTATGTCCGTCCTGTTGGAGATCAGTTTCTACTGCAATTCTAAATAGATGTGTATATTCGGCTGTGTGCCCTGGTTGTATACATGTTCGTGTATATTCGGCTGTGTGCCCTGATTGTATACAGTTTCGTGTATATTCGGCTGTGTGCCCTGATTGTATACAGTTTCGTGTATATTCGGCTGTGTGTCATGATTGTATACAGTTTCGTGTATATTCGGCTGTGTGCCCTGCTTGTATACAGTTTCGTGTATATTCGGCTGTGTGCCCTGATTGTATACAGTTTCGTGTATATTCGGCTGTGTGCCCTGATTGTATACATGTTCGTGTATATTCGGCTGTGTGCCCTGATTGTATACATTTTCGTGTATATTCGGCTGTGTGCCCTGATTGTATACATGTTCGTGTATATTCGGCTGTGTGCCCTGATTGTATACATGTTCGTGTATATTCGGCTGTGTGCCCTGATTGTATACATGTTCGTGTATATTCGGCTGTGTGCCCTGATTGTATACATGTTCGTGTATATTCGGCTGTGTTCCCTGATTGTATACAGTTTCGTATGTTACATTTTATTCTATCATATCACCAAGTACATATTCATCTATCGTTGTACATTAAACTTATTAATATTGTACAGGAGTGTTGATTGTGTCTCGTTGGTTATTGTGATCAAGTTGTGCCGGCCCATCCTGTTACAGAACTAAACACAGTTTAAATGCAAATTGTACTATCTGTTTCCCTGTGTTAATGAAAAGAATAATTAATGTAAATATGTAAGGAATAAATCCAGGGTTAATAGTTTCCATCGGGGTATGAACTACATAGGGCGTGTTTTAAGTTAGCATGGATGTATTCGGCCTCCACACACTTTAACCACGCCTAATATAGTTCATATCTCGATGGTAACTATTAACCCGTGATTCATTCTTTAAATGGTGGAATCCATCAAGAGTATGATTAAGCTGACTCTCGTTCGTTATCAAAGTCGTAATGCTACGTACGTTTTCTTACTTCTTTCTGAGTATGGCATAGTTTGCAACACGCTATGTGTATCATAAGCACATGTTTATATCAACCTTACACTCTGTTCGTTAATTTCTGATATTCAAATACGTGTTACCAATTGTTCCAGATTTCTTTTCATCCGGGCATTTGTCTATCGGTGAGTGTGGTGGGTCATCAACAGACGCCGTCCCCATGGTCATTTGTTCATAGTTATGTTCAGGTGTTTCAATCTGTTCAACAGGTCGTAGGTAATCCAAATCAATCTCTGCATACACATTATCATCCAATCCAGGCACATTCAGATGCAGAGTCGTAGCATCATGTTGATTCAAGACGTGGCTATCGTATCTGTCATATATTACTACTGGAGGAGGAGGATTTGGTTGCACACTCCCGATATATCCAAAAGCTGGTCTATCCTTCTCTCTGCGTCTACGGAACAATATGTACACGTATAGTTACTAGAACAAATTACCTTTTAATAGTTAATTATCAATGGTATGAATGTGTTATTTATATATATATTATATAAATATATATGGCATTTCGGGTCTCGGGTAATCTACGAAAATGATGATGTTTAGATTACTGCGCGTGGTGCATTCTGTATGTGTGCGCATGCGCAAGTGATGACCTTCCTAGAGATGTTTGTGGGGTATTTTCATATCTCGACAATCTGACCAGCAGACGATACCCATGTTGGCGTGCTACAATGATATACTGGACAACAATAGTTCAACGCAACCATTGGGGAAGTTTATGCTTAAATACCGTTGTTTTGTTTTAATCTGGTACAAACCTATTCAATAATATATTGTTTCAAATGTCCGTCCCCAGCTTGCATATATTGATGAAAGACTGTCACGAATTTTATATTTCTGTGCAATTAAAATCATCTGTTGAACAGTGTCGGCTACAGGTAAGAAAAACGGTGTGTACGATCCACTACAGCTGAACATATTAAAATATAACAATTTATATACACCTGTTCGGGCCTCCAAATTGATAGTCTACGTAACATCATTTATCGGAATGCACATTCACAGCCCACGTAATGTATAAACAGTGAGTATTGTTGATATAAACTATGTTTTAGATCTACAAAGCAATATGTCTGCGATTTCTGTTCGACGATTGCTTGCATGGCAGTCAAGCACTATTGTTGTACTATGAGGGATTTAAGATCGAAGCATGAAGCACCTACGTTAGTGGTACCGAGGAGTCGAACTGTTGCGTATGGTGATCGAAGTTTTATGACTGCTGCCCCTAAGTTATGGAGTGCTCTTCCGTCTAAGATTCGGGGATTGCCAACATTGTGTTCATTTAAGAAAGGACTGAAACACATTTATTTTCATTCAATTTTATGGAACATAAACTGTGACATTGCAATGTTTCGCTTATCACTTTTAGTACTATCCATTTATTATTATGTTTTCTCTAAACACATTAATATTATCAATAGTGTATCGTAAACCTTAGAAATTGCTTAGCATATAAATATACTATATAACAACCAATTGTTAGGGAGAAGAACTATATAAGTTTCCTTTCGTTCTAATCCCTTTCAGTCTATTGCTGTTAATTTATATGTAAAATGTTAATTATGTTATGTACATGTAAAATACTGAAATAAATAATGTTTAAACAAAAACATTTTACTTTAAAATTATATTATATTGTTTGTACTTTATTTATGCTTGTATTGTAACGAATTGTATTATGCCCTAGGGTGATGTCTTTAATTTCAATTATCCTTCCATTTCTTAATGTTTGTATCATATGGTTTATACAGAACAGAACAGAACATAAGTTTATTTTGACGTATACATAAGTGTATAGTCATTAATAGAAATATACATACATGCATATAGATATATATACATAATTATATATATCCACACATAAAAACATAATTATATATCACAATCAATCAATGTAATAGCCATTATATACAAGTGCTACACATTATGTCATGTAGCACGGAGGATAAACTCTAATATCATATTTAAATCTAAGAAGTCAAGGTATTTAATATATTATTTCTTTTGTTTAAAGCATGTTTAATGTAAAGAGCCAAATTATACAAGTCACTTCTGTTATCAGAGCTTAACAATTTCAAAAATGTATACATACTTGGTCTTGTATAAAATCTTTTAATAATGTAACGTTTCCTCAAATCTATATAGCATGAACATGTTAAGATAAAATGAAACTCATCTTCCACATCCAGAGTATTACAGCATTGACAGTATCTTTCGTTTCTCTGTATTCTATTTGATGTATATCGACCAGTTTGTATTCAAAGCGAATGTGCAGATATTCTTATTCTGGTTATATATAGTCGCAATGTATATGGTAAAATGTCCAAGTAGGTTTCATATCCAAAATCATATTTACAATTATTATACAGTTCAAGTACACTACTAGACGCCTTACTAGTAAACCAACCCTGTATGAAACAATCAATCAGACGTTGTTTCAATATACATAAAAAGTTGTTTATATTTACAACATGAGGATTACTCCAGATATCTGCAAATCCATTTTCACACAATAATTGTTTAACATTTTAAAGCCAATTGTTGACACCCTTATTACAGTCAATCAAAGATTGTGCATATACGCGCTTAAGTATTATATTATCCGAGTATAACAATTTAAACCAGTACTTAATCATACATATGTAACGAGATATATACATGGGCTATCTACCCAGTTCTCCGTATACAGCTGCAGTGCATGTGGAAGATCTAACATTTAAAATTTGCTTACAAAACTTTAAATGGATTCTTTCAATTTCTTTGGAATTATCCCCAAATTTCAGATGAATAATTTAATATTGATCCAACAAAAGCATCAAAAAGTTGACAAAGTATCTTTAATTTTAGTCTATAACGTTTACAATTATATAACAAGAAATTGAGAGCCTTTAATGCTTTCCCAGTAATATATTCCTGGTTTAATGAAAAATGTCCAGTATAATTTAGGATTGTTCCAAGGTAATTTAAATCATTAACCACTTCAATATTTTCATTATTATAAGTCCATTTTTCGTTTAGATATACATTACCTCGTTTTCTAATAATCATTACGTTTGTTTTAACAGTATTAACCTCCAAACCCCATGTAGTACAATAGTCATATAATAAATTAAAATTATATTGAAGCTCTTATATGTTGTAGTTTTAATCTATACTTTCTTTATTGTGTGTATCTAATGTACAATCCATATTTTAAGTAGGTTCCTCATCAGTTTAAGCTTAAAACATGTAAAAATCGAAATTATATAATGTTTTCCTTACTTTTATCACATACTTTTAATCCTGCATTCTATATTTCGTAATATTTTGATTTGTATTGTTATATGTGTGTTATGTTACATGTTTACGTAAAGCGCTTTTGAACGTCTAATTTGTATATGATAATGGCGTTCAATAAGAATGGTACTTATAATAATATTCTTACTTAGCAAAGATGACCGTTGCTGTTAACTAAATGTTGCTTGATTATAAAGAGGATATTTGTTTGTTTCAGAGTATGACAGAATTACAGTTCATCTAATGAACATTGAAAGAGTTATTAAACAAATAAATGTTCTTTTTTTATTTTAGGCGGAAAGGTGTTTTTATGATGCAAAACTATGCAACCGTGCGCTCGAGATTTAACGTCACTAGAACATCGTGTTTAGACGACCATGAATGTCGTCACAAATGGCGTTACTGACAGTGTGTGTCCGAAAACGTTCGCGATGACTAAGCGCGGCTTGGTACTATACGTACAAAGCAGTGAGTAATAAAATGTGTTATTCCACTGCTTACAACCATTTGGAAAGCATAACACAAATAGTTCTTAATAATATTAACCCATTTGTAATTTATCATTCTATTCTCCAGAAATAAAATCATCCAGCAAAGATGCTACTCATGAAGTATTAGTATGAATTACATTGACTTGTCCGTCGGCTAACTAGACATGTATTGACTTGTCCGTCGGCTAACTAGATCATGTATTGACTTGTCCGTCGGCTAACAAGACATATCTAGACTTGTCCGTCGGCTAACTAGACATGTATTGACTTGTCCGTCGGCTAACTAGACATGCATTGACTTGTCCGTCGGCTAACTATACATGTATTGACTTGTACGTCGGCTAATTCGACATGTATTGACTTGTCCGTCGGCTAACTAGACATGTATTGACTTGTCCGTCGGCTAACTAGATATATCTGGACTTGTCCGTCGGCTAACTAGACATGTATTGACTTGAACGTCGGCTAACTAGACATGTATAGACTTGTCCGTCGGCTAACTAGACATGTATAGACTTGTCCGTCGGCTAACTAGACATATATTGACTTGTACGTCGGCTAACTAGACATGTATTGACTTATCCTTCGGCTAACTAGACATGTATTGACTTGTCCATCGGCTAACTAGACATGTATTGAGATAGAAGGTTGTTAAATATGGACATAAGTATCGTGGAAATTGGTTGTTAAACATGGACATATGCATCGTGGAAAGTGGTTTTTTAAACATGCACATATGTATCGTGGAAATTGGTTGTTAAACATGGGCATATGTATCGTGGAAATTGGTTGTTAAACATGCACATATGTATCATGGACATTGGTTGTTAAACATGCACATATGTATCATGGAAATTGGATGTTAAACATGGACATATGTATTGTGGACATTGGTTGTTAAACATGCACATATGTATCGTGGACATTGGTTGTTAAACATGCACATATGTATCGTGGAAATTGGATGTTAAACATGCACATATGTATCGTGGACATTGGTTGTTAAACATGCACATATGTATCGTGGAAATTGGTTGTTAAATATGGACATAAGTATCGTGGAAATTGGTTGTTAAACATGGACATATGCATCGTGGAAAGTGGTTTTTTAAACATGCACATATGTATCGTGGAAATTGGTTGTTAAACATGGGCATATGTATCGTGGAAATTGGTTGTTAAACATGCACATATGTATCATGGACATTGGTTGTTAAACATGCACATATGTATCGTGGAAATTGGATGTTAAACATGGACATATGTATTGTGGACATTGGTTGTTAAACATGCACATATGTATCGTGGAAATTGGTTGTTAAACATGCACATATGTATCGTGGAAATTGGATGTTAAACATGCACATATGTATCGTGGACATTGGTTGTTAAACATGCACATATATATCGTGGAAATTGGTTGTTAAACATGGACATATGTATCGTGGAAATTGGTTGTTAAACATTGACATATGTATCGTGGAAATTGGATGTTAAACATGGGCATATGTATCATGGAAATTAGTTGTTAAACATGGGCATATGTATCATGGAAATTAGTTGTTAAACATGGGCATATGCATCGTGGAAATTGGATGTTAAACATGGGCATATGTATCGTGGATATTGGATGTTAAACATGTGTTATAGAGCTAGATACTGATGTTCTACAAATATATTATAAGATTCTTACAATAATTCGCTCAATGTGTTACAATTAAACATGTACTTACCTACGGTAAATCATGACTACCACCACAGAAGCTACTAAGATGACGAGGACAGGAATTGCCACATACACAGCAGCAAGGGATCCACCTTCATTCTCTGCAACGAAACGGATATGCGCTTGTTACTAACATTTTGTTAACAGTCTTTCGTATTATAACACACGTATATACATACGCATATACATACGCATATACATACGTATATACATACGCATATACATACGCATATACATACACATATACATACGCATATACATACGTATATACATACGCATATACATACGTATATACATACGCATATACATACGCATATACATACGCATATACATACGCATATACATACACATATACATACGCATATACATACACATATACATACGAATATACATACGCATATACATACGCATATACATACGCATATACATACACATATACATACGCATATACATACGCATATACATACGCATATACATACGCATATACATACGTATATACATACACATATACATACACATATACATACGAGGAAACAAGAATAGAAAATAAGAATCGTTATTAACATTATTGGTTTGTTCGTTCGTTCGTTCGTTCGTTCGTTCGTTCGTTCGTTCGTTCGTTCGTTCGTTCGTTCGTTCGTTCGTTCGTTCGTTCGTTCGTTCGTTCGTTCGTTCGTTCGTTCGTTCGTTCGTTCGTTCGTTCGTTCGTTCGTTCGTTCGTTCGTTCGTTCGTTCGTTCGTTCGTTCGTTCGTTCGTTCGTTCGTTCGTTCGTTCGTTCGTTCGTTCGTTCGTTCGTTCGTTCGTTCGTTCGTTCGTTCGTTCGTTCGTTCGTTCGTTCGTTCGTTCGTTCGTTCGTTCGTTCGTTCGTTCGTTCGTTCGTTCGTTCGTTCGTTCGTTCGTTCGTTCGTTCGTTCGTTCGTTCGTTCGTTCGTTCGTTCGTTCGTTCGTTCGTTCGTTCGTTCGTTCGTTCGTTCGTTCGTTCGTTCGTTCGTTTGTTTGTGTGTTTGTTTGTTTGTGTGCTTGTTTGTTTTTGGCGGTATAAATTCGCACCAACAGCTTATGTCATATGGCGACTCTCCAGCTATTATTGACTTTAAATCGAGATATCTTGTCCATACACCGTGCACGTAAAAGAACAGGAGGATAGGCTGGAATGGGTCTCTGTCTGTCTGTATCATTGCACTATCCTCCAACAATCTAAAATAACTAATCTTTTCAAGAGGCGTCGCTCATATGTGCAACCGGTAGCGACGATAAATAAACGTAAAGCACACATTCGATCAAGGTAAAACATAAACACTGGTTGTTAAACTATAATTAATTAAGGTTCAACATGATCGTTAATGGTTAAATAGTATCCGTGGTCTAGTGGTTAAGGCGTCCGCTTACGGAGCGTGAGGTCGAAGGTTCGAATCTCGTCAGCGGTTCGTTCTGACATGGCCGGTTGGTGAGCCGCCAGCTAGTTAGATAGTGGTTACCGAGTGCCTACCAGCCTGGCTCCTGGCCTTCAAGGATATGATTCGGGAAGTACTGATGTTCATAACAAGAGGTGTCTCATAAGTCAGAAATGGCTGGCCCTTTAAATAGGGGTGAAATAGTATCCGTTTAATAAATAAAAGTCAACATAATTCAACCTGTAGCCGGCAAATCGTTGTGCACTGTATTCGCTGTAGTACTCAACATGTCATGGCTGGTAAGTACAGTTGATATTGACGGTGTTTGTGTCGCCTCCGTTGTTACCGCGTCTGCAAAGTAGTTCTATTGTGTTGCTCGATTGCTAAACATATTAGCTTAATTGAAATATCGTTGCAGTTGCTTAATGAGTTTACTGCCAACTCCATAGAGTAAAGTGAACATTGTATTAATCATACAAATGTTAATATATATTATATCTTTATTTCTGTCTCATATGTGTACAGTATATACATTCCAATTATATTATAACACATACATGTACATTGCACATAGCCATTCTACAAATGTGGAAGTCGTGATAGCGCAGTGGATGCGCGTTCGCATCAGGTGCTAAAGGTCCGGGGTTCGAGCCCCGCTGGAGCCGTTATGAGTGTGCCCTTATGCAAGGCATTTAAATTCCACGTTGCCTCTTCTCTCTCGCTCGTGGCGATGGATTCCATCAGGAATGAGGTCTCGAGAGTGATTAATATAAGTTGAAATAACTTGTTTCGCAATCGAGCTAAAATAAATTTGTATAAACTAAACTACAAATGAGAATTATAAGAGACAATGACATATTACAATACGTTACTTTCTAAACGCTATATACAAGTCGCTAATCATGACACTATAACATATTTAAAATACTGTGTTTTAAAACGGGGAAAAAGAGCACCAATTTCGCCAGATCTGACAGGTGGGTTTTCTCCAGGTACTCGGGTTTCCTCCCACACGAATGACCACATTTACGCTTTCATCCGCGCCAACGAGAGTGATTAATATAAGTTGTTAAAACCTGCTTCGCAATCTTTGTAAAATAAATAAAGTTTAAACTTTAAGCTTAATACCTGCTGCGCACAAGTCAGTGTTCATTACAATGTCATCAATGGCAATATCACCCCTATAACTGGCTCCGGTGACACCCTCTATGACAATCTGTAAATGAAAGGAAATCAAGGCAACATTGTAAGCGTATAAATGGTGTTGTGTGCAGATGAAGCTGTAAATAACCGCCTCCGTGGTCGAGTGGTTAAGGTCGCTGACTTATATACCACTGTAAGCTATCATATCTGATGGTCACGGGTTCGAGCCCCGCTCAGACCGTGTCTCATTTATATGAAAAAGTTGGTAGTTTCTTACGGAGGTTGGTGCACCATGTTAACCAGGTTAACCGCTAGAGCCTGCCCAGGAAAGGTGTTGTTAGGTAAACTGCCAGTCGCTCAAATGGGAAACCGGTAGCAATGTTAAATAAACTTAAATAATAAATAATAGAAGCTGTAAACGCTAATAACAACATAGACGCTAAATAACAACATAGATATCTAGGTATGTGTCACTTGAGTGTTGGTCAAACCATTTTGTTGATAAATCGGTCAGAATATTTTGTTATCTAATGTTAGTGAATGAATATTGCTTTAACAGTGCATCTACATAGTTCAGGCCATATCGTGTCGGGTTAATTATATTGTATACAGATAAAATATGTATATAGAAATTATATGTAGTAAAAATAAAATGCTGACAACAAAATGTATCCAGATGTTTTGTTTAAAAGTTTAAATTATATTTATTTTACAACGATTGCGAAGCAAGTTTTAAAGAACAAGTTATATTAATCACTCTCGTTGGCGCAGATGAAAGCGTAAAGTTGGTCATTCGTGTGGGAGGAAACCGCAGTACCCGGAGAAAACCCACATGTCCGATTTGGCGACCACCGTACCATCTCACATACTTTCCTGTCCGGGGATCGAACCCGGGTTGCATTGGTGATAAGCGAACGCGCTAACCACTGCGCTAATCCGAAGGCCAAAACAGATATTTTGTTTATTTTCGGGGTTAAAGTTGTACCAACACATTGTGTCATATGGCGACTCTACATGTATTCATTGTGGATGAAGACCCGGACGGGTCTGTAGTCTAGTGGTAACACACTGGACTGGTAATCCAGGGATCGCAGGTTCGATTCCCCGTCTGACCCTAATAAAAGTCTTTCAGATAGGACGTTAAACCGAGGTCTCGTGATGGGTCTCTGTCTGTATCATTGCACTATCCTCCAAACATCTAATATGACTAATCTCTTCATGAGGCGTCGCTCATATGGACAACCGGTAGCGACGATAAATAAACGTAAAACACACACCCAGGGTGTCTCTTTTATCAAGTTGTTAAACTGTAATGACAAAAAAATATATCAGTTTAATATGCGATTCTTTTAAAACTGCAATGGTGTATTTAACACCTACGGTGTCGAAATGGTCTTTCATTGTCGTAACTGTATAATGTGTTTGGCGAATGTGTGTTAGATCTACACAGTATATCAAGATACGTGTCACATATATAGAGGACTGGAATGTTATACAGCATGGTGGATCCTATCTGTTCATTAGTGAAGTAGATTTATTCTTTATTTCAGTCTCATCGTTGTACAATACATAAAATATACACAACAAATTATCGTGGCATAGTACAACACCATTCATTATAAAAGAATTATAAGAGACTAATGTAATCACAGATAATCAAGCTATCACAGTCTAACGACATATTATTATATTTACATATTAAAACCGAGGAACAGTCGCTAATTGAAAATTAAATACTTACTAAAACCAGACATTTTGAAATACTGAAATGGAAAAAAAGCACTAATGGGCAATTAAGAAATGTTTTAAAATATCAGTTATCAACCTCGATCAGATAGCGGTTGAACTAATTAGCAGCTGTTTCTCGGAATGGATGAGACACACAATCAATAAATCAAATGGATACTCTATTTACATAAATAAAAGGATCGTCTTTGAAGAATATAAAAACAGGTTTTGGTGTATGAGTGAAACGGGTATATTACATTCTCAGTCTTGATAATACGTGTTGTAGTGAATCTGATATACATATTATATATAGGCCTACTACAAGAGCATTTCTGCCATTTTCTGCTGGCGGTTACCAAGAATAATGGCAAAACACTATCAGCAGAACTAATTACGTGCACTTTTGTGTTAGTGCAATAGTACAATAAATGTCGTATCTGCTTAAAATATATACAATAGAAAGAAGTGTATTCAATACAGGTAATCCAGTGATCGCAGGTTCGATTCCCCGTCTGACCCTAATCAAAATTAACAGTCTTTCAGATGGGACGTTAAACCGAGGTCTCGTGTCAGTGCTGTACACCGTGCACGTAAAAGAATTAGGGGAGACTCTGGAATGGGTCTCTGTCTGTATCATTGCACTATCCTCCAAACATCTAAAATGACTAATCTCTTCAGGAGGCGTCGCTCATATGGGCAACCGGTAGCGACGATAAATAAACGTAAAACACACACGTATTCAATACTGATTACAGTGTATGGCCTCAGGTTTTAAGCGATATTGTTATTATTGATTCGGTTTTTTGTTACTAGGCTTTCCAGACTTTGTTTTGTCCTTTACATTTCTATGAGCTGTGTATGTTCATAATGCTTAGTATTTCGTTTGTTATACACATATAATTATTTAATGTCTGTGTCCTCCATACATTTGCTTGTCTACTTTCTTTTTTATTAAATATATTTTTCTTTGCAATATTAATTAGTAGAAATCATCCATATGGATAAGGTACCCCAAACATGAGATCGCCATTTGACGTTAATGACGTCACATCACATTGATGATGTCATTAACGGCTTTTTATTATTCCCGAAGATTTCCAACTTGGACGAAACATTGAATTAAAAGTATTGATTTATTGGGGTTTGTTAATTCAGTCCAATATATATATATTGCATGGACAATACAAACCTGATAATCATGAGAAGATGTTATAGGGATATGTGCCTGTCTCCAGTCTCTACTTCCGGTGTTATTTTCCAATGCAAGGATTGGTGTTCCAAGGTTACCATTTATCTTCATATAAACGTTTAGAGCGTTCACATCTCGTCCATACATGCTGTACCAGAACGTGAAACAAGGTTGTCCGGGATCCATTTGTGGACTTGTTATTCGTGCCGAATCTTCATTGTTTTTTCCACTTGTCTCGATGTAGATATAAGAACCATCTATCAAATAAATTAATATACAGTCAAACCTGTGTTAGTGGTCACCTCCATTAAGCAGCCAACCTGTATTAAGCAGCCAGTTTCAAGATTCCCATATCGGTTGTTTTATTATATAGTTGACCTCTATTAAGCAGCCACCTGTGCTAAGCAGCCACTTCCTCTGACCGCTGGCTGGCTGCTTAAGACAGGTTTGACTGTATACATGATGAAGAAGAATATGATGGTGTATTCTACCTCCATGAGTAATAATGGTCAAAATATGTCTGCCTAATAAACTTTGCGATATACATGTAGTACCTAATAAACCTTTCGTGACGTCATAGCGCTGTGTGAATGACGTCATATCATTATGGTCACAGATGGTATGATAAACTTCGGGTTAGTAATATTCGGTATACTTTCCTTTCTAAAATTTTCTAAAACGTCTTTTCTTATCAGAAGATAGGATAAATAGAATATTAGGTTACAGTCGTATAATTTTTTAATTAAATAGGCTCGTTTCCGAACATATCTTCTCCAACTCGCCTAATATACTAGAGGACATAGAAAACGCACACGTACATTATATACTAGAGGACATAGAAAACGCACACCTACATTATATGATTAGAATTACATGAAAACGAAATACGAAGGATTCTATCAAAGATATACCCCATGTTTATTACAAAACACAAACCGAACAACTAAAAGTATTCCAAAATGTTTACAACTATGTATTTATATAGTTATTGTTTTTTCATGTAAAAACACACTTATCCGAAGTGTGCGTTTTCTACGTCCTCTAGTATAAATTAACATGTGTATGACAGCAATCTAATATTCTCTATGTATTATTCAAACCATGCACGGATTACGTTTATGTAAATATATTTTAGTAAAAAGAAAATGTAGCTCACAGTCTTATTACAAGCTCATATAATTGCATTTACGTGTTGAAGTATGATCTGTTAGCGGCCCTGTAGAATCACTTGTTGTTTCATATTCTCCTTCTATCCAATCGAAGTCATCATCCGCGTCTTGTGTCCATTCACAAAGTCCATCATCAAAGTTGCAATCTACATTTAACAATTGAATGCTCTTTTGCTATTTGTCATTGAGATATGGAACGTCGTGCTTTTACACTTAATTTATTCATAAAACCTGAAACTACCACTATAACAACTTATATTAATTTCTCTCAATTGTTGTTTGTAGAAACGTACACGCATGCGCAAACGCAACCAACATTTGCACAGCAAAAACGCTCTCGAAACTATTGACTCTAAATACATGTTTAGAACGAAATTGTGGAAAACATGTTGAATAGTCAAACAATGCTCACTTCCGCCACATCGACTTTCAACCAATCAAATTGCTGAATATCAATGATATATAATAAAGCTAGATATATAAGAAATGCTTCATTTCGATGTATAAGGTGATCATTTGCGTCATTACGTTATTGTGGTAACCAAAGGTTGCAGTCGTTGTGAACACATTATACACCGAATAATATCTCAAAAGATTCAATAATAATACTTATTGTGTAAAATGAACTTGATGTTGGGGACTGTTTTCGAAAACACAGATGATATATAAATGGACCGAATCAAATAGTATCGTCCCGTTTGTTTTAATTGTTTCTTACCAGAACACCATCCCGATTTGAGCAAAATGTCGTCGACAGCTATATCACCACTGTTGCCATTTCCGCTTACGCCCTCGATCGCAATCTGTTAACAAAATAGTGAAACTTTAAGTTTGCCCAAACCCACCTGCACGTATTTTGTAAAGCATTCATCGTAAAATAAATACATGTTTTGCTTACTGATATATAAATGGTCACCCTGTGAAGTATGTATAGGGACATTTAGTTGTTAACCAATCATAAGCAATACTTTAATATTAGTTATGTAAACCTGCCTAGTGTATAGTTGTTCAGCTGGTATCTTGTTTTTAGTATACATACGCCATATTTCCACGCGATTATATTCGTTCAACGTTCACCTGTAGTGACGATGCCATGTAAACGATAAAGACGACAATGGACAACGTCAAAATACACGAGACAATGGGGAATATGCATCAATGTTTGTTTACGATGTCAACAGACCCCGATGAAAAAGGGGCCGGATGCCATTATATGACGGAATACTGTAAAACTAGTGTACGGTACTAGTATGAAGTAGTCCAGTTAAGTCTGTCAAATACATGTTAGGCGTAACTCTTATATTGGATGAATAAAATAATAATTGGTTGTCCGATTAGCGCAGTGGTTAGCGTGCTCACTTCTCACCAATGCAACCCGGGTTCGATCCTCGGACCAGGAAGTATGTGAGATGGTACGGTTGTCGCCAGGTGGGTTTTCTCCGGGTATTCCGGTTTCCTCCAACATGAATGACCACATTTACGCTTTTATCCGCGCCAACGAGAGTGATTAATTATAAGTTGTTAAAGCTTGCTTCGCAATCATTGTAAGTTTAAACTGAATAAAATAATATTAAAAAGAATAAAATAAAAGGATATATCCCGGTTTGGGGCGTGCACATAAACTGATAAGATTTAAAAATGACATTTCTAAATTAGTATTAACAGGTACATTTAAAATGGTCAAGGGAAATTAAAGAAAGCTTGATACTAGTGTGAATTTAAATTATAGTATTCATAGTATTGCCTACGCAACATTTATTATCACAGTGTTCTTATGTATGTAACCGCCAGTCATGTTTCTTGGCGATGGACATGTTTTTGCCAATAAAAACGTTGTCTTGACTTGACTCTTGTTTCGTTGTGATTGTAACTTGCGGCAAATGCAATATTCTGCCAGTATAAAGCGCATATTGCATTACACTCATTTAACATGAATAATGTAATGCTATACAGAAATTAGATATACATTTGAAATGTAACCTTCGAAGCATATAGTAAATATAGAAATTGTACATGAAGTTTTAATATGTAACATGACCAAGCAAAGCATCATTTATTTCAAAAATGAAGTATCGATAATTAAACCAACTTTCTAGCTAGATATATATTGCGGTTAGTACGAGAGTTTTCAACTAGTGTGTGCTACTTCAGATATAAATGTGGAAGTCGTGATAGCGCAGTGGTAGAGCGTTCGCTACAGGTGCGAACGGCCCGGAGTTCGAGCCCTGCTGGAGTCGTTACGATTGTGTCCTTAGGCAAGGCATTACATTCAACGTTGCCTATTCTCCATCAGGAATGAGTTATCGAGGGTGACTAATATAAGTTGTAAGAACTTGTTTCACAATCGAGCTAAAATAAATTTGTATAAGATAAAATAAATTTGTAAATTTCTACATTGATTTGAAAATGGCTGTGGTTGCTATCGTTTAACCTAATGGGCAAAATAAATCTAAAAGTAGTTTTGGCAAAAACGCTAATATCCGGAATAAATCAAACTTACTTTTCTGAAGTACTGTGCAATTTTGATTTTCCCAACTGTATAGATATGCACTTGACGTGCATTGTACCTAGGCGTTGTATAATTGTCAAGTATAATTGTCATTTGTATTAGATTGTGGTCTTTGTTATTGGATGTTTATGTTTATATTGTATGTGGCTCTCCCTGCAGTGGAGGAAATAAAGTTATCTATATATCTATATAAGTCATTTTAGTTGCAATCCTTTATGTTTACTGTTGTTCCCTGATCAGATACTGTAGAATAACTTAATACTTAGAAGACGATAACACAGATGAAAATAGCAACATGGAACCCACGATGAAAACAGAGAACGCCACTGACCAATAACCTTCGCTATTGGACTACAATAATGACAAACCTGAAATGTTGCATTGGACTCCACGCTAACATGTGCTTGATACCAAAGTTTTCCCTGATTCCCTTTCCTCGAAAACATTAGCTGTTCATCTTTATGGTTTGTCTCCATGTAAACATTTAAAGTGTTTATATCTGTTCCATACATGATGTACCAGAACGTAATGCAATAGTGTCCTCCATCCACATGTGGGCTGGTTAGTCTTGCCTTTTCTCCATGTCTTTTGTTGTTAGACTCAATGTAGATGTAATAACCATCTAAATAAGAAGCCAGTGTAAATATACAAGAGGACATAGAAATAAGACACGATTTATAGCCATCGGCACCGGCGAGCCCTTAGTACAGTAGGTTTGTCCGTTAGTTTTCATGACATAAATAAACTGCAGTGGCTAAGAGGCGCAAATGTAAAGACTATGCTGCAAACTCTGGACTATGCAGTACACGTGACACGTTTACTAGTATGTTACTTATTGCCAACACTATGAGCTACTGCTTTAATTTAATGAATTTATTTATTATATGCTTTCCGATGAAACATTTAGCAATTACAATTACTAGAGGACATAGAAAACGCACACTTCCGGATATATACTAGAAGCCATAGAAGACATAGAAAACGCACACTTCGGATATATACTAGAAGACATAGAAAACGCACACTTCCGGATATATACTAGAAGACATAGAAAACGCACACTTCGGATATATACTAGAAGACATAGAAAACGCACACTTCAGATAAGTATGTGTTTTTACATGAAAAACAATAACTATATAAATACATAGTTTTAAACATTTTGGAATATTTGTAGTTCAGTTTGTGTTTTGTAATAAAGATGTGATATATCTTTGATGGAATCCTTCGTATTTTGTTTTCATGTAATAATAATCATATAATGTAGATGTGCGTTTTCTATGTCCTCTAGTATATTATTGTTTGTACACGATCATGGTGACATTTTAAATGAGCTTATAATCGACCTTTCTAACATGACTCGGCACAATGAAGGGTACTACCGTGTTTAGGTTACCAAAAAAACATTGTTTAGCGAGTAGCGTAAAACTTCTGCACTCTAAAAAAAATAACACCAACTATTTAACCTCTAAACCGAACAGCATGGAGTAGTCTAGAGGAGATGTTCAGCTTGGTTGGGTTTTCAGATTAGATGGGTTTTCCGAGGAGGGTATGGATGAAGGTTTTGAATAAATGTAAAACAAAACAAGGTATACCAATAAATGACACTAAATTACTTTTAATCACAGACGCTTAGGGTCTGGACAAATGATCGACACCGTCATGCTGGCGGTTCTGGTCCCAACATAATTCTTAAGTATATGCTTCTAATGACGCTCAGTCGTTTAAGGCTTCTGATAGTGACGGGGTGTCATTTGAAAACCTGCTTGGATATCTATTAAATGTCCATTGTGTATAGTGTAAAGCCTATGGTTTATCATAATGTATTTAAAGAATTAAAATAACTATTGTTTGGAACAGAACTACCCGCCTAACGCTGGGGATAATTTGTCCAGACCCCAAGTGTCGCATGCTTTTAATAATACAAATATATGTATACATCAGCGTAGTATATAGCATGTTGACTTTCTCTGTCCCAATGTTTCAATTTTGAACATACTCAATGACCCAAATATGGAACAAAATATATTTTTTTAAAAAGTATTGAACTAAAATATAGTTTGCATATTAACCCATTCAACCCCAAGTAACTGACATGGACTGGTGCATGATATTTTTAGACCAATAAATTAATAAGAAAATTACCTTTGGACCAGTTCATTTATCAAAGTGGGTAATTTTATCTAAAAATAGTAATAATTATTACTGGCAAAAAGTGCAGATCCTGATGAGACTGCTCGTCACGAGCTGGCTCATCTGGATATACACTTTTTGTAAGTCTATTTAGAGGCCTGTAGTATTGAAAGGGTTAATAATGGATACACCATCAGCCATGAGAGGAGGCAGTGTTGTTTCTTGTGAAGCAACCCGCCTCATTGATTAAGTTTCAAATACAGCACATATGCAGACAATACCTACATATTCTCAATTTACATTGTAGCATTAACAATGCCATTGAATATAAAATAGTCCAGTGCTAAAATAAATATGTTTATTACCACCAGTTGTGTGATCTGCTTTTGGTCCCGTGAACCAAGTTTCCGTTGCACCTCTATTCCTTGTCCAATCGAACCCATCATTCTGGCCCTGCACCCAGCCGCAAACGCCTTTCTCAAAATCACAGGATGCATCACCTGTGCAATATCAAATTTATTTCTTGAAGTTGCACCGTGTTAGGCAGCATTTTGTTAGTTTTTTAAGTTATTTCAACTTATATTAATCACTCTCGAGACCTCATTCCTGATGGAACCCATCGCCATGAAGGAGAGAGAAGAGGCAATGTGGAATTTAAATGCCTTGCCTAAGGGCACAATCGTAACGGCTCCAGCAGGGCTCAAACTCAAACTACGGTGGTCGCCAGATCGGACAGGTGGGTTTCCTCCGGGTACTCCGGTTTCCTCCCACACAAATGACCACATTTACGCTTTCATCCGCGCCAACGAGAGTGATTAATATAAGTTGTTAGAACTTGCTTGGCAATCGTTGTAAAATAACATAAGTTTATTAAACAAAAAAAGTCGTGATAGCTCAGTGGTTGCGCGTTCGCTTCATGTGCGAAATGCCCGGAGTTCGAGCCCGGCTGGAGCCGCTACGATTGTGCTTTTAGGCAAGGCATTTAAATTCCACATGCCTCTTCTCTCTCCCTCCTGGCGATGAATTCCAGAATGAGGTATCGAGAGTGATTAATATAAGTTATAAGAACTTGTTTCGCAATCGAGCTAAAATAAATTTGTATAAACTACTACATTAGCAAACATGCATGTATGTTGCATAAATACATATCCTGGAATACTTTGCAGCGGAGAGAATTTTCTATTCTTTAGAATTCACGTACTATGAAATATAATGGACTAAAATACTTGTGTACCACTGTACCATCTCACATACTTCACAGTCCGAGGATTTAACCCAGGTTTCATTCGTGAGAAGCGACGTTGTTTATAATTATAGTACTACTTAAGTTCATCCTCCTTTATTTGGATTTCTACCAGATACTTTAAATCAGATTTCATATCGTCGTACCCGTACACTTAAGCAATCTGTATTACATGTAATATATAACAATAATGAGAATGTATATTATAATACTGTATATGGTTATCTGATGTTGAAATATGTTGCACGTGAATGCCTTTGTGAATATAATTATGTGTTGTACAATGACGAACTTTTACGCTCAAATTGGAAAAATAACATTTCTGGGCGGGTTAATTAAATAAACTATTTGCTATCCTTTTATATTTATTCTAAAAGATAGATTACCAATACTTACTGCTATTATATATTCTAACACGACCCAGTTAATAACATACATACTTATAGAGTAAAATCTACCTCGGGTTATTCTGCGATATACCTACCTTGAACTATGCTGCGCGCGTACCGTGTTTTGGCTATTCCATTTATACAATGCGTGTAAAGTTTTATGAATGAAAGTCACGTGATGTTTGTAAATACTACCGTGGAAATTCGCGGAAGTGAGCTATTTTTAGAATCAGATAATCTCTTGTCCGTCTTGTTTTTCTGTTAAGTAACGTTTCAGTTACTATTCTGTACAGTTTTATTTGACAAAATAAATAAAATATTGATCAGTTACAACTTTTGTTCATTTATGCACTAGATTGATATTTTCCATAAAAAATAACGTCATCACCCATTACGCGGGAGGAAATTTCGAAAGCCAAATGCAGCGGAGTAGCGCGGCGTTTGAAGAAAATACTCCTTTGATTCTCGTGTAAAATTATTAGAAGTAAGTCGTGTTAGAATCGAAATAATAAGTATCAACCGTGGTATATTCGGCCTTCGTGATATATTTCTACGCATAAGAACTTCAAACTCGGGTTATTCTGCGATATATTTTATCGTCATGGCTGGACGCATGAACCTAGTGCTAAACTATATATTGAACTGTGTACATGAACTCAAACACTATCCATACGTTAGTTTTGTAATTCATGTAACAATGTACACTAGTAAATGTATATTTGCTTGTTTCAGTGAATTGTCGTATTATATTTCACCGAATGAACAATGATAGCATTATTATCACGAATGTCGCTATTCACGAGTTGTAAAACTAGCTTTCATTGTTTATGAGTGAAATATAATTCGATCATTCGTTCGACTTGTAATCCAGTGATCGAATGTTCGATTCCCACACTCATAGTGCATTATGATAATACTTTAGCGGATGATATGGTTATTGTAGCTATAGACGGGTATGTTGTCCAGTGGTCAACATGTTGGACTGGTAATCCTGTTTGAGCCCCCGTCTGACCCTAATAAAATTAACAGTCTTTCTGTTGGGACTTTAAACTGAGGTCTCGTATCGGTGCATTACATCGTGCACGTAAAAGAACCAGAGGAGATTCTGGAATGGGTCTCTGTCTGTATCATTGCACTACCCTCCAATAATCTAAAATGACTAATCTCTTCTGGAGGCGTCGCTCATATGGGTAACCGGTAGCGCCGATAAATAAACGTAAAGCACACATTCCGCGATCATTCACTGAAACAAATAAAAATTATTTTAATTTTAAAAGGTGTTTTTATGAAAATGATGCAGCCGTGTGACAAATGGTACTAGAATGTCGTGTTTAGACGATCACATATGACGTCATAAAATACGTTATGAATGACGTCACTGACAGCTTGAGTCCGAAAACGTGCACGTATACAACATTTTAACATGCAGTGGCTAGCTACCACACATAGTGTGAAATAACATATGTTATTTAATTGCTTTCAATGAGTGGAATAAAATATTTTATTTCACAGATAAATTTCTATATGTCATTGGAAAGCATAAAACAAAACAGTGTTCGCCTATTTACTGTGAACATTAACAGCCAAAAACGATGAGCTGGCATGTCAAGGCATATGTTGATATTTTAATATATGTACCTATTCCGGAGCAAACACACTGACTTGTCCTTACAAGTATATGCATTTTTTTTATTTAAGTTTATTTAACATCGCTACCGGTTGCCCATTTGAGCGACAGGCAGTTTACCTAACAACACCTTTCCTGGACAGGCTGCAGCGGTTAACCAGTACTTGGTGCACCAACCTCCATAAGAAACTGTCAACTTTTTCATATAAATGAGACACGGTCTGAGCGGGGCTCGAACCCGTGACCATCAGAGATGATAGGTTACAGTGGTATACAAGTCAGCGACCTTAACCACTCGACATACTACTATACTTTATCATTATATACATGAGATGTATGCATATCACAGGCCAGTATTCCCCATAACATTTTTAAATAAATGCATGTTAGACGTTTCTATTTGATTTTGGTTTTTTTGTCGCAAGGTAATTAAATATGTTTAACCCACAATGTATACAATACTAACAGGGAAACTGCGCGATACAGTTGTAAGTCCATATCTCTTTAGCACATTAGGTTTCATCATAATTTAGTATTATATGTCCATACATGTCATTATATTTATAGGAGAAGACCTCTATAAGCTATACTAGCTTTCGGTTATAATCCCTTTTCATTCATGTATCTAAATTGTGTGTAAACTGTATATTTGTATATGCTGTATGGTTTGAAATAAACTATGTTTAAAAAAACATGACATTAGCAAATTCTGCGGGAGCAACCGGCGCACACCCTAAGAATCCACAGAACATAAATTGTGTAAAATTCAGCCATATGCTGTTTTCTTTCGTTCTTAACGGGGCTCGACTTTAAACGTTGACACACAACATAAGTATGTAGATTGTCTAGATATTTATTAATATGCTTTGATGTTTAACGTCGGGCAGTGGAAGTCGTGGTAGCTCAGTGGATGCGCGTTCGCTTCAGGTGCGAACGGTCTGAAGTTCGAGTCCCGCTGGAGACGTTACGAGTGTGCCCTTAGGCAAGGCATTTAAATTCCACGTTGCCTCTTCTCTCTCCCTCGTGGCGATGGATTCCATCAGGAATTAGGTCTCGGGAGTGATTAATATAAGTTGTAAGAACTTGTTTCGCAATCGAGCTAAAATTAATTTGTATAAACTACATAAACGTGGCACAAACAGATTACTCTCCAGCTGTTACTGGTAGAGGGAAGACCCCGGGTGCCCCTCCGAGCAGTATTTCAGTCACGAACGAGCACCCGATAGAGCCACCGACATTCCACAAGCCACCGACATTCCACAAGCCACCGACATTCCACAAACCACCGACATTCCACAAATCACCGACATTCCACAACCCACCCCAACATTCCACAACCCACCGACATTCCACACCCCACCGACATCCAAATAAACCCCACTGTCCTAGTCCAAATTAACCTCACTGTCCTAGTCCAAATTAACCCAACTGTCCTAGTACAAATAAATTCCGCTGTCCTAGTACAAATAAACTCCACTGTCCTAGTCCAAATAAACTCCACTGTCCTAGTCCAAATAAACCCCACTGCCCTAGTCCAAATAAAAACCACTGTCCTAGTCCAAATAAACCTCAATGTCCTGGTCCAAATAAACCCCACTGTCCTAGTCCAAATAAACCCTACTGTTCTAGTCCAAATAAACCTCACTGTCCTAATCCATATAAACCCCACTGTCCTAGTCCAAATTAAACAAACTGTCCTAGTACAAATAAACCCACTGTCCTAGTGCAAAAAAACCTCACTGTCCTAACCCAAATAAACCCCACTGTCCTAGTCCTTATACACCCCCACTGTCCTAGTACAAATAAACCTCACTGTCCTAATCCATATAAACCCCACTGTCCTAGTACGAATAAACCTCACTGTCCTAGTCCAAATAAACCCCACTGTCCTAGTAAAAATAAACCCCACTGTCCTAGTCCAAATAAACCCCACTGTCCTAGTCCAAATAAAAACCACTGTCATAGTCCAAATAAACCCCACCGTCCTAGTCCAAATAAACCCCACTGTCCTAGTCCAAATAAACCCCACTGTCCTAGTCCAAACAAACACCACTGTCCTAGTCCAAATAAACCCCACTGTCCTAGTACAAATAAACCCCACTGTCCTAGTACAAATAAACCTCACTGTCCTAGTACATATAAACCCCACTGTCCTAGTACAAATAAACCCCACTGTCCTAGTACAAATATACCCCACTGTCCTAGTCAGTATACACCTCACTGTCCTAGTCCATATACACCCCACTGTCCTAGTCCAAATTAACCCCACTATCCTAGTCCAAATTAACCAAACTGTCCTAGTCCAAATAAACCTCACTGTCCTAGCCCAAATAAACTCCACTGTCCTAGTCCAAATAAACCCCACTGTCCTAGTACAAATAAACCCCACTGTCCTAGTACATATAAACCCCAATGTCCTAGTCCAAATAAACCTCACTGTCCTAGTCCAAATAAACCTCACTGTCCTAGTCCAAATAAACCTCACTTTCCTAATCCATATAAACCCCACTGTCCTAGCACAAATAAACCTCACTGTCCTAGTACATATAAACCCCACTGTCCTAGTCCATATAAACCACACTGTCCTAATCAATATAAACCCCACTGTCCTAGCACAAATAAATCTCACTGTCCTAGTACATATAAACCCCACTGTCCTAGTCCATATAAACCACACTGTCCTAATCCATATAAACCCCACTGTCCTAGTACAAATAAACCTCACTGTCCTAGTACATATAAACCCCACTGTCCTAGTCCATATAAACCACACTGTCCTAATCCATATAAACCCCACTGTCCTAGTCCATATAAACCACACTGTCCTAATCCATATAAACCCCACTGTCCTAATACAAATAACCCCCACTGTCATAGTACAAATAAACCTCACTGTCCTAGTCCAAATTAACCAAACTGTCCTAGTACAAATAAACCCACTGTCCTTGTCCAAATAAACCTCACTGTCCTAGTCCAAATAAACACCACTGTCCTAGTCCTTATACACCCCACTGTCCTAGTACAAATAAACCTCACTGTCCTAATCCATATAAACAAACCCCACTGTCATAGTACAAATAAACCTCACTGTCCTAGTACATATAAACCCCACTGTCCTAGTCCATATAAACCACACTATCCTAGTCCCTATAAACCCCACTGTCCTAGTACATATAAATCCCACTGTCCTAGTACAAATAAACCCCACTGTCCTAGTACATATAAACCCCACTGTCCTAGTACATATAAACCCCACTGTCCTAGTACATATAAACCCCACTGTCCTAGTACAAATAAACCCCACTGTCCTAGTACATATAAACCCCACTGTCCTAGTACATATAAACCCCACTGTCCTAGTCCAAATAAACCTCACTGTCCTAGTCCAATTATGTGCATAGGAATATTGCCATACATATGATATAGATAAGCATAAGGTTGATGCAGAGAAACTAGAGGCAGGAGACAAGCATATATAGGTCGGACACAATGTGGTTGTACACTGTCACTGTTGAGGAAGGAATTTGAAATATATAAATAAAGAGACAACAAGAAACCCCACCTGACCTGTCCAATCTGGCAATCACCGTACCATCTCACATACTTCCCGGTCCGATGATCGATCTAGGGTTGCTTTGGTGAGAACAAGCGTGCCATGGCAACCACTTAGCTAATCGGACAGCCCGGTGTATATCGCCGATGCACGGGACATCGGTTAATAATCCCATCTGAATGACTGTTAATGGTTAGTAAAGAATTGTGGTCAGAGTAGGAGACCGTTAGATACCATATGAGCGTGTATGTCACACATATAAATTATATTACCTTGCGCCTTTGTTGATGTTATGAAACAAGTAGCTAAAACACAGATCATGAAATCTACTAGATTTTGGGTAATCCACATCTTTGTTCCTGTCAATTTAGTTCGTCTTTCTGTAAACGAATAAGTGATTAAGTTATATATAATACATAGTCGACACACATTCAATAAGGAAAGTATGTTTTCTTGTCATTCCATGCAGGCAAACATAACTTATCAAGCACCTAACTTACTCTTCACTCTCACGAAGCGACTTCATAACAATAACTCTAAATAGGAGTGGTATGGACAGGTTACATTCAAGGTTATGTGGATATTCTTTCACTCCGTTCTCAATATATATAATCCACAAATGAGCTTAATGTATAATGTGACGCTGCACTTACCAACTGATACGTAGGAAGGTTGAAACAAAACACGACCTCACTATATACATATCTCGAACCATCGTCCTCGTGCAGGGCAATGGCGCATCCATCCAACGAACGAAGGTAATTTTGAGAGAGAGAGAGAGAGAGAGAGAGAGAGGAGAGAGAGAGAGGGAGAGGGAGAGAGGGAGAGGGAGAGAGAGAGGGAGAGAGAGAGAGGGAGGGAGAGACCACAATTCTTTACTAACCATTAACGGTCATTCAGATGGGATTATTAACCGAGGTCCCGTGTATCGGTGATATACACCGGGCTGTCCGATTAGCGCAGTGGTTGCCATGGCACGCTTGTTTCTCACCAAAGCAACCCTAGTTCGATCATCGGACCGGGAAGTATGTGAGATGGTACGGTGTTTGCCAGATTGGACAGGTCAAGTGGGGTTTCTTGTTGTCTCTTTATTTATATATTTCAAATTCCTACCTCAACAGTGACAGTGTACAACCACATTGTGCCCGACCTCTATATGCTTGTCTCCGGCCTTTAGTTTCTCTGCATCAACCTTATGCTTATCTATATCATATGTATGGCAATATTCCTAGGCACATAATTGGACTAGGACAGTGAGGTTTATTTGGACTAGGACAGTGGGGTTTATATGGACTAGGACAGTGGGGTTTATATGGACTAGGACAGTGGGGTTTATTTAACTAGGACAGTGGGTGGTTTATATGGACTAGGACAGTGGGGTTTATTTGGACTAGGACAGTGGAGTTTATTTGGGCTAGGACAGTGAGGTTTATTTGGACTAGGACATTGGGGTTTATATGGACAATGACAGTGGGGTTTATTTGGACTAGGACAGTGGGGTTTATTTGTACTAGGACAGTTTGGTTAATTTGGACTATGACAGTGGGGTTTATTTGTACTAGGACAGTTTGGTTAATTTGGACTAGGACAGTGGGGTTTATATGGACTAGGACAGTGGGTTTTTTTCGACTATGACAGTGAGGTTTATTTGAACTAGGACAGTGGAGTTTATTTGGACTAGGACAGTGGGATTTATTTGAACTAGGACAGTGGAGTTTATTTGGACTAGGACAGTGGGATTTATTTATACTAGGACAGTGGAGTTTATTTGGACTAGGACAGTGGGATTTATTTGGACTAGGACAGTTGGATTTATTTGAACTAGGACAGTGGAGTTTATTTGGATTAGGACAGTGGGATTTATTTGGACTAGGACAGTGGAGTTTATTTGGACTAGGACAGTGGGGTTTATTTGTACTAGGACAGTTTGGTTAATTTGGACTATGACAGTGGGGTTTATTTGTAC
>CM026387.1:23784250-23837394 GCA_014843695.1 Archivesica marissinica
TGTGGGTGTATATGTGGTGTATATGTGGGTGTATGTGTGGGTGTATATGTGGGTGTATAGGTGGGTGTATAGGTGGGTATATAGGTGGGTGTATATGTGGGTGTATAGGTGGGTATATAGGTGGGTGTATATGTGGGTGTATATGTGGGTGTATGTGTGGGTGTATATGTGGGTGTATATGTGGGTGTATATGTGGGTGTATATGTGGGTGTATAGTGGGTGTATATGTGGGTGTATAGTGGGTGTATATGTGGGTGTATATGTGGGTGTATGTGTGGGTGTATATGTGGGTGTATATGTGGGTGTTGTGGGTGTATATGTGGGTGTATGTGTGGGTGTATGTGGGTGTATATGTGGTGTATGTGTGGTGTATATGGGTGTATATGTGGGTGTATATGTGGGTGTATATGTGGGTGTATATGTGGGTGTATATGTGGGTGTATATGTGGGTGTATATGTGGGTGTATATGTGGGTGTATATGTGGGTGTATATGTGGGTGTATATGTGGGTGTATGTGTGGGTGTATATGTGGTGTATATGTGGTGTATATGTGGTGTATAGGTGGTGTATATGTGGTGTATATGTGGTGTATATGTGGTGTATATGTGGGTGTATATGTGGGTGTATAGGTGGGTGTATATGTGGGTGTATGTGTGGGTGTATGTGTGGTGTATGTGTGGTGTATATGTGGTGTATATGTGGGTGTATATGTGGGTGTATATGTGGGTGTATATGTGGTGTATATGTGGGTGTATATGGGGGTATATGTGGGTGTATAGGTGGGTGTATATGTGGTGTATATGTGGTGTATATGTGGTGTATATGTGGTGTATATGTGGTGTATATGTGGGTATATGTGGGTGTATATGTGGTGTATATGTGGGTGTATATGTGGGTGTATATGTGGGTGTATATGTGGGTGTATATGTGGGTGTATATGTGGGTGTATATGTGGGTGTATATGTGGGTGTATATGTGGGTGTATGTGTGGGTGTATGTGTGGGTGTATATGTGGGTATATGTGGTGTATATGTGGTGTATATTGGGTGTATATGTGGTGTATATGTGGTGTATATGTGGGTGTATATGTGGGTGTATAGGTGGGTGTATATGTGGGTGTATATGTGGGTGTATGTGTGGTGTATGTGTGGTGTATATGTGGTGTATAGTGGGTGTATATGTGGGTGTATATGTGGTGTATATGTGGGTGTATATGTGGGTGTATATGTGGGTGTATATGTGGGTGTATATGTGGTGTATATGTGGTGTATATGTGGGTGTATGTGTGGGTGTATATGTGGGTGTATGTGTGGGTGTATATGTGGGTGTATATGAACAGCCCAATGCCCGCCCATGGCTTCCATATCTATACATATCTATTCCTCTTTACTGATAAATGATTTTCTTTAAAATATCATATTTGAAATAAATTCATGCAACGCTGGTTCAGGAGTACACGTTAGAGGAGGTGCCTCCATGGCGAAGTGGTTACTGCCGTTGACATACAATCACATATCCCTTAACTTATGTTCGAATCCCACTGATGTGCTTTCATGTGAGGAAGCTATTCGGCTAGCTTGTGGAATGTCGGCTAGCTTGTACAATGTCGGTGGTTTGTGGAATGTCGGTGGCTTGTAGAATGTCGGTGGCTTGTAGAATGTCGGTGGCTTGTAGAATGTCGGTGGCTTGTAGAATGTCGGTGGTCTGTGGAATGTCGGTGTCTTGTAGAATGTCGGTGGTATGTGGAATGTCGGTGGTCTGTGGAATGTCGGTGGTTTGTGGAATGTCGATGGATTGTGGAACGTCGGTGGTTTGTGGAATGTCGGTGTCTTGTGGAATGTCGGTGGCTTGTAGAATATCGGTGGCTTGTAGAATTTCGGTGGCTTGAAGAATGTCGGTGGCTTGTGGAATATCGGTGGCTTGTAGAATGTCGGTGGTTTGTGGAATGTCGGTGGCTGTAGAATGTCGGTGGCTTGTAGAATGTCGGTGGCTTGTAGAATGTCGGTGGCTTGTAGAATGTCGGTGGTTTGTGGAAAGTCGGTGGCTTGTAGAATGTCGGTGGTTTGTGGAATGTCGGAGGCTTGTAGAATGTCGGTGGTTTGTGGAATGTCGGTGGCTTGTAGAATGTCGGTGGCTTGTAGAATGTCGGTGGTTTGTGGAATGTCGGTGGCTTGTAGAATGTCGGTGGTTTGTGGAATGTCGGTGGTTTGTGGAATGTCGGTGGTTTGTGGAATTTCGGTGGCTTGTAGAATGTCGGTGTTTTGTAGAATGTCGGTGGCTTGTAGAATGTCGGTGATTTGTGGAATGTCGGTGGCTTGTGGAATGTGTGTGGCTCTATCGGGTGCTCGTCCGTGACTGAGATACTGCTCGGAGGGGCACCCGGGGTCCTCCTCTACCAGTAACAGCTGGAGAGTAATCTGTTTGTGCCACGTTTATGTAGTTTATACACATTTATTTTAGCTCGATTGCGAAACAAGTTCTTACAACTTATATTAATCACTCTCGAGACCTAATTCCTGATGGTATCCATCGCCACGAGGAAGAGAGAAGAGACAACGTGGACTTTAAATGCCTTGCCTAAGTGCACATTCGTAACGGCTCCAGCAGGACTCTAACTCCGGACCTTTCGCACCTGAAGCGAACGCGCATCCACTGTGCTACCACTACTTCCACTGCGCGATGTTAAACATCAAAGCATATTAATAAATATCTAGACAATTTACATATGTTTTGTGTCAACGTTTAAAATCAAGCCCCGTTAAGAACGAAAGAAAACAGCATATGGCTGAATTTTACACAATTTATGTTCTGTGGATTCCTAGGGTGTGCGCCGGTTGCTCCCGCAGAATTTGCTTCATAATGTCATGTTTTTTAAACATAGTTTATTTCAAACCATACAGCATATACAAATATACAGTTTATACACAATTTAGATACATGAATGAAAAGGGATTAGAACCGAAAGCTAGTATAGCTTATAAGAGGTCTTCTCCTATAAATATAATGACATGTATGGACATATAATACTAAATTATGATGAAACCTAATGTGCTAAAGAGATATGGACTTACAACTGTATCGCGCAGTTTCCCTGTTATTATTGTATACATTGTGGGTTAAACATATTTAATTACCTTGCGACAAAAAAAAAAACACAAAATCAAATAGGAACGTCTAACATGCATTTATTTACAAGTTATGTCATGGGGAATACTGGCCTGTGATATGCATACACCTCATGTATACAGTCAAACCTGTCTTAAGCAGCCAGTCAAGGGAGTCAGAGAAAGTGGCTGCCTAGCACAGGTGGCTGCGTAATAGAGGTCAAATATATAATAAAACAACTGATTTGGGAATCTGGAAACTGACTGCTTAATACAGGTTGGCTGCTTAATGGAGGTGATCACTAACACAGGTTTAACTGTATAATGATAACGTATAGTAGTATGTCGAGTGGTTAAGGTCGCTGACTTGTATACCACTGTAACCTATCATCTCTGATGGTCACATGGTCACGGGTTCGAGCCCCGCTCAGACCGTGTCTCATTTATATGAAAAAGTTGACAGTTTCTTACGGAGATTGGTGCACCAAGTACTGGTTAACCGCTGAAGCCTGTCCAGGAAAGGTGTTGTTAGGTAAACTGCCCATCGCTCAAATGGGAAACCGGTAGCGACGTTAAATAAACTTAAATTTAAAAAATGCATATACTTGTAAGGACAAGTCAGTGTGTTTGCTCCGGAATAGGTACATATAGTAAAATATCAACCTATGCCTTGAAATGCCAGCTCATCTTTTTTGGCTGTTAATGTTCACTGTAAATAGGCGAACACTGTTTTGTTTTATGCTTTCCAATGACATATAGAAATTTATCAGTGAAATAAAATATTTTATTCCACTCATTGAAAGCAATTAAATAACATAAAATTATGTCATTTCACACTACGGTGCACGTGTGGTAGCTAGCCACTGCATGTTAAAATGTTGTCTACGTGCACGTTTTCTGACTCAAGCTGTCAGTGACATCATTCATAACGTATTTTATGACGTCATATGTGATCGTCTAAACACGACATTCTAGTAACATTTGTCACACGGCTGCATCGTTTTCATAAAAACACCTTTTAAAATTAAAATAATTTTTATTTGTTTCAGTGAATGATCGAATGTGTGCTTTACGTGTATTTATCGTCGCTACCGGTTGCCCATATGAGCGACGCCTCCAGAAGATATTAGTCATTTTAGATGTTTGGAGGAGAGTACAATGATACAGACAGAGACCCTTTCCAGAATCTCCTCTGGTTCTTTTACGTGCACGATGTAATGCACCGATACGAGACCTCGGTTTAAAGTCCCAACTGAAAGACTGTTAATTTTATTAGGGTCAAACGGGGGATCAAACAGGATTGCCAGTCCAACGTGTTGACCACTGGACTACAGAGCCGTCTATAGCTACTATAACCATATCATCCGCTAAAGTATTATCATAATGCACTGTGACTGTGGGAATCGAACCTTCGATCACTGGATTACAAGTCGAACGAATGATCGAATTATATTTCACTCATAAACAATGCAAGCTAGTGTTACAACTCGTGATTAGCGACATTCGTGATAATAATGCTCAGGCGCGTAGCTAGGCCTAAATATGGATTACGCATCATTCTAGGGGGTCCGGGGGCATACCCCACCCGGAGATTCTTTCCCGGTATATGGTCTCAGGTGACATTTGTCTACTATGAACATCAGCTACAATCAATATATGTTGGCATTTCGTTCATGTCTGCTTTCTTGTGAATGACCAATGGCAGTGTCGCCCCTTACCCCCTTATCCCCTTACGATCCAGGTTTTATTGCATTTTTCGCATTTATTTAATTTCATTTTCAGGAACTATCAAAATAAATCTTACGCACGTGCGTACATGCGTAAGCTTAGCTACGCACCTGTTGCTATCATTGTTCATTCGGTGAAATATAATACGACAATTCACTGAAACGAGCAAATATACATTTACTAGTGTACATTGTTACATGTATTTTACAAAACTAACGTATGGGTAGTGTTTGAGTTCATGTACAAAGTTCAATACATAGCTTAGCACGAGGTTCATGCGTCCAGCCATGACGATAAAATAGTTAAGAAATAATAAGTATCAACCGTGGTATATCGCAGAATAACCCGAGTTTGATGTTATTATGCGTAGAAATATATCACGAAGGCCGAAGGCATAAGAACGACAAACGAGGGTTATTCTACGATATACCAAGGTTGATACTTATTATTTCGAATCTAACACGACTTACTTCTAATAATTTTAGACGAGAATCAAAGGAGTATTTTCTTCAAACGCCGTGCTACTCCGCTGCATTTGGCTTTCGAAATGTCCTCCCGCGTAAGGGGTGATGACGTTAAAAGTTGTAACTGATCAATATTTTTATTAATTTTGTCAAATAAAACTGTACAGAATAGTAACTGAAACTTTACTTAGCAGAAAAACAAGAAGGACAAGAGATTATCTGATTCTAAAAATAGCTCACTTCCGCGAATTCCCACGGTAGTATTTACAAACATCACGTGACTTTCATTCATAAATCTTTACACGCATTGTATAAATGGAATAGCCAAAACACGGTGCGCGCAGCATAGTTCAGGGTAGGTATATCGCAGAATAACGCGAAGTAGATTTTACTCTACAAGTATGTGTGTTATTAGCTGGGTCGTGTTAGAATATATAATAGCAGTAAGTATTGGTAATCTATCTTTTAGAATAAATATAAAAGGATAGAATAATAGTTTATTTAATTAACCCGCCCAGAAATGTTATTTTTCCCATTTGAACGTAAAAGTTCGTCATTGTACAACACATAATTATATACAAAAAAACATTCACGTGCAACATATTTCAACATCAGAAAAACATGTAATACAGATTGCTTAAGTGTACGGGTATGACAATATGAAATCTGATTTAAAGTTTCTTTGTAGAAATCCAAATAAAGGAGGTTGAACTTAAGTAGTACTATAATTATAAACAACGTCGCTTCTCACCAATGTAACCTGGGTTCAATCCTCGGACTGGGAAGTATGTGAGATGGTACAGTGGTACACAAGTAACCATGGCAACCTATTATTGTAAAGTCAGGTTTCAGTCCATTATATTTCATAGTACGTGAATGCAAAAGTTTAGAAAATTCTCTCCGCTGCAATTATTCCAGGATATGTATTTATGTAACATACATGCATGATTGCTAATGTAGTAGTTTATACAAATTTATTTTAGCTCGATTGCGAAACAAGTTCTTATAACTTATATTAATCACTCTCGATACCTCATTCAGGAATCCATCGCCACGTGGGAGAGAGAAGAGGCATGTGGAATTTAAATGTCTTGCCTAAAAGCACAATCGTAACGGCTCCAGGGGGGCTCGAACTCCGGGCATTTCGCACATGAAGCGAACGCGCAATCACTGAGCTATCACGACTTTTTTTGCTTAAACTTATGTTATTTTACAACGATTGCGAAGCAAGTCCTAACAACTTATATTAATCACTCTTATTGGCGCGGATGAAAGCGTATATGTGGTCATTCGTGTGGAAGGAAACCGGAGTACCCGGAGGAAACCCACCAGTCCGATCTGACGACCACCGTACCATCTCACATACTTCCCTGTCCGAGGATCGAACCCGGGTTGCATTGGTGAGAAGCGAACCCGCTAACCACTGCGCTAATCGGACTGTCACGACTTGCTAATGTATTAGTATGATATGATATATAGCGTATGCATTTTAATTTGTATACGGACTAATGCTGTGGAATAGTGTGGAAGTCGTGATAGCGCAGTGGATAGACGTTCGCTTCAGGTGCGAAAGGTCCAGAGTTTGAGCCCTGCTGGAGCCGTTACGATTGTGCCCTTAGGCAATGTATTTAAATTCCATGTTGCCTCTTCTCTCTCCTTCATGGCGATGGGTTCCATCAGGAATGAGGTCTCGAGAGTGATTAATATAAGTTGATATAATTTAAAAAACTAACAAATGCTGCCTAACACGGTGCAACTTCAAGAAATAAATTTGATATTGCACAGGTGATGCATCCTGTGATTTTGAGAAAGGCGTTTGCGGCTGGGTGCAGGGCCATACTGATGGGTTCGATTGGACAAGGAATAGAGGTGCAACGGAAACTTGATTCACGGGACCAAATGCAGATCACACAACTGGTGGTAATAAACATATTTATTTTAGCACTGGACTATTTTATATTCAATGGCATTGTTAATGCTACAATGTAAATTGATTGAGAATATGTAGGTATTGTCTGCATATGTGTTGTATTTGAAACTTAATCAATGAAGCGGGTTGCTTCACAAGAAACAACACAGCCTCCTCTCATGACTGATGGTGTATCCATTATTAACCCTTTCAACACTACAGGCCTCTAAATAGACTTACAAAAAGTGTAGATCCAGATGAACCAGCTCGTGGCGAGCCGTCTCATCAGGATCTGCACTTTTTGCCAGTAATAAGTATTACTATTTTTAGATAAAATTACCCACTTTGATAAATGAACTGGTCCAAAGTTAATTTTCTTATTAATTTATTGGTCTAAAAATATCATGCACCAGTCTATGTCAGTTACTTAGGGTTGAATGGGTTAATATACAAAACATATTTTAGTTCAATTCTTTTTTTAAAAATATATTTTATTCCATATTTTTGTCATTGAGTGTGTTCAAAATTGAAACGTTGGGACAGAGAAAGTCAACATGCTATATACTACGTTGATGTATACATATATTTGTATTATTAAAAGCATGCGAAGCTTGGGGTCTGGACAAATTATCCCCAGTGTTAGGCGGGTAGTTCTGTTCCAAACAATAGTTATTTTAATTCTTTAAAGACATTATGATAAACCATAGGCTTTACACTATACACAATGGACATTTAGTAGATATCCAAGCAGGTTTTCAAATGACACCCCGTCACTATCAGAAGCCATAAACGACTGAGCGTCATTAGAAGCATATACCTAAGAATTATGTTGGGACCAGAACCGCCAGCATGACGGTGTCGATCATTTGTCCAGACCTAAGCGACATTTATTCAAAACCTTCACCCATACCCTCCTCACAAAACCCATCTAATCTGAAACCCCAACCAAGCTGAACATCTCCTCTAGACTACTCCAGGCTGTTCGGATTAGAGGTTAAATAGTTAGAGTGCATATGTTTTACGGACTCACAAGGTCCGTATCAATCCATTTATTAACGAAGGAAATTGGTTGGGTACCGTTATCTGATAGACGTAAAATTCAAAAACGTATCACTGTTTTAAAGCAAAACAAGGTCATATACCGAGTTACCTTAGAAACATGTTCCCTAATATCGTATCTGAAACTACAGAATACCCATTACGTAATAATGACAACTATACAACAATCGCAAGGCGAACACAAGTCTATAATAACTCGTTCATACCATCCTCAACAGCTCTATGGAATTCACTTGACGCAAGTATCCGAAATGCCGAATCACTAAATATATTTAAATCGTGACTAAGAGAAATGTTCAAAGCACCCATCGTACCTAAACACTTTTCATATGGCGAACGATCACTCTCTGTACTTCATGCCCGACTACGAAACAAGTGCAGCAATCTAAACAATGACCTGTTCAATAATTACATATGAGTAAATCCACACTGTGACTTTGACTCCCAAATCGAAGACTCAGAACATTTTTTCTTTCAATGTAATAAATTTACTGTTCAAAGAATTACTCTATTCAATGAAACTAGAGCGTTTCATCCTCTTAGTGTCAACCTGCTTTTACATGGCCGCGAAACACTAAATGTGAACGAAAATATAATTATATTTGCAGCAGTTCAAAAGTATATTAAACAATCAAAGCGTTTCTAATTTGTGATCACGTTAGCAACACAACATTCGCTATGATATTAATTCCGATCGAGCGCACCATGGGGATCTCTCACCTGGGGAACGGAACCTAGCAACAGCGTTAGTAAAAGTTTTTTTTAAATTATTTTTATCATTCAAACACTTCTTCAATTGCCTTTCGACTTGATAAATAATATCTCATTAAACTTGAAATATGCATGTCATTAGTTACATATTCGCCAGTATTGCACTAAGTTCAACATACTCTCATGGGAAGGGCCAATTACTAATGTTATTCAGAACTTGTGGCCCAACCCATTTGCTTTTGCTCTTATTATATATGTCTTTGAATTTATTATGTACATGTATATAGCAATAAAATATGATTAAATCATAAGTTTTACGCTACTCGCTAAACAATGTTTTATTGGTGACCTAAACACGGTAGTACCCTTCATTGTGCCGATTCATGTTAGAAAGGTCGATTACAAGCTCATTTAAAATGTCACCATGATCGTGTACAAACAATAATATACTAGAGGACATAGAAAACGCACATCTACATTATATACTAGAGGACATAGAAAACGCACATCTACATTATATACTAGAGGACATAGAAAACGCACACCTACATTATATGATTATTATTACATGAAAACGAAATACGAAGGATTCCATCAAAGATATGTCACATAATTATTACAAAACACAAACTGAACAACTAAATATATTCCAAAATGTTTAAAACTATGTATTTATATAGTTATTGTTGTTCATGTAAAAACACATACTTATCCGAAGTGTGCGTTTTCTATGTATTCTAGTATATATCCGAAGTGTGCGTTTTCTATGTCTTCTAGTATATATCCGGAAGTGTGCGTTTTCTATGTCCTCTAGTAATTTTAATTGCTAAATGTTTCATCGGAAAGCATATAATAAATAAATTCAGTAGCTCGTAGTGTTGGCAATAAGTAACATACTAGCAAACGTGTCACATGTACTGCATAGTCCAGAGTTGCAGCATAGTCTTTACATTTGCGCCTCTTAGCCACTGCAGTTTATTTATGTCATGGAAACTAACGGACAAACCTACTGTACTAAGGGCTCGCCGGTGCCGATGGCTATAAATCGTGTCTTTTTGCTATGTCCTCTTGTATATTTACACTGGCTTCTTATTTAGATGGTTATTACATCTACATTGAGACTAACAACAACAGACATGGAGAAAAGGCAAGACTAACCAGCCCACATGTGGAGGGAGGACACTATTGCATTACGTTCTGGTACATCATGTATGGAACAGATACAAACACTTTAAATGTTTACATGGAGACAAACCACAAAGATGAACAGCTAATGATTTCGAGGAAAGGGAATCAGGGAAAACTCTGGTATCAAGCACATGTTAGCATGGAGTCCAATGCAACATTTCAGGTTTGTCATTCGTGTAGTCCTATAGCGAAGGTTATTGGTCAGTGGCGTTCTCTGTTTTCATCGTGGGTTCCATGTTGCTATTTTCATCTGTGTTATCGTCTTCTAAGTATTAAGTTATTCTACAGTATCTGATCAGGGAACAACAGTAAACATAAAGGATTGCAACTAAAATGACCAATATAGATAGATAGATAAAAGTATTTCCTCCACTGCAGGGAGAGCCACATACAATATAAACATAAACGTCTAATTTACAAAGAACACAATCTAATACAAATGACAATTATACTTGACAATTATACAACGCCTAGGTACAATGCACGTCAAGTACATATATATACAGTTGGGAAAATCAAAATTGCACAGGACGTCAGAAAAGTTTGATTTATTTCGGATATTAGTGTGTTTTTTTTTTTTTATACTTTATTTATTTTTACAACGATTGCGATGCAAGTTTTAACAACTTATATTAATCACTCTCGTTGGCTCGGACGAAAGCGTATGTGTGGTCATTCATGTGGGAGGAAACCAGAGTACCCGGAGAAAACCCACCTGTCCGATCTGGCGACCATCCTACCATCTCACATACTTCCCTGTTCGAGGATTTGCAAAAACTACTTTTAGATTTATTTGGCCCATTAGGTTAAACGATAACAACCACGGCCATTTTCAAATCAATGTAGATATTTCCAAATTCATTTATATCTTATACAAATTTATTTTAGCTCGATTGTGAAACAAGTTCTTACAACTTATAGTAGTCACCCTCGATAACTCATTCCTGATGGAGTCGATCGCCACGAGGGAGAGAGGAGAGGCAACGTGGAATGCAATGCCTTGCCTAAGGACACAATCGTAACGGCTCCAGCAGGGCTCGAACTCCGGGCCGTTCGCACCTGAAGCGAACGCTCTACCACTGCGCCATCACGGCTTCCACATTTATATCTGAAGTAGCACACGCTAGTAGAAAACTTTCTAGTACTAACCGCAAAATATATATACAAGCATAGGATTCGGGAAGGACGATGTTCATAAAAAAGAGGTATCTCATAAGTCAGAAATGGCTGGCCCTTTCAATAGGGGTGACACTATAATAAACAAACACTCTTATATATATGTAGCTAGGCAGTTTGTTTAATTATCGATGTTATACATGTATTTGACAGACTTAACTGGACTATTTCACTTTTTACATACTAGTACCGTACAATAGTTTTACAGTATTCCGTCATATAATGGCATCCGGTCCGTTTTTCATCGGGGTCTGTTGACATCGTAAGCAAACATTGATGCATATTCCCCATTGTCTCGTGTATTTTGACGTTGTCCATTGTCGTCTTTATCGTTTACATGGCATCGTCACTACAGTGCGTTGAACGAATATAATCACGTGGAAATATGGCGTATGTATACTAAAAACAAGATACCAGCTGAACAACTATACACTAGGCAGGTTTACATAACTAATATTAAAGTATTGGTTATGATTGGTTAACAACTAAATGTCCCTATACATACTTCACAGGGTGACCCTTTATATATCAGTAAGCAAAACATTTATTTATTTTACGATGATTGCTTTACAAAATACTTGGAGGTGGGTTTGGGCAAACTTAAAGTTTCACTATTTTGTTAATAGATTGCGATCGAGGGGGTAAGCGGAAATGGCAACAGTGGTGATATAGCTGTCGACGACATTTTGCTCAAATCGGGATGGTGTTCCGGTAAGAAACAATTAAAACAAACGGGACGATACTATTTGATTCGGTCCATTTATATAACATATGTGTTCTCGAAAACATTCCCCAACATCAAGTTCATTTTACACAATAAGTATTATTATTGAATCTTTTGAGATATTATTCGGTGTATAATGTGTTCACAACGACTGCAACCTTGGGTTACCACAATAACGTAATGACGCAAATGATCACCTTAGACATCGAAATGAAGCATTTCTTATATACCTAGCTTTATTATATATCATTGATATTCAGCAATTTGATTGGTTGAAAGTCGATGTGGCGGAAGTGAGTATTGTTTGACTATTCAACATGTTTTCCACAATTTCGTTCTAAACATGTATTTAGAGTCAATAATATCGAGAGCGTTTTGGCTGTGCAAATGTTAGTTGCGTTTGCGCATGCGTGTACGTTTCTACAAACAACAATTGAAAGCAATTAATATAAGTTGTTATAGTGGTAGTTTCAGGTTTTATGAACAAATTAAGTGTAAAAGCATGACGTTCCATATCTCAATGACAAATAGCAAAAGAGCATTCAATTGTTAAATGTAGATTGCAACTTTGATGATGGACTTTGTGAATGGACACAAGACGCGGATGATGACTTCGATTGGATAGAAGGAGAATATGAAACAACAAGTGATTCTACAGGGCCGCTAACAGATCATACCTCAACAAGTAAATGCAATTATATGAGCTTGTAATAAGACTGTGAGCTACATTTTCTTTTTACTAAAATATATTTACATAAACGTAATCCGTGCATGGTTTGAATAATACATAGAGAATATTAGATTACTGTCATACAAATGTTACTTTATACTAGAGGACGTAGAAAACGCACACTTAGGATATAAACTAGAGGACATAGAAAACGCACACTTCGGATATATACTAGAGGACGTAGAAAACGCACACTTCGGATATATACTAGAGGACGTAGAAAACGCACACTTCGGATATATACTAGAGGGCGTAGAAAACGCACACTTCGGATATATACTAGAGGGCGTAGAAAACGCACACTTCTGATATATACTAGAGGACGTAGAAAACGCTCACTTCGGATATATACTAGAGGACGTAGAAAACGCACACTTCGAATATATACTAGAGGACGTAGAAAACGCACACTTCGGATATATACTAGAGGACGTAGAAAACACACACTTCGGATATATACTAGAGGACGTAGAAAACGCACACTTAGGATATATACTAGAGGACGTAGAAAACGCACACTTAGGATATATACTAGAGGACGTAGAAAACGCACACTTCGGATATATACTAGAGGACGTAGAAAACGCACACTTAGGATATATACTAGAGGACGTAGATAACGCACACTTCGGATATATACTAGAGGACATAGAAAACGCACACTTCGGATATATACTAGAGGACGTAGAAAACGCACACTTCGGATATATACTAGAGGACGTAGAAAACGCACACTTCGGATATATACTAGAGGACGTAGAAAACGCACACTTCGGATATATACTAGAGGACGTAGAAAACGCACACTTCGGATATATACTAGAGGACTTAGAAAACGCACACTTCGGATATATACTAGAGGACGTAGAAAACGCACACTTCGGATATATACTAGAGGACGTAGAAAACGCACACTTCGGATATATACTAGAGGACGTAGAAAACGCACACTTCGGATATATACTAGAGGACGTAGAAAACGCACACTTCGGATATATACTAGAGGACGTAGAAAACGCACACTTCGGATATATACTAGAGGACGTAGAAAACGCACACTTCGGATATATACTAGAGGACGTAGAAAACGCACACTTCGGATAAGTGTGTTTTTACATGAAAACACAATAACTATATAAATACATAGTTGTAAACATTTTGGAATACTTTTAGTTGTTCGGTTTGTGTTTTGTAATAAACATGGGATGTATCTTTGATAGAATCCTTCCTATTTCGTGTTCATGTAATAATAATCATATAATGTAGGTGTGCGTTTTCAATGTCCTCTAGTATATTAGGCGAGTTGGAGAAGATATGTTCGGAGACGAGTCTAGTAATTTAAAAACTATACGACTGTAACCTAATATTCTATCTTCTGATAAGTAAAGACGTTTTAGAAAATTTTAGAAAGGAAATTATACCGATTATTACTAACCTGAAGTCTATCATACCATCTGTGACCATAATGATATGACGTCATTCACACAGCGCTATGACGTCACGAAAGGTTTATTAGGTACTACATGTATATCGCAAAGTTTATTAGGCAGACATATTTTGACCATTATTACGTATGGAGGTAGAATACACCATCATATTCTTCTTCGTCATGTATACAGTCAAACCTGTCTTAAGCCAATGGAGTCAGAGGAAGTGGCTGCTTAGCACAGGTGGCTGCTTAATAGAGGTCAACTATATAATAAAACAACCAAATGGGAATCTTGAACCTGGCTGCTTAATACAGGTTGGCTGCTTAATGGAGGTGACCACTAACACAGGTTTGACTGTATACTAATTTATTTGATAGATGGTTCTTATATCTACATCGAGACAAGTGGAAAAAATAATGAAGATTCGGCACGAATAAAAAGTCCACAAATGGATCCCGGACAACCTTGTTTCACGTTCTGGTACAGCATGTATGGACGAGATGTGAACGCTCTAAACTTTATATGAAGATAAATGGTAACCTTGGAACACCAATCTTTGCATTGGAAAATAACACCGGAAGTAGAGACTGGAGACAGGCACATATCCCTATAACATCTTCTCATGATTATCAGGTTTGTATTGTCCATGCAATATATATATATTGGACTGAATTAACAAACCCCAATAAATCAATAATTTTAATTCAACGTTTCGTCCAAGTTGGAAATCTTCGGGAATAATAAAAAGCCGTTAATGACATCAACAGTGTGATGTGACGTCATTAACGTCAAATGGCGATCTCATGTTTTGGGTACCTTATCCATATGGATGCTTTCTACTAATTAATATTGCAAAGAAAAATATATTTAATAAAAAAGAAAGTAGACAAGCAAAATGTATGGAGGGCACACCGAGCCTAGTAACACACCGAATAAATAATAACAATATCGCTTAAAACCTGAGACCATACACTGTAATCAGTATTGAATACGTGTGTGTTTTACGTTTATTTATCGTCGCTACCGGTTGACCATATGAGCGACGCCTCCTGAAGAGATTAGTAATTTTAGATTTTTGGAGGATAGTGCAATGATACAGACAGAGACCCATTCCAGAGTCTCCCCTAATTCTTTTACGTGCACGGTGTACAGCACTGAAACGAGACCTCGGTTTAACGTCCCATCTGAAAGACTGTTAATTTTGATTAGGGTCAGACGGGGAATCGAACCTGCGATCACTGGATTACCAGTATTGAATACACTTCTTTCTATTCTATATATTTTAAGCAAATACGACATTTATTGTACTATTGCACTAACACAAAAGTGCACGTAATTAGTTCTGCTGACAGTGTGTTGCCATTATTCTTGGTAACCGCCAGCAGAAAATGGCAGAAATGCTCTTGTGGTAGGCCTATTTATAATATGTATATCAAATTCACTACAACACGTATTATCAAGACTGAGAATGTAACATACCCGTTTCACTCATACTTCACTAATGAACAGATAGGATCCACCATGCTGTATGATGATGATGATTCCGTTTATTTACCCTCACCACCGGTAAACCATATGGGCGAGCTATCGTGCTTTCGCACCGTCGATTATTCGATGAGGTGAAGTGTTGTGTCGTCGGTGTCTTGTAGAATGGTGTAGATTGAAGTTTGTAGATTCCCGTGAAGATTATGGTCCAAGATGATTACGTTACTCGATGATTATGTCCAAGTTGTTTAAATCCAAGATGATTGTGGTACTGGTAGTTAATCCAAGATGAGTATGTTCTAGTAGGGTAGTCCAAGATGATTAGGCTCTAGCGCAGACCGTGGCTCCGGTAGTCCAAGTCAAGGTGGCTGAAGGTCTGGTCGCTTATTGGATGAAGAAATGAGGTCATCCAGTCGCTGTGAAGGCGCTTCTCCATCGTTGACCCAGTTATGGAGTGATACCAAACGACAGGGTGGCATACTGCGCGCCTGGCATCATCTCCCCGACAACAGGGTGACAAGCCCTGTGCCGGTTTCCTGGGTCGGCTCACAGCAGCAGAATGGTTCGGTTGTTCCGTCGTTGTCCACCCCGTTGACGCATCCGGGGTCGAGGTCGCATCCCTCCGTCCCCAACGGACTTCATTGGTAGACGGATAAAAGAGTTCGAGGGTGTGCCTCTTCAGCGCCCCAGTGTTAGCTGTCGCCGATCTAGGTAAGTGTTGACACTCCGAAGAGTCGATGCGGGTCCTCGTCTGTATGCGTCAGCGGCGTGGATTGGTCACTTCGGAACGGTGACACAATATCCCGATGTGAGCACAGGATGCCATTCTCAGGAGGTTCCTTCGTTCCGTGGCAGGGTGACAATGCCTGGTCTTTCTGTACTCGGTCCCTTGTAGGGCCACCTCCTTACTGTTGGTCACCCCGCAGCAGCATTTATACGGATCTGGCAGTTAGCCATCTGGTTGTCGGTTGTCACTCAGGGGAGCGTGGATGCCACGACCGTTGTCTCTCCCTCAGGTCCGCTGTCTCGTCGTCCGCTGGAGAAGTATAAGGAGGAAAGGAAAGATTGAAAAAGCCAGCAAGATAGTGTGGTAAGTGCACTATCTAGAAGAGGCGGCGGATCTGTCCTATAGCCGTGGGTCCACGTGCTTTCCTCCCCATTCGCAAGATCGACTACCAGAATATCCCAGTATCCTACGCTGCTGCTGCGGGATGTGCACCGGTCACGACGTGCACGTCGTGAGGAGATCGACCGGCCACCATGCTGTATAACATTCCATTCCTCTATATATGTGACACGTATTTTGATATACTGTGTAGATTTAACACACATTCGTCAAACACATTATACAGTTACGACCGTAGGTGTTAAATACACCATTGCAGTTTTAAAAGAATCGCATATTAAACTGATATATTTGTGTCATTACAGTTTAACAGCTTGATAAAAGGGACACCCTGGGTGTGCGTTTTACGTTTACTTATCGTCGCTACCGGTTGCCCATATGAGCGACGCCTCCTGAAGAGATTAGTCATTTTAGATGTTTGGAGGATAGTGCAATGATACAGACAGAGACCCATTCCAGAGTCTCCTCTGGTTCTTTTATGTGCGCGGTGTAAAGCACCGACACGAGACCTCGGTTTAACGTCCTATCTGAAAGACTGTTAATTTTATTAGGGTCAGCCGGGGAATCGAACCTGCGATCCCCGGATTACCAGTCCAGTGTGTTACCACTAGACTACAGATCCGTCCGGGTCCTCATCCACAATAAATACATGTAGAGTCGCCATATGACCCACTGTGTTGGTACGACTTTAACCCCGAAAGTAAACAAAATATCTGTTTTGGCCTTCCGATTAGCGCAGTGGTTAGCGCGCTCGCTTCTCACCAATGCAACCCGGGTTCGATCCCCGGACCGGGAAGTATATGAGATGGTACGGTGGTCGCCAAATCGGACATGTGGGTTTTCTCCGGGTACTGCGGTTTCCTCCCACACGAATGACCAAAGTTAGGCTTTCATCCGCGCCAACGAGAGTGATTAATATAACTTGTTTTTTAAAACTTGTTTCGCAATCGTTGTAAAATAAATAAAGTTTAAACTTTTAAACAAAACATCTGGATAAATGTTGTTGTCAGCATTTTATTTTTACTACATATAATTTCTATATACATATTTTATCTGTCTTGTATACAATATAATTAACCCGACACGATATGGCCTGAACTATGTAGATGCACTGTTAAAGCAATATTCATTCACTAACATAAGATAACAAAATATTCTGACCGATTTATCAACAAAATGGTTTGACGAAGACTCAAGTGACACATACCTAGATATCTATGTTGTTATTTAGCGTCTATGTTGTTATTTAGCTTCTATGTTGTTATTGGCGTTTACAGCTTCTATTATTTATTATTTAAGTTTATTTAACATCACTACCGGTTTCCCATTTGAGCGATGGGCAGTTTACCTAACACCACCTTTCCTGGGCAAGCTCCAGCGGTTAACCAGTACATGGTGCACCAACCTCCGTAAGAAACTACTAACTTTTTCATATAAATGAGACACGGTCTGAGCGGGGCTCGAACCCGTGACCATCAGAGATGATAGGTTACAGTGGTATATAAGTCAGCGACCTTAACCACTCGACCACAGGGGCGGTTATTTACAGCTTCATCTGCACACAACAACATTAATACGCTTACAATGTTGCCTTGTTTTCCTTTCATTTACAGATTGTCAGAGGGTGTCACCGGAGCCAGTTATAAGGGTGATATTGTAATGAACACTGACTTGTGCCCAGCAGGTATTAAGCTTAAAGTTTAAACTTTATTTATTTTACAAAGATTGCGAAGCAAGTTTTAACAACTTATATTAATCACTCTCGTTGGCGGGGATGAAAGCGTAAATGTGATCATTCGTGGGGGGGGGGGGAACAGGAGTACCCGGAGAAGAACCCACCTGTCCGATCTGGCGAAATTGGTGCTCTTTTTCCCCGTCTTAAAACACAGTATTTTAAATATGTTATAATGTCATGATTAGCGACTTTTGTATAGCGTTTAGAAAGTAACGTAGTGTAATATGTCATTGTCTCTTATAATTCTCATTTGTAGTTTAGTTTATACACATTTATTTTAGCTCGATTGCGAAACAAGTTATTTCAACTTATATTAATCACTCTCGAGAACACATTCCTGATGGAATCCATCGCCACGAGGGAGAGAGAAGAGGTATCGTGGAATTTAAATGCCTTGCATAAGGGCACACTCGTAACGGCTCCAGCGGGGCTCGAACTCCGGAACTTTAGCACCTGAAGCGAACGCGCATCCACTGCGCTATCACGACTTCCACATTTGTAGAATGGCTATGTGCAATGTACATGTATGTGTTATAATAGAATTGGAATGTATATACTGTACACATATGAGACAGACATAAAGATATAATATATATTAACATTTGTATGATTAATACAATGTTCAATTTACTCTATGGAGTTGGCAGTAAACTCATTAAGCAACTGCAACGATATTTCAATTAAGCTAATATGTTTAGCAATCGAGCAAAACAATAGAATAAACTACTTTGCAGCCACGAATTATGTTGACTTTTATTTATTAAACGGTTACTATTTCACCCCTATTTAAAGGGCCAGCCATTTCTCACTTATGAGACACCTCTTTTTATGAATATCAGAGCCAGGCTGGTAGGCACTCGGTAACCATTATCTAACTAGATGGCGGCTCACCAACCGGCCATGTCAGAACGAACCGCTGACGAGATTCGAACCTTCGACCCCATGTAACATAGTTACCTTTTGCCTTACGCCTATATACATGTGTAGTGATTAATTACCTTATATTTTGATGACTCTCTTCACTTAATTATTTAAACATGTATGATTATATAATAGGACAACAGTCTTTTCAGTATGTGTACGGTATGTCCTTTGTTGGGGACATATGATATACATGTCTGCACTTGATAAAATGGATGGAGGAATTCCATTGTTTGGATCACGCAAACATCAAATGGGATTTCACCAGGCATGTGGTGATAGAGTGCTTACTAAGCAGCGTACACACAATGAATTGACTGGTGCAAGCCGGAATTAATGCGTGGTTTGCAGAGATGTTGCACTATCTCTGGCAGTAGACACGGACGGGGTCACAGGGTCATGGAAACGCATGATCGTGTGATCAAGTCTATTTGATATTCCATGCCAAATTGTCAACAGTTGTCTATAAAACCATATCGGACAGCTTAGAGAGTGGAGAGAGCCTGGTTGGTTACTATTGAGACTAGCGTCTCTGTGTTGGTTATAATGTCGGCTCTTAGATGTAATTAAATATTATTAAGACTTTGTTGTTGCTGTGATTACGTCCGGAGAGCCTCGCCGAGTCCACATCGTAACAACGGACGTCTTTTGGTGCCTATGAACCAGGATCAACCTTTGGTTATATCACAGACACAACGCAATGGAAGGATTGGAGGTAGGAAAACTTTCTTTGATTTACTAATGTTTGTGTCACAAAATTGTTATTTTTTTACATGGAAAACGAAGTACATGTTGGCTGATGAGTGATCTCTAACTACCTGTGGTTCTAAAATAATGTAGATAAATAACTTACTGCAATACTGTACGTGACTGGTGTTGGAGTATAATGAATATTCGAACCAAATTCCATACATTTTCACCATGAGTTAGGTGCATTAAAATCCATTAAAATCCATTAAAAATCTGACACTGCACATTATAATTGAAACACTTGTAATGTCCGCATATACTAGAAGCGAACGCTGAATATGTCTTAAAACAGATATTAAATATAATTGGAATGTGAAGCTGTCAACATTGTCTATTGTTTTGACAAATCGTGTGAAACGTTTATGAATTATCTGCTGGTTAAAACACAACTCTTTCATACTACACTGCACTGTATAATCACATAGTTTAGTATACTTGTAAATGTATACATGTATAAGGTGTTAATTATCTGTACATGTTTCAAAGCAAACTGTTTATAATTGGAACCAAATTATGCCTGTAGTTTTCACTATAAAATCAGCATGTTAAATAAAATCCACATTATGTAATACAGTGAGTGAAATATTAAATATATTTTTGGCACGTAATGTTAAAACAAGTACACCAATTTCAACATACTTTAGTATAAGTATGAAAGTCATGTATTTTATTTTAGATGTATGGTGTTCTGTAAGAGATATTTAAAGGGAGGCAACCAGTATTATTCAAGATCATGTAATTTGACAATGTTTGTCCGTAATTTTAACTGAGTACAAATAGCACCAAAATGCATCAATCAGTTATTACCGACCAACCCATGTACGGAGGTCAAGATGAGGGTATGTCACCTTCTCAACCTCAGCCGCAACCTATTGACCCCACTGAAGCTGCGTTTCAAGCAATAAGGAATGGTGTACGTCATGTGTCACTAATTCTAGGATGCCAGGGGGCTGCTAATACAATAAAATCATTCGAGGGAGTCCCGAAATTATACCATGATTGGATCAGAGAAATAGAGAAATATAAATTAATGGTCTTCGCGTCTGACCAAGATTGTGTTATGATAGCGTATCAAACATCCCGGGGCCCGGTAACATGTTTTATACAAAGATATAGGGAGGAACACCCAGGTGTCAATTGGGTTACTTTAAAACAGGAATTGGCCAAACGTTTTAGTGAAATCCCTGATAAACAATTAGCTCTTACTTTGCTCCGACAAATCAAACAGAAGTTGGGTGAAAACATATACGTATATGTTGAAAGGTTACGATCATTCGCAGAAGCTGGTTATCAAGATATTAATGCACCCGATGTCCAGAATCAATTGGTAGATATTGTTGTGAACGGCCTCATAAATAACGAAACGTTAACAGTTTCTATCTTAAGAAAAGAGCCACATAGATTAAGTGACGCCGTAGATATTGCCACTAAGGAACTCAATTTGAGACACCGAGTTGCCGTTGCCGGAGGTCAAACTAATCCTAAATTTCACTATTCACAGAATAGGGCATTAGAGGACCACCCCATTCAAAGTCAGACTAGACAGAGTGAAGGTCATATCCCCATGGAAATTAATCATTCCAGGGGTAGATATTGTTATAAATGCCAGGGGAGAGGGCACCATCCAAAGGACCGTAGAATTGTCCGCAATGTGGTGGTAACTTGCTATGAATGTGGGCAGCAAGACCACATGACCAGGGAATGTGGGCAAACCCGACAACGTAGGGTCACGTGTTTTAAGTGTGGTGAAGTAGGCCACATTTCTCCTGAGTGTGGAGGTAAGGCGATGTATAGAAACATTGACCAATATGGTGGTAAGCAGAACCTACCAGGTCAAAGAGGTTACATGCGGGGAAACTAGGACGCTCTTTCTATGGTGAGGTCGGTAGAAAGAGTAGAACGAATAATAAGACCGACACATCTAGAGATAATATTAATAGTCAAAATGGAAAACCTGTAACTATAAATGTTTCGGGAAGTCCTAATTCATGTCTATTGTCCATTGATGATCAAAAGTATAGAACTCTAGTAGATAGTGGAGCACAAATTTCGATTATGCATGATAGGGTATATAAGGGGCTGAAAAATAAGCATAGATTAATCAAAAGGCCCATTAACTTGCAAACAGCAGGTTCTACTCCCTTATGCGCCCTCGGATGCATAATTATTAAAATGATAATCGGTGGTACCGTAGTGTTTCAAGAGTTTTGCGTTGTAAAGTCGGTCAACCATAACCTTATCCTAGGGTTAGATTTCCTCCAAAATAATAATAATGTCAGGCTTTATTTTGACCTAAAATGTATGAGAATACAGGGGAAAACGTATGTTAGGTTAGAAGAGGATATTCACATTGCTAGTACAGTTAGAATGAAATATACTCAAGTAATAAAACCAAATAGTGCAATATTTTGCTATGGTAACGTCCGAGAACATCCTAATTTAAAAGTAGGCGATTTATTTCAAATTTCCGAAATAGACAGGTTTTATTGTAAATGAACCAGATTTACAAATTATAAATTCAGTGACTAGGCTGCCGAAAAATAGGATTGTGCCAATATTAGTTGTAAACAAAACTAACAAATTTTACAGAATACGTAGGCATGGCCTTGTAACGCAACTTTCAAGTGCATCTGATACAAATGTCAAAAATGTCAACACCATATTTGATAAAAGTAAACTTACCAAGGTCATAGATTTGCTAGATCTGGATGCACCTGACGAATATAGATCAAATCTAAAAAAAATGGTCATGAAAAACCGGGATTTATTTGCAAGTAGTGACTCAGAACTAGGTCATACAAACGTTGTAAAAATGAAAGTAGATGTAGGAAACCATGAACCCATTAAATTGAGACCGTACAGGGCTCCCATAAACAATAGGCAAATAATTAGTAAAGCAATTGACGAAATGCTAGACGCAGGTGTCATTCAAAGATCTAGGTCACCATGGTCTTTTCCTGTCGTTATTGTTGATAAAATGGATGGAACAAAACGGTTTTGTGTAGATTTTCGAAAATTAAACCAAATAACAAAGAAACATTCGTTCCCTTTGCCTTTGATAGATGACATCTTGGCATTGCTTGGTAAGGCAAAGTTCTTCACAAGTTTAGATTTAAAAAGCGGTTACTGGCAAGTTATTGATCCTAAAGATCAAGAGAAAACGGCCTTTACCACTTTCAAAGGCTTATACGAGTTCAGGGTAATGCCCTTTGGTCTTTCCAATGCCCCTGCTATATTCCAGGAACTTATGTCGGTCGTACTTCAAGGTTATAACGACTTTAGTACTGCGTACTTAGATGACATTTTGATATTTAGTGCAACATTTGAGGAACACATGCAGCACAAAAACATGGTTTTTGAAAGGTTACGTTCATACCATCTAAAACTGAAGTCGAAAAAGTGCAGTTTCCTACAAACAGAAACACGATACTTAGGATTTACAATCAATAAAGATGGCATCAAGCCAGATCAGAAAAATGTTGAAGCAATTAGAACTTTGCCTACTCCTACTTGTGTGAGGGAGGTCAGGTCATTCTTAGGAATGAGTTCATATTATCGTCGGTTCCTTCCAAACTATTCTCAAATAGCGGAGCCAATCATAGCGCTGACAAGAAAACATACACACTTTAAATGGACCAATGTACATCAAAAAGCTTTTGATTATCTGAATGAAAGCTTAGCTATTGTCCCACTCTTAACTTATCCCAACTCTAGTCTACCTTATACATTGTACACAGATGCAAGCGACACTTGTGTTGGGGCATGTCTCACTCAAATGTGTGAGGGTGAAGAGAAGCCTATATACTACTTGTCTCACAAGCTTAGCAGAAGTCAATGCAAATGGTCAACAGTTGAAAGGGAAGCTTATGCAATACATTATGCATTATCAAAACTTGATTACTATTTACACAATGCACAATTTGTAATCAAAACAGATCATAAGCCTCTCAAATATTTTCTTGAGTCCCCGATGCAGAACAAAAAGATACAGCGTTGGGCATTGACAATGTCTGGTTACAATTGTACAATTGAATACATACCTGGTACTACACACACTTGTGCTGATTTATTGTCAAGGCATCCAAGTAATACATCATCATTGCCCATCAATGATACTGACAATGATGTACATGTACAATGTGACACGGAACTTGATGTCAATGATAACTTGCTTGAGGTTAATGTATTGGACTCTACATATTTTGATCCAAAGGAATTTGCAAGTTGCAATTTACCTGAAGTCGATACTTTAAGAAAACCTGATGGCACTGAGTTGTTAAGTTTGTCTGAAGGAGTTGACATGGTTACGGAGCAATCGAAAGATGAGGTCATAGTTGAAACAAAAAAATTAGTTTTAAATGGGAATGGAAGGAAAGAATTACAGAGACATCACCTTGTAGTTGATGACATACTTTATTATTTGTCCAACCCTGAAAATGACCCTTGGTTAAGAATGTATGTTCCTTTGCACTTGAAGCAAATGGTAATCAATCAATATCATGATGCAAATGGACATATGGGAGTACAGAAAACTTTTGATTCCATTAAACAAAAATATTACTGGCAAAATATCATATGTCCCCAACAAAGGACATACCGTACACACACTGAAAAGACCGTTGTCCTATTATATAATCATACATGTTTAAATAATTAAATGAAGAGAGTCATCAAAATATAAGGTAATTAATCACTACACATGTATATAGGCGTAAGGCAAAAGGTAACTATGTTACACTCTGAGCACAGGACTTCGTCTTCTGAGCACAGGACCTCGTAGTTTTGAACTCCCAACCGTTACATAACTATATATATGATGGGTGGGTGGTCAAAACTATGAAGGCTGCTGTGCTCTTAAATTAGTTAGACACTGTCCAAACTGGTGTTGTGTTCAGTGAATGGCCAGTAAGTAACTTGAGTCCATGGAGTTCAATCCAGACAAGTGTGAGGTGCTGAGAATAACTCTCAAAAGAAAACAATTTATTTTCCCTTACACACTCCATAACATGGAACTAAAATCAAACGATTCCACCAACTATCTAGGTGTTACAATTAGTAAAGATTTAAACTTGTCTACCCACATAAACAACATCTCATCCAAAGCTACTTTAGAATTATCTCAGATTCATCAAATGGAATGTAAAGACCAGTAACAAGAACGTTAAAGAAAAAGCTTATAACACATATGGACGTCCCCAACTAGAGTATTGCTCAACTGTCTGGCACCCCTGGCAAAAGTCTCTCACCTATAAACCAGAAAGAGTGCAAAGATCAGCCGCACGCTATGTCTGCAATGACTATAACTATACAAGCAGTGTAACAAAAATGACCAACTCCCTGAACTGGCAAACACTTGAATATCAACGCATACAATCATCAGTAATATACCTATATAAAATCAAAAATAACTTGGTATGCGCCGACCACAACCACCTAATGCACACAAGGAACCTGAACTACTTAATTCCTCAGTCCCGAACCCAATACCATACAATAGACAAATGTAGTTAATTAATACCTTGGAACCCTAGATATAAGCATATAATTGAATGTTTCCTCATGGCTGATTCTTAACATTTCAGGAGCTGCTTTACTTGCATCTAGTGACGGTGATCCTGTCCGTATTGAGGGCTATGTGCAAGAGGTTGTGCACCAATCACAATCGTCCTTGTCACGTGTGTGGCTTCATCCGGGAACTTCGCCATCTTTTTCGTGGAGGCAGACATTTTCTCTCCGCAATCTTCTGGAATTCTGAGTATACCTTGTATCATTAATTATTATTTCCAGTTGTATTTGCTTTGGTTTAACTTGTTGCCATGTGTACGTACCAATATATGTATCTATACCAGTCTGCAACGTGTAACTGTTACCAATACTAGTACGGTACTCGAAACGGAAGGTTGCAGAACTATGCCTGAACATTTATCCAACGGGTCTGCAACTTGTACCTGAAGATTTACCTACACTAGTATGTAACCAGTACACTGAGGTTTACATGCGTGTACCCAGATGTTTACCTATAATGGTCTGCAGACCTGTACCCATATGTTTAACAATACTGGTCTGTAACTTGTTCGTTTGGTGTTACAGTACGTGTGCTGTAAAGGTTTTCACTTTTCAAATTCCTACTACATCACATGTCCGTATGTCTCTTGGTTGGACGGTTGGTGGATTTTATGTCCAACTTTTGTATGTATTTTGAACATTGTTACGTGCATTCATTTACACCTTTTGCTTATCAGTTTATCTTGTTTCAAAATAAACCGTCTGTCTCCATATTGGAGACAGACATATTCATTCCTATTCAATTGTTTGTGTTCCTTTACAATGGTTGTGGATGTTTGGAATGACGGGTCATTCTAGAAACAACTAATTGTAGGTAGACCTTAACTTTGAATTTTACATAAATGAACTTCGAGACATATGTGATGTTGGAGGAAGTATAAAAACGCAATTTACAATAGCATAATGTAAATTTGTTTATAATTTCTACAATGCTTAAAGGCCTGCAGGTTGACCTATATTTGACCTTAAACACACGAGGAATAGCGGTACAAATCTGACGGTCGACGCACTAAACACACGAGGAATAGCGGTACAAATCTGACGGTCGACGCACATCGTATTTGCCACATGCGAGGCCCTGCATGGTATACATCTAATACATGAGCACCACTTATATCTATTATGACCCACGTACATATCAGAGGTTATAAATTGCTGAAATTGAAGTTCTGTATTTTTATAGTACTTACAACTGGTATAAACAATTCAACTCCACTTATGGCCCAAATAAGGCTGGTTGCGCGGGTTAGGCAGCCAGTTCCTGCATTGCTGTACCACACATTCAGGCATCAGTTCCCTCTTATGCCAAGTACAGTCTCCTCTTCTAGCCGCTACTTTTCTCTCTATATATCTGACATCTTTCCATGCGCCACAATTATATAGCATTGCCCAAAACCTCCTGTATAGAAGCTTTCTCTCATGTGAATTTAGATTATGCGGTGGACGATTATTAGCAGGCCACCAAAGTTGTTTGTTCTGTTCATTTATTATGCAAGGGGAACACAAGCACAGTGGACACTCAGCAACACCTTCAGCATGCTGAGGCATAGGGGGAGGTACGTAAGCAGCCTCTGCAACGGGCATGGCGGTGGCTGTTTCTTCTATTTCCATCTCTACGTCCCAGTTCTTATTTTGCAAGAAAGTCAGCAATTCTTTTCTCTGCTCATCAGTTACATACATTGTTATTTTACTCAATGGCATCTTGTAGAAATCGGCAGAATATGTGTAATACTCGTATGTTCAAGAGATTATAATTATAATATTATACATGTACTCATAGCATTCACTGTGATTATTATGTAGCATCAATATCGGTAAACACACACTGACACAGAGAAATATTTAAAATATAACAGAAAACTTGCGAATAATACTGTAGATATATAATTAAATGAAGTATGAAGGTTACCATATAACGAACACATATAGTTTATTCATATAAATACATACATATTATATACATACATATTTGATTAGGTCAACACATGAACTGAATTTTGAATTAGATTGCACAGATCACAACCATAGCGCACATTATACATGTATAGAAATGACACTAGCAGTTGACACGCCAATTCCACGTGAATTTCGCTCTCACATGCTTGGCTGTACGTATGACTAATCTAGTCTATAGAGTAGGCCTACTTAGCGCGAGTTCAGTCAGCTATAGCTTTAGTATTTTCAATCTTGAAAACCTTTGATTTTCTAATACTGTGATTAGATATAATGTATTATTGTATTACTGCTCCTACATGCTAGTGTGTACACCATTTTAGATTTAAAGTATCTTTCTTCGCTACAGTATATTCTATGGTTTATTATTAATAAATAAGTGATTGCATATTCTTTGTCACACCGTCTCTGTGTGTACATGCAAGTTGTCTGCATTTTTTTTTAATGAACTAGTTGGTTACTGACTATTGAGTAAACTTTTTTCAATCCAATTCTTAAATTGATATTAGCTCAAAAATGAGTAAACAGCGTTTTAATATGAACTTATTTGGCAATAAATCTGAATACGAACAATTCCGAAGTGATCTAAAATGTATTGATCTCGCTTTGAGACGTAAAAAGAACGATAAACCTAATACTCTTGATGTACTCAATATAATAGTTACAAAATACAAAGAGAGCCTATTGTCGGAAGAGAATAGCCATCCTGCCCCAGTAGATGACCACAATGAATGTACTTTGCAGTCGTACGATGAGAATCTCGTTATTACAACACAAACTGCATTGCAGAACTTCTCAGACATTTCATACAGACATAGCGGTACTTGTGATTTCAGGTTGACATTGAAGGCGACTAATAGTATTGACTATGGCAAACAATTCATTGTAACATGTGACCAATGCCAATTGAAGTCTGTTTGGAAATCATCACTTGAACTATCTAATGGAAAGAATTTAGTCACGTTACGAATGTTTCATGGCTATATTACAAGTGGCATGCTACCATCACAGATGGATAGATTCATTTCTACAATTGGACTGCAAACGCTTGGATCTCGAACGACTAAAGCTTATCTAAAATTCACGTCTGATCATATTAGCGAAGAAAGACGGTCATCCTGTGATATTGCTCTAACCGAAGAGCTTCAGTTAAACGGGCCTGATAACTCAATAGACATGGTAACAGATGCACGGCACAGTACTCCGCGAAACTCCAAGTTCACTGACGTTGCCTGTCTTGGGTATAATACTAAACAAGTAATACATCACGAAATAGTCAGCCGTGCTGACGACCCATGTGCACAGCGACATGAGCTTCTGGGCACAAAAAGAATATATGCCCACCTTGAAACAAAACAAATTAATGTTCGACGCCATGGTCACGATCGTAATACAAGTGTTAGCAAATATATCAGAGAAAATCAGCAACGTACAGTAAATCAATATGACACATGGCATGCATCCGTATCCCTTGAAAAGCAACTGAAACAGATATCAAGTGGTGCAAAATGCCGAGAGGGCAAAACCTGGTCCATTCAACTTTCCGACAAAGTTGGGCCGGTCAAAACACATATGCAATATGCTATGCGTAATTGCAATGGTGACCAATCCATACTTCGAACAAAAATGGAATGTATTGTCAAACATTACCAAAATGACCACACAGACTGTTCACCCGAGTCTCGGTGTAAAATAGATCCCAACTATATCCCCAGCCGTCAAATACTTACAAGTCCTGTTGCTGTAGAACTGTTGCTGTCATGTGTTAGAAAATGCTATGTTTATAAGGAAGCGCAAAATTATATCTACCACATGGACACTAGTAGCGTGGAATCATTCAACAACAGCTTGAATGTTTTCCATGACAAACGTATCGGAACCTTCTCTGCTCTTCACTACACTATACGCTCAAATTTGGCAATATGTCAATGGAATGAGACAGTGCAAGTCAAGAATAATACAAGACTCCGTTGTACGCTCCAGTTCAAATCCAACATTTGGGCAAGGTATAAACAGGCATTATTTTCACACTTAATCTGGCGGCCTTTTTAAACCAGATGATACATGAAAGTGACAGAACAGAATATGAAAGTGACGAAACTTCGACCTTACAAACAACATAGATCCTGATCAGTTTAACAGTTTATTCGTAATTCAAGGCCTCCGGCCCATACACATATATTATATACATGCATACAAATTATCAGTCTCAGTGATTACGCTACGGCTGATGAGGCACCTACATAACATGTAATCTATGTCCCTGGGCTGATCTGGATTATGTAGTTTGAATACTCATAACTATCAATTTTCTTTACAATCAATAATATACGTTTACTTAAATTGTCAGGGCCTCATTTTGACTAATTCTCAGATAACAGAGTGATCGTGCATATTAACCGTTAGAAAATACCTACATACGCCAAATTATACTGAATGTACTGCTACATTGTTGATACAAGCCACTAATCACATGGAACAGGTAGTAAAGTATAAATCTTTACAATTGGACGGGGTCAAACTGCAGGCCTTCTGCGAACGCGGATGATCTGGATCGATGTTGTTTGCAAATGTAATGTTATTTACTCAGCAGGTAAATGGTTCAAGAAGATAGCAAAGTCAACGTCAACGTTTGGGGGTGAACATTTTAATATTAATGTTGTTTTATTTCTCATCATTACTGTGAGATTCCATTAGATGTGATTGCAGTGAGATCACACAACATAATTTTGTTTGTGGAAAATTGAGAACAATAATAATATCAAGAGTTGCCTCAAATAAGGTATTATTATAAATTAAACAGTGTAATGAATAATGGTTGCTGCATATGGAAATGTGCAGCCTGGTGGTTTGTGACTTCTCATTAATTTATGGTATTTATGTACTGACTTGTCTCACATCCACAATTGACAGGAGACTCTAGTATATCTAACAATGTAATTAAATTATAAATAATTAAATGATTTAGCTTGCATTGGCACTTGTGCTAAATAATATAAATAGTGTTTTAATAGTGTTTTGATGTTACTGAGACAACAATGCTACATCATTAAGTATGCACCGGTAGAAATTCCATATTGCTGGTGGAGACATTTACTTTACTTGTAATTTGAGAAAACAAATCTGCATCTACAATCATGTTACATTGTATACGGAAATATCACAATTATACCAATATATGTGTAACGAACTCTGATCAGCCTCGTAGTATACCAATATATGTGTAACGAACTCTGATCAGCCTCGTATTATACCAATATATGTGTAACGAACTATGATCAGCCTCGTATTATACCAATATATGTGTAACGAACTCTGATCAGCCTCGTAGTATACCAATATATGTGTAACGAACTCTGATCAGCCTCGTATTATACCAATATATGTGTAACGAACTATGATCAGCCTCGTATTATACCAATATATGTGTAACGAACTCTGATCAGCCTCGTAGTATACCAATATATGTGTAACGAACTCTGAGCAGCCTCATTTGTTGCATGAATCATATCTATGACTGGCACTTACATGAGCTCATTGTAGATTCATTGCATCTGTATATAACGATGTCCATTGTAAAAGGGGAATGTCCATTCATTCCCAATTAAAATGCATATAGTGGGCACTTGAGCATCTAAAATGCAATGTTATTTTAAATATATATTTTACAAAACCAACAAAACACAGGTGAAATGAGAAAACGTTATATTAAATGCATGATAATTAGCATAATATAGTAATCAATCGGATAAAATACATAAACATAAACCATAATTTATATCTAAATGAAATAGTAATAATTTCACAACAATCTTAAATGATACGCGGGTGTGTAAAGACGAGATGTAACTTAAACATAGAAATAGGTTTAGTAATATTGCCTCTCAAATGATACGCGAAGTATCAAAATGAAATATACAGGAATTAAACTACATAAAATAGAAATAATTGGTTCGGGGGAAATTATACGCCGGCGTATCAAACTGAAATATGCAGAAATGCGAAAAGACAGACATAAAAAAGAGAAATAATTTTAGTTAAATTGTGTCAGAAATGATACGCTGGCGTATCAAAATGAAATCTTCAGAAATGTGAAAAGACAGAGAAATAATTTTAGTTCAATTGTGTTTGAAGTGATATAATCTTAGAAAAGCTGTCTATGAAATGATATGCCGGCATATCAAAATAGAAATTGCAGAAATATCCCAAAAGACAGATACATGTACTACATGAAATGGCAATATGTTCGTATGTGAAATGATACGCCGGCGTATGAAACAGCAGACATGCAAAATATATTAAAAACATTTATAGAAAGTTTATCTCCGAAATGATACACCGGCGTATCAAAAATAAATCTTCAGAAACGTGTGATGAAGAGGTTAAACTGCTTAGAGTAAACATAGACGTCATGGTGTAACGAACTCTGATCAGCCTCGTATTATACCAATATATGTGTAACGAACTCTGATCAGCCTCGTATTATACCAATATATGTGTAACGAACTCTGATCAGCCTCGTATTATACCAATATATGTGTAACGAACTCTGACCAGCCTCGTATTATACCAATATATGTGGAACGAACTCTGATCAGCCTCGTATTATACCAATATATGTGTAACGAACTCTGATCAGCCTCGTATTATACCAATATATGTGTAACGAACTCTGATCAGCCTCGTATTATACCAATAAATGTGTAACGAACTCTGACCAGCCTCGTATTATACCAATATATGTGTAACGAACTCTGATCAGCCTCGTATTATACCAATATATGTGTAACGAACTCTGATCAGCCTCGTATTATACCAATATATGTGTAACGAACTCTGATCAGCCTCGTATTATACCAATATATGTGTAACGAACTCTGATCAGCCTCGTTTGTTGCATGAATCATATCTATGGCTGGCTCTTACATGTGCTCATTGTAGATTCATTGTATCTGTATATAACGATGTCCATTCATTCCCAATTCAAATACATATATTGGGCACTTGAGCATCTAAAATTCACTGTTATTTTCCATATATATTTTACAAAACCAACAAAACACAGGTTAAAATGAGAAAACGTTATATTAAATGCATGATAATTAGCATAATATAGTAATCATTCGGATAAAATACATAAACATAAACCATAATTTATATCTAAATGAAATAGTAATAATTTTCACAACAATCTTAAATGATACGCGGGTGTGTAAAGACGAGATGTGACATAAACATAGAAATAGGTTTAGTAATATTGCCTCTCAAATGATACCAGACGTATCAAAATGAAATCTACAGGAATTAAATTACATAAAATAGAAATAATTGTCTCTGTGAAATTATACGCCGGCGTATCAAACTGAAATCAACAGAAATGCGAAAAGACAGACATAAAAAAGATTGTGTCAGAAATGATATACTGGCGTATCAAAATGAAATCTTCAGAAATGTGAAAAGACAGAGAAATAATTTTAGTTAAATTGTGTTTGAAGTGATATAATTTTAGAAAAGTTGTCTATGAAAATGGAAATTGCAGAAATACCCAAAACGACAGATACATGTACTACATGAAATGGCAATAATTTGGTATGAGAAATGATACGCCGGCGTATGAAACAGCAGAAATGCAAAATACATTAAAAACATTTATAGAAATTTTATCTCCGAAATGATACACCGGCGTATCAAAAAGAAATCTTCAGAAATGGAAGAAGACAGGACATAAAAATAGAAATAGTTTTAGTAATATTGTCTCTCAAATGATACACCGGCTTTTCAAACTGAAATCAGCAGAAATGTAAGATATTAATTATTTTATTTCAAAATAGAAAATAGATCTAGAAAATGTGTCGCTGAAATGATACGCCGGGCCGGGCGTACCAAAATGAAATGTTCAGGATGCAAAAAGACAGGACATAAATCTTCAAAGAGAAATAATGTTAGTAATATTGTCTCTCAGATGATACGCCTGTGTATCAAAATTAAATCTTCAGAAATGCGTAAAGACAGATATAAAAGATAGAAATAAGTTTGTTAAATGTTCTCTTAAATGATAATAAAATTGTGATTGAAATGATACGCCGGCGTATCAAAATGAAATCCGCAGAAATGTAAGATATTTAAAAAAATTAATTCAAAATAAGTAGTAATCAATAATCAAGTAGTTATAGAAACATTGTCTCTGAAATGATATACCAGCGTACCATATACTACCAGTTGAATCAGGGAGATGGTCTCAGTCAGGTTTGCCCCTTGAACGTAGGACCTGCAGACTATGCCCAATAAAAGTAATCGGTGATGAATTCCATTACATGTTAAGATGTCCAAAAAAACTATATGCGCCCAAATACATTGTGATTTAAAGAACTACTTACCACTAAATCATTTAAAATCCAGAAACACCTAGCAGTCTTTGCTCGTACCATAATGAGTCAATTTAGGCATATCTAAAATCCACGGCAATAAATATAACAGCATAACTCCCGAATTCGTAGTCCACTATTTATTACTTGACTATGTGTATCACAGTATTAGCTATGCACGTGACACATTAACATATATCACATTGATAAGCGCCACAGACAGATTTCACTTTAATATTAGATCTATTGAAAGAAATTACGATCCACATATTATCAAGAAATTTATCGTACTATATCTAGTCAATTAATATAATAGCCAATGATATTATACAGTTATTTCATGGGTGTTTGGGGAACAGTCAAAACTATTGTCCCGAGGTATCAAGGAAGACTTTCGAACTGTTGCCCGAGGCCGTTAGTAATGTAATGTGTCTACACATTCTGTCATGTGTAATAAAGTAACTCTAAACAATAATTAATACTAACTAAGTAAGATCAATCACCATTCTATCTATTGTGCACTATTTGAATTCTAATTTGCAGTAACAGCAGCATAACGTCACAGTGAGAGGGTGTAGTGTGTGTGGCCAGTGAATAATAGACTCATGTCCACACGATGGTAAGGGTCATTATATAATTATGTTATGATATTAGTATGGTGTGTACTCATTGTATCGGTTGTCCGTATTATTGTACATATCGGATCGATAACAGCGTTTATCGATATCTACTCAGATCTGAGGTTCTGAGGTTCGAACCCCGGTTGAAGCTATGTAGCTTATTGGAGAAGGCCATCAATATTTATAAAGAGTGATCACCCTGGTTTTATTGTTGGTGACACAGGTCAAGAACATGTCCGTCATTTGTTAGGTTTTAAGAATATTTATACATTGTAACATGATTTGTTAAAAGACTACTATAATGTTATGTTCAATGGTAACATTGATGCTTAGACAAATCCTGATTGTGTTTCAGGGTTCGGGTCCGTGACAGTTTGTGAGTTAGCATAGTACAGTAAACAATATAAACAGTCAACTTTAGTTGTTCCAGTTATTTGGCCCAGTGAGTCCAGGACATGCAACGAACCTCGACACCCCTAGACCCAGTACAGGCATTAAGCCGAAAGGGCAAGAGGGTACAATACCAAAATATATAATAAGTGTATGAAAATATAGTTTTATATCAAGTGACAAACTAAGAAAATGGGGATTAGGTGGGGAATGAAAGCAATGAAATAACAAAACAATTTTCAAAGTGAATCAAGCTGCCAATGCATCAGTCACTCGAAGACTCTTGAATGGGTCTCTCGTTGCACTATCCTCCAAAATCTAAAATGACTTCATGTGTCGCTCACTTAGGCAACCTGACTAGCGACGATTACAAAAAGTAATGCATGTTAGTATTTATAAACAGATAACATAGCGAAAGACACTGGACCCGCTACACTCTCTAGCATGGTAGCTTGGACAGGAGCTCGGATTTTATTCATATTCCTGTCTGGCCTCTATGCCATGTGTCGAGTACCTAGTCAGTATGTATTTATGTACGCAGTCATACACACAACCACACCCGCGCACACACTCCATCTTATCTTTATATAAGATAAGTATTCAAACTTAAAGCGAGTCGGGTGGGGTGTACGTTTATATATCGTCGTTACCGCCCATATGAGCGATGGCTCCTGAAGATATTAGTCATTTTAGATTGTTGGAGGACAGTGCAATGATACAGACAGATAACCATTCTAGAGTGTCTATTCTGGTTTAAGCACCGACACGAGACCGGTTTAAAGTCCCATCTGAAAGATGGATAATTTTATTAGTGTCAGACGGGTCCCTGGATTACCAGTCCAGCGTGTTAAACACTAGCTTATATATCCGTCTGTAAAAGCGAATTTCTAATGGTCTTGTTTATCTTTTATATTTAAAATATTGATCTCGTGGCATTGACATTGTGGAAGTCGTGATAGTGCAGTTGTAGCGCATTCGCTTCAGGTATGAAAGGCCCCGAGTTCGCGACCAGCTGTAGCTGTTATGATTGTCTAGCAAGGGACTTAAATTGCCTCTTCTCTCCCTCGTGGAAATGGATTCTACCAGGAATGAGGCCTCGAGGACGATTAATATAATATGTAGTAAACACTTGTTCTGCAATCTAGTTAAGATAAAATTGTATAACCTAACCTGACATTATTGGTGGAAGAAGCTACATGCACAATTATATCTTGATTGATCTAACTTTAAATTATTTATGACAGTAAAAAGGGTCATAAACAATATACAGATACGATTTTGTGTTTGCTCAATAATTTTATGTCCGTTGGTAGAATTGTGTGAATTATTAATACATTCACATTGTACTAGAACATGTAATGGTGTCGCATCAACAGCTTAGGTCATATCAATGAGTGTAGGACATTTGCCCCAAAGGACATCTGCCCCGACTCCAAAAATGGCTAGGGAGGACATCTGCCCCGACTCTGTTTTGCAAAGGCGGACATCTGCCCCGACTATGTTTTGCAGGGGCGGGCATCTGCCCCGACTAAAGTGGACAACTGCCCCGACTATGTTTTGCAAAGTGGACAACTGCCCCGACTATGTTTTGCAGGGGCGGGCATCTGCCCCGACTAAAGTGGACAAGACTTTTTGCAGGGCGGCACTGCCCCGACTATGTTTTGCAGGGGCGGGCATCTGCCCCGACTAAAGTGGACAACTGCCCCGACTCTGTTTTGCATGGGCGGGCATCTGCCCCGACTATGTTTTGCAGGGGCGGGCATCTGCCCCGACTAAAGTGGACAACTGCCCCGACTCTGTTTTGCATGGGCGGGCATCTGCCCGACTCTGTTTTGCATGGGCGGGCATCTGCCCCGACTAGGGAAGACAACTGCCCCGAATATTCTAGATTGCATACGTACTGTATAATACCGATTAAATAAGACTTTTTATTTATGCAACACAAACATGTAAATGAAACATTAATGCAATGGAAAATTGATCTGATATGATGAATGATCAATATAGTAGTTTCAATGACAATTGCGGAAATCCCCTAGACACACATACAGCTGGGCTCGAACTCCGGGCATCAAAATTAAATATCAGCAATGAACTAAAATGCAAGTCACATAAAATAGTCAGGTTATTTTACTCTTAGCTTTGACAGTCTCTATGCACACTTCCCTGTGAACAATATTAATAATGGTCGGCTTCAAAATAATAATTGAAGCAATTAGACACAACTTAATAATAATAATGACGGAAGGATGTCCTACAAATTGGACATTTTCACAGAAATCAATAATTATAAAGAATGGAGTTTACATGGAAATGACCATTTATCGAAAGGATCCAGGTCTTCAAAAATTGAAACTGTTCAATCTGAAATGCACATTACTACCACATTTATTAATCTTAAGCACATCAGAAATTAACCAAGTTGAACAGTGGACATGTGGACATCAATGTTAAGATGTAATAATATTGTACTGCTCGGTAATATAAAATACTTATTAGGCTTGATTTACACATTCTCTCTCTGATTTACGTTTATTTATCGTCGCTACCGGTTGCCCATATGAGCGACGCCTCCTGAGGAGAATAGTTATTTTAGATCATTGGCGGATAGTGTAATGATACAGACAGAGACCTCTGATAGCTTGGTATACAATGATTATATGTAGATACTGTACACAAGTCATAAAACCCTTGACATATGGTGTGACAATACATCCTGGGGGTTCAGATTAGTAACTGATAATTCACCATCTGTCAATCAAACTAATTCATAATCCAATCATCTTTCGATACTTCACACACCCTCAACATTTCAACAGAAATTTGATGATCTTATATACATATATTATATATATTTGCCCAAAATACAGAGATTTAAGAATAAAATATTTTAAGCAATACTATTGTCAATGGCCTAATATACATAAGTTTGAAAACCTTTTATCTAAAAGCTGTAAACATGTAATAGAAAATACAGCAAAGTTTATATATTATGCGTGTATTATACGGACAGGAAACTAATTACAGCTAGATAATGGACATATGCATTCATATTTCACACAACAGTTATTTAACGAGATAGAGATCAGTATAATGGTTAATATATGTGTCTTTATCTTGTGAAATGCAGGACAACATTGTACACTATTATATACAATTAAACATGTGCTAGTGTTCACCTCTTTTAAGCAGCCAATCCGTATTGATAAGCCAGTTTGGATATTCCAAATATATGTTATACATTTTACCTCTATTAAGCAGTCTCGTATGTAACTTTCTGTGATTCCCTTGGCTGGCTGCTTAAGAAAGGTTTGTCTAATGTGCTGAATGGAAACTACACTACTTATAAATCCATTAAAATTCCATGTATGTCATTCATTAAACCAATGTATTGTAACACTATGATATATAGATATTTTATATTGTAATACATATAAATATCCAAAATACAATCAATCATTCAATAAACGAGCACATCCGTTAACCGCGACGTAGTAATTGATAGTACCACATAAAACTCGTGCGAACATATTTCTACTTCATTGAAGTATAAGGCGATTTAAAGATAACGACCTATATACTACTGGTAGTATTTAACTGATAGTACTACTTTCCTCTAAAAGCTCGTGCAAAAAATAATTTATTCATTGAAGCTCATGAATGAAATTACACAACGACCTACACACGACTATTTTCATAAAGTTTGATTGTTCATGCATATGAATGAGCTAGCATGAGAAATACTCATATATCATTCATTTATTTGCTTTCAAAGTTCATACGTACACGCTTCTCCGAAACTACTCCATTATAAACCATGTTTTCATGTTTTCACTTTTTCACAATACATGTACATGTAGTTTATCTGTATAATTATGAAAAAAATGAAATTATGCTATAAGCATCAGTTGATGTCTTAATGCAATAAATGTTGTTGTTGTTGTTGTTATAATCAGTTTGTGACAATAAAAGTGAAATATATTATTATCAGTCTTTAATCTTACCGCCTCCGTGGTCGAGTGGTTAAGGTCGCTGACTTGTATACCACTGTAACCTATCATTTCTGATGGTCATGGGTTCGAGCCCTGCTCAGATCGTGTCTCATTTATATGAAAAAGTTGGCAGTTTCTGACGGAGGTTGGTGCACTGGTTAACCAGGAAAGGTGTTGTTAGGTAAACTGCCCATCACTCAAATGGGAAACCGGTAGCGACGGTAGTCATCAATATTAAATGTAGTCCAGTCTGTTGATTTTTCACTAATTTACATGTACCTCTAGCAAAATGACATTATCAGAAACTCAATACAGCCCAATTAATGGTTTTTTGTTACGTTTATTTATCGTCGCTACCGGTTGCCCATATGAGCGACGCCTCCTGAAGATATTAGTCATTTTAGATATTGGAGGATAGTGCAATGATACAGATAGAGACCCATTCCAGAGACTCCTCTGGTTCTTTTACGTGCACGGTGTAAAGCACCGACACGAGACCTCAGTTTAACGTCCCATCTGAAAGACTGTTAATTTTAGTAGGGTCAGACGGGGGATCGAACCTGCGATCCCTGGATTACCAGTCCACCGTGTTACCACTGGACTACATATCCGTCTGTAAAAGGTCCCTCTCATATTTTCAAGTTTAAATAGTCCGTTCTGGTAGTCATCAATATTAACTGTACATCTAGTAAACTGAAATGTATAACACATTTGGTTGATAACATGTTATGAAGTAGGACAGACAGGGAGGCAGGCAGGCGATACAATATTGATGAATTAATGTGTTTAGTAAATATTGTTCAATACAAAGCCAACTTAATTATTTCAGTGGTCAATACTGGTAACTATACCGAATATGTTGGTTAATACTAGCCAGAGTCCAGTCTTTGATTTTTCACTAATTTACATGTACCTCTTGCAAAATGACATTATCAGAAACTCAATACAGCCCAAGTAATGGTCTCGGTGTTAAGCTATATTTATATGACTAACCAGGCAAAATATATCAACGCCTGTTCCCAGGCTAGGTTAATACATGAATTCTCCCCAGGCATGTGAACTATGAATATAGCATTCTAGACAGTAGAAACTGTTCATAGTAGCGGATCAGTGGTCCAGTGGTTAGTACGCTGGACTTGTAATCCAGGGGTCGTGGTTTCGATTCCCTGATATACCATACTAAAATGACTTACACATGTTACAGTCAAACATGTCACCTCCACTAAGCAGCCAACCTGTATTAAGCAGCCAGTTTCCAGATTTCCAATATGATATTTTAGTATACATTTGACATCTATTAAGCAACCACATGTGCTAGGCAACCACTTCCACTTGTCCTGGTGGACTTAGTAATAGAATACTTAAAGGAGCATGCCATGAGCTTTCGAAACCTGTATGTGATATTTTCAATTTATCTTTAAGGCAGTGCAAATTACCCAGTAGTTGGAAGGAAGCGAATGTATCGGCGATATTTAAGAAAGGTGATCCAAAATTACCATCTAACTACAGACCTATTTCATTATTGAACACAATGGAAAAGGTTTTCGAGCGTATAGTTTTCAAATATATTTTTAATAATCTTACAAGTAATAATTTTCTAACCCAGTTTCAATCTGGTTTTCTTCCAGGTGATTCCACCGTCAATCAGTTGACTTTCTTGTATGATACCTTTTTATAAAGCTCTTGATGACGTCCTCGACGTTCGAAAAGTGTTTTTAGATATAACTAAATAAAAGCTTTTGATAGGGTGTGGCACCGTGGTCTTCTTGTAAAACTGAAATCCGCTGCTGGCATTACAGGTGATTTACATGATTGGTTTACTGATTATCTAAGCAGTAGGCGACAACGTGTTGTACTTCCAGGCGCTACCTCTGAATGGCTATATTTGCGTGCCGGGGTTCCATATTAGGCCCTCTATTATTCTTAATATTTATTAATGATATTGTTAATGAAATACAAAGCAATATACGACTATTTGCCGATGATACATCTTTGTATATTATTGTCCAAGATATTAACTTAGCTGATGTTATTCTTCAAAATGATATACAGGCAATATCCACATGGGCATCAAACTGGTGCGTTACGTTCAATCCGTCTAAATCAGAAATTACAACTTTCTCCAGAGCTCGCCATGCACGACAATATTTACCATTAACAAAGAAGAACGTCCCAATATTAGAGGTTAGTTCACATAAGCACTTGGGATTATTTTAACCTATAAATTGTACTTGGCATACTCACCTCACTTACATTAAGGAAAAGGCATGGAAACGAATATACATAATGCGGACATTAAAATACAAACTTGATCGTAAATCCTTAGAGATAATTTATACATCATGCATACGCCCTATTTTAGAATATTCATATGTTGTATGGGATAATTGTCCCGAATTCGTAAAAAATGATAAAGAGAAAAAGTTCAAAACGAGGCTGCCAGAATCGCAACAGGTGCATCTAAACTAGTTTCATTAATTGATCTACAAAATGAAGTTAACTGGGAACCTTTAAGTACCCGTAGATACAAACACAAACTAATTCTGTTTTATAAAATGAAAAACTGTTTAACACCTGAATACTTATCTGATCTTGTACCTGCAACTGTTGCTTCAATTAGTCGATATAATCTTCGAAATGCTGACGCTATACTATCAATTGACTGCAGGACAACTTCATACTACAATTCATGTTTACCATCCGTAATAAGAGAATGGAATGCCACAACTCTAAACATCTTTAAAAATTATATAAACAAAGATAAAAGAAAACCTCCGACGTTCTTCTATTATGGTGATAGATACCTACAAGTATTACATACACGAATTAGAACCAAGTCAAGTGGGCTCCACGAGCCTCTCTTTTAAAAAAAAACTTAATTCAATCACCACTATGCCGCTGTGGATCTAATGAAAACAGCTACCACTTTTTCTTTGAATGTACATACTATTCGAATATTCGAATTGATTTCCTACACAATGTGCTAAGATTATGCCCTACTGCTAATCTGCATACTATCCTACATGGCGAGGAGACCCTGACAGATGACATCAACAAAATAATATTTGAATATGTCCATAACTTCATTCGTGATACAAAACGATTCTTTCAGTGAAACCCATTGCATATAAGACCCCATGTATATAAGACGTGCACTTGATGACTTTACCCCTGTCTGCCTGCGTTACATTCTCAAATATCTTCTCTTTCTTCTTCTGTCTTACCGGTATTATATTTCTTTCATTTCTAAGCAATATGCACATTTGGTATACATGTATAAGCTCCACACCGTCCAAAATAGTACTGTGTATTTTGAAGTTCACGGAGAGAAACTATATAAACTCTGCTTCCGTTTTGATCCTTTCCTATTCTTTGATTTTGTGTGCATGTATTGTGTTTTTGAATGTATATAGTGGAATAAATATGTTTAAACCAACCACTTTCTGTGATTCCCTAGGCTGGCTGCTAACACAGGTTTGACTGTATATTATATAGTCTTTAGGATGAGACATTAAACAAAGTTCTGTTTTAGGTGCTTTACACCACACACGTAAATGAACCAAAGGATAATCTGGAATGGGTCTCTGTCTGTATCATTGCACTTACCTCCAAAATCTAAAATACAATAAGCATGAGTCGTCGCTCATAGTAATGTGGGCAACTGGTAGCGACGATAAATAAATGTAAAACACACATATTGTATCATTTATAACATTCAACTTGACATACGCTCATGTTTGAGAGATATATTACACCCATTTGCCAATGGTCACTTATAGGTTTGTTGCAGAGAGACATATAATGTTTACACTCAGCTGGGTATGTTCAATGAACTGGCTAGTCACAAATATGCTAGACATTACTTACTACAGTCTCAGTCTTGGGAGAAGCAGATAAAGCAAATACATGTTGATTTTAGTAATAATCAATCGACCAGTATTGACTGCCTTTGGGGCATTGACAAAATCGTATAAGGTATACATGTACAAATCACATAATATTGGTCTCTATTTATACATCCCAAACTTATATATATATATACTGTACATGTAATAACAGGTTTACAATTAGATCATTGCTAAGCAGAATATGGCAGTCAAAAGTCCTTCAGATATATCCAATGAATCCATTACACTGTGCACGCAAAATAACCAGAAGAGACTCTGGACTGGGTCTATGTCTGTAAAATGACTAATCTCTTCAGGAGGCGTCGCTCATATGGGCAACCGGTAGCGACGATAAATAAACGTAAAACACACATAGCTAAGCAGAATATGGCAGTAATAATTTCTTGAGATGCATCCTATGCATCCATTAACAATATTCCAAATATTATTTACAACCTGAAGTAGTTGAAATAAAATAATTCTGATGACGTTCGCCAGGTTACAGTCTAAAATGGTTGCAGTATAAAAGGTTACAGTCTAAAAGGTCATAGTCATAGGTTACCGTCCAAAAGGTTACAGTCTAAAAGGTTACCCTCTAAAAGGTTACAGTCCAAAAGGTTACAGTCTAAAAGGTTACCGTCTAAAAGGTTACATTCTATAAAGGTTACAAAAAAGTTTACCGTCTAACAGGTTACCGTCTAAAAGCTTACAGTCTAAAAGGTTACCGTCTAAACGGTTACCGTCTAAAAGGTTACATTCTATAAAGGTTACAAAAACGTTTACCGTCTAACAGGTTACCGTCTAAAAGGTTACAGTCTAAAAGTTTACAGTCTAAAAGGTTACAGTATGAAAGGTTACAGTCTAAAAAGGTTACAGTCTAAAAGGTTACAGTATGAAAGGTTACAGTCTAAAAAGGTTACAGTCTAAAATTAACATGCTTTATTTCGTAAATCCTATTTCAATATTGTTCTTAAATCCCCTCCCATCTATATGTGTTGTTAGTTCTGCTGTTGGTGTTGTTCGTCGTGTTTGCTGTGTGTATTGTTGGTGTTGTTGCTGGTTTTGTTAGTGTTGTTGTCGTCGTCTTGTCGTCTATGTTGCGAATTGTGACATATCCACCAAACAAGCTGTTTGCACCGACTCTATAGAAGCAGGTGGCTCTGTAATTGTAACAATAGCTTTAATGGGTTCAACGCAGTTAATTGGCAATTACCATAGTAACGTCAATATCGCCGAAAATTAAATTAACTATAACTAAACACATTTAAGTGATTTATTTCAGTATATGTAGCCAAGTCAAGGAACTCAAACTCGGCAACTATATATTCCTGTTCAAAGACGGTCAGAAAAAGTATTCGACCATAAATAACGAATATACAAACATTATTTCGATTTGATAGCATGAACAAAATATCTTAAAAACGCAAAATTAATTGGTGTTATTTTTTAGAAAGCACAAATGACGTCACAAAACTCACAAATGCAGGTAAAAAATATTAATTTTGTTATACTTATACTCAAACGCAAAAGAAAGTGTGCATATAGGTTTTTCTTAATATTCCTTATATCCATAATATAAATTGTATGATGTTTGGTACCACTGGTGTTATTGTGAGTATAATCACGTTTTGCAGCTCTCGTAATGGTTTTGTTGTGATTATTTGATTAATACCGGGTATGGCCGCCAGTTTGTCGGATAACCTGTACAATACGGCGTCTCATGGAATTGACGTAACGTTGTACGACGTGTGCCGGTATGTTGTTCCATTCCATCTGCAGAGCATTCTGTAGGTCCTCCAAATTGTTGACGACATGTCTTGACCTAACTATACGACCAAGAACATCCCAGATATGCTCGATTGGGTTGATGTCAGGAGAAACGGCAGGCCAAGGCAAGGCGTTAACGCCATTTGCATTTAGGTATTGCTGCGTTAGCTGTGCCGTGTGCGGACGTGCATTGTCGTGCATCAATGTGGCGGGTGCATGCTGATTAACAAATGGAACAGCTAATGGTCTTAACACCTGGTTAATGTACTCGGCTGCATTAAGATTGCCATTAACAATAACCAGATCAGTTTTCCTGTTTCCCATGATCCCGCCCCAAACCATAACACTGCCCCCGCCAAACCTGTTTCTCTCTACAACACAGGCGTCAGCAAATCGCTCCCCTCTCCTCCTAAATACCCTCATCCTCCCATCATGATGACTCGGGTTAAACCTAGATTCATCGGAAAAGACAATTCTATCCCACTGACGTCTTTGCCAACGGAGATGAAGCCGTGCCCAGTTCAAACGAGCAACGCGATGACGTCGTTCGAGTACATTACCAACGTAAGCCCGTCTAGGTCTGATAGGCCGAACACAATGACGCAGACGCCTCAGAACTGTGTCCCTGCTAATACCGTACTGCCTCGCTGTAGCGCTAGCACTTTGGAAACGACGCCTGGTGTGCGTCAGTTCAAAATGACGGTCTAATCTGACGTCAGTTACACGAGGCCTGCCGGTTCGAGGACGATCGGCAACTGTTCCTGTTTGCTGGAACCTGGCACGAAGTTTACTTACTGTGCTTCTGTGACAATTAAATACCCGTGAAACAGTATCATTGGAGTCACCTCTGCTAAGCATCATCAAAGCTTCAATCCGTTGACGCTGAGAGAGTCTGGGCATGGCGAGTTTTGAAAATATTCAAATGCTGTGTGTTTTTCTTACTCATATATGTTGTAAGACAGTAATGAGATATTATTTGACCGATTTCACATTTGTCCAGACATTGCACGGGCAAATCGTGCAAAACGCTTGTATAGGGACGTTACGTAACAATACTGACAGATATAGCCATTGTTCAACACAGTGACAGGCGTGCTTCACGTGCTACACATATGAACTATTTATAACCGATATAACTATAGCTATCATAAAAAGAAACGTGCACACTTTCTTTTGCGTTTGAATATATATACTTTTATTTTGTATACATGTTTTATTTCAGAGATAAACACCGTCAATTCATGTTTTTTGCTTATACAGACACCATGCGGAGTCATGTTAGAATAAAATGTCTGTCACAAAAAAACAACACGGATAGCTTGCACATTTGTTTGTTTTCATTATGAATGCCGATACTTATGGATTACTTACGGAAATCAAAGTCATCCGTCTGTCCGGCGTCTTTTCTGGCTTCTTGTACACAATTTCTCAGTGCAAAGAAGGCGGAGCAGCTCATGTTGAGTGGCGGTTCTCCACTAGCTGTAACGAGGTAAAACAGTAAAAACGACGCAAAGCAGTTAAAACGAGACAAAGCAGTAAAAACGAGGCAAAGCAGTAAAATGAGGAAAAGCAGTCAAAACGAGGCAAAGCAGTAAAGACGAGGAAAAGCAGTAAAATGAGGAAAAGCAGTAAAACCGAGGAAAAGCAGTAAAAACGAGGAAAAGCAGTAAAAATGAGGCAAAGCAGTAAAAACGAGGCAAAGCAGTAAAATGAGGCAAAGCAGTAAAAACGAGGCAAAGCAGTGAATCACACTGACTCATCAGATCCGGACAAACTAGTATAGAGAATATGTATAGCACTACATGACATTACGCGATGGAATATCTGGCTAACATATACATGTACCAATCTAACATATATCATTGGAATGCAAGCTAACATATACCTAATACAAGCTAACATATACCATTGAATGCAAGCTAACATATACCATTGGAATGCAAGCTAACATATACCTAATACAAGCTAACATATACCATTGGAATGCAAGCTAACATATACCATTGGAATGCAAGCTAACATATACCATTGGAATGCAAGCTAACATATACCATTGAAATGCAAGCTGACATATACCATTGGAATGCAAGCTAACATATACCATTGGAATGCAAGCTAACATATACCATTGGAATGCAAGCTAACATATACCATTGGAATACAAGCTAACATATACCATTGGAATGCAAGCTAACATATACCATTGGAATACAAGCTAACATATACCATTTAAATACAAGCTAACATAAACCACGGAAATACAAGCTAACATATACCATTGGAATGCAAGCTAACGTATTCCATTGAAATGCAAGCTAACATAAACCACGGAAATACAAGCTAACATATACATAATGCAAGCTAACATATACCTAATGCAAGCTAACATATACCATTGGAATGCAAGCTAACATATACCATTGGAATGCAAACTGACATATACCATTGTAATGCAAGCTAACATATACCATTGTAATGCAAGCTAACATATACCACTGAAATGCAAGCTAACATATACCATTGAAATACAAGCTAACATATACCATTGAAATGCAAGCTAACATATACCACTGAAATACAAGCTAACATATACCATTGAAATACAAGCTAACATATACCACTGAAATGCAAGCTAACATATACCATTGAAATACAAGCTAACATATACCACCGAAATACAAACTAACATATACCATTGAAATACAAGCTAACATATACCATCGAAATACAAGCTAACATATACCATTGAAATACAAGCTAACATATACCATCGAAATACAAGCTAACATATACCACCGAAATACAAGCTAACATATACCACCGAAATACAAGCTAACATATACCATTGAAATACAAGCTAACATATACCATTGAAATACAAGCTAACATATACCATTGAAATACAAGCTAACATATACCATCGAAATACAAGCTAACATATACCACCGAAATACAAGCTAACATATACCACCGAAATACAAGCTAACATATACCATCGAAATACAAGCTAACATATACCATCGAAATACAAGCTAACATATACCATTGAAATACAAGCTAACATATACCATCGAAATACAAGCTAACATATACCATTGAAATACAAGCTAACATATACCACCGAAATGCAAGCTAACATATACCATTGGAATACAAGCTAACATATACCATTGAAATACAAGCTAACATATACTATTGGAATACAAACTAACATATACCACGGAAATACAAGCTAACATATACCATTGGAATACAAGCTAACATATACCATTGGAATGCAAACTAACATATACCATTGGAATGCAAACTAACATATACCACGGAAATACAAGCTAACATATACCATTGAAATACAAGCTAACATATACCACCGAAATGCAAGCTAACATATACCATTGAAATACAAGCTAACATATACCACTGAAATACAAGCTAACATATACCATCGAAATACAAGCTAACATATACCATTGAAATACAAGCTAACATATACCACCGAAATGCAAGCTAACATATACCATTGGAATACAAGCTAACATATACCATTGAAATACAAGCTAACATATACCATCGAAATGCAATCTAAAATATACCATCGAAATGCAAGCTAACATATACCATCGAAATACAATCTAACATATACCATCGAAAAGCAATCTAGCATATACCATTGCAATTCAAGTTGACATATACCATTGAAGTTGACACATCCTCTGTGCAACACTGCTACCTTAGCCTCGTGTCAGTATTATACACCTTGGACAGGGTATACTCCCTTCTCACGACATGCACAGTTGAAACAGTCGCTCATGTATACTGGAGACGACGTGGTAGACGACATAAGTCTATAAGTTTATACAACGATTGCGAAACAAGCTTTACCAACTTATATTAATCACTCTTGTCGGCGTGGGTAAAAGCGTAAATGTGGTCATTCGTGTGGGAGGAAATCGGAGTACCCGGAGAAAACCCACCTGTCCTATCTGGCGACCACCATACCATTTCACATACTTCCCGAACGAGAATCGAACCCGGGTTGCAATTGTGAGAAGCGAGCGTGCTAACCACTGCGCCAATCTGACAGCATAGACAGTCATGTATATATCACAGAGGTAGTGCACTTAGCAAGGGTAAATAACTCTTAAAGAAAGTACAAAGAAACAAAATCATCTGTACATAGTACTAACATCTAGCACGCAGTGGACATAATACCGTAAGCTTTTAGCTTTCAGTTCAATCCACATATCACGATACAAATGTATGTTTCTCTCTATTTCTCAATGTATATAAATATATATGTTTTAACCAAAGAAACAAAATCATTTATAGCGGATTCATGGTCCAGTGGTTACAACGTTGTACTTGTAATCCATGGGTCACAGGTTCGAGCCCCCGCTCTGCCATACTAAAATGACTCATATCATAGTCTTTCGGGTGAGACTATAAATCAGGGTCTCGTCTTGGTGCTTTCCACCCTGCTCGTAAAGGAACCAGAGGAGACTCTGGAACGGTTCTCAATCTGTATCATTGCACTATCCTCAAAAATCTAAAATGACTAAATTGAATCTATTCAGGAGCCGTCGCTCATATGGACAACCGGTAACGATGATAAATAAACGTAAAACACACACACGCACGCATGCACGCACGGAATCATTTACAATAATAACCTTTCGATCGGAGGACACCTGCAGGGTTTGGAGCGTTCTTCAACAAGCTAATCCTGAAGTCGACCGGGATATCCTTGTTTGTCGGAACGTGATATCCCTGAAAGCCATACGTATACGTTCACAGTGTGTATAGGTATACATATGTATACATACATACAACAAGATAATACTGTCTGGCAATGTATGTCAATGATACGTACATATGTATACATACATACAACAAGATAATACTGTCTGGCAATGTATGTCAATGATACGTACATATGTATACATACATACAACAAGATAATACTGTCTGGCAATGTATGTCAATGATACGTACATATGTATACATACATACAACAAGATAATACTGTCTGGCAATGTATGTCAATGATACGTACATATGTATACATACATACAACAAGATAATACTGTCTGGCAATGTATGTCAATGATACGTACATATGTATACATACATACAACAAGATAATACTGTCTGGCAATGTATGTCAATGATACGTACATATGTATACATACATACAACAAGATAATACTGTCTGGCAATGTATGTCAATGATACGTACATATGTATACATACATACAACAAGATAATACTGTCTGGCAATGTATGTCAATGATACGTACATATGTATACATACATACAACAAGATAATACTGTCTGGCAATGTATGTCAATGATACGTACATATGTATACATACATACAACACGATAATACTGTCTGGCAATGTATGTCAATGATACGTAACATTGATATGTAACTGACATGGACTGGTGCACGATATTTAACCCATTGAACACACAGTAACTGACATGGACTGGTGCACGATATTTAACCCATTGAACACACAGTAACGGACATGGACTGGTGCATGATATTTTTAGATCAATACATTAATAACACAATTACATTTGGATTAGTTCATTTATCAAAATGGGTAATTTTGTCTAACCATAGTAATGTTACTGGCAAAAAGTGCAGATCCTGATGAAAAGGCTGGTAACTATCCGGCTCATCTGGATCTACAATTTGTGTAAGCCTATTTAGAGGTATGTAGTGTTGAAAGGGTTAGTTTATACAAATTTATTTTAGCTCGATTGCGAAACAAGTTATGTCAACTTATATTAATCACTCTCGAGACCTCATTCCTGATGGAATCCATCGCCACGAGGGAGAAAGAAGAGGCAACGTTGAAAGGGTTAATGTCGCACCAAATGTCTAAGGTTATATGGCGACTATCTACCTATTATTGGTGGAGATTCTCTCCAATCAGGAACGAGTGCCCGGGTAGAACCGCCGACCGTCCTCGTGCCAGATGGATAACATCTTCACATGAATGAATCTACACCGACAGGTGGGGTTCATGCATAGAGCGGTGAGGGGGAAATAATTACGACCGTAACCTCTCGGCAACGGAGGCCCTTATTTCCGGTTTGTAGAGCTACACCCGTACCCTACATGTATGTATATAAATGATGATGCATACCCATGTGTCATTGTGGATCATTTTGCCGGTGGTAGGGTCATATGCTACCTCCTCTGTTAATGTATAGCCCAAGCCCATCACAAAAGCGCCTTCCACTTGCCCTATGTCCACTGCTGGATTTAAGCTATATATATGCAAACATAATGTAATAGTTAGTTTCTTAAAGTAAAACATTACTGTTCTGTTCTGTAAATAAATTATAAGTGTATACGTGCCAATTAACTATGCTACATTTACTAGAATTTCTACACAATTGTATTATTTCTACTTCTACTAATTCATGATTTCAACTTCGCTAATTCACGATTTCAACTTCACTAATTCACGATTTCAACTTCGTTAATTCACGATTTCAACTTCACTAATTCACGATTTCAACTTCACTAATTCACGATTTCACGATCATTACTTCACGTGAAGTTGAACCGTGAAATTGTGACATTCAAATAGTGAAAATATAAGTGAAATGATAAAAGAACGTACGTCACCACTTGTCTTTCGTAGTGTTAAGCCATGTGCATAATGCCAAGCTCAATTTGTAGATAGCGGGTGTTCTCTCCAGATAAACGAATCCTTACCTGATACAATGTCCACTCTACTGATCTGGTGGTATATATATACAAACCTCTCCCCACAACCATATACAATGTCCACTCTACTGATCTGGTGGTATATCTATACAAACCTCTCCCCACAACCATATACAATGTCCACTCTGTTGATCTGGTGGTATATCTATATATACAAACCTCTCCCCACAATCATATACAATGTCCACTCTGTTGATCTGGTGGTATATCTATACATACCTCTCCCCACAGTCATATACAATGTCCACCCGGTTGATCTGGTGGTATATCTATACATACCTCTCCACACAGTCATATACAATGTCCACCCGGTTGATCTGGTGGTATATCTATATATACATACCTCTCCACACAGTCATATACAATGTCCACTCTGTTGATCTGGTGGTATATCTATATATACATACCTCTCCACACAATCATATACAATGTCCACTCTGTTGATCTGGTGGTATATCTATATATACATACCTCTCCACACAATCATATACAATGTCCACTCTGTTGATCTGGTGGTATATCTATATATACATACCTCTCCCCACAATCATATACAATGTCCACTCTGTTGATCTGGTGGTATAGCTATATATACATACCTCTCCCCACAATCATATACAATGTCCACTCTGTTGATCTGGTGGTATAGCTATATATACATACATCTCCCCACAATCATATACAATGTCCACTCTGTTGATCTGGTGGTATATCTATATATACAAACCTCTCCCCACAATCATATACAATGTCCACTCTGTTGATCTGGTGGTATATCTAATATACAAACCTCTCCCCACAATCATATACAATGTCCACTCTGTTGATCTGGTGGTATATCTATACAAATCTCTCCCCACAATCATATACAATGTCCACTCTGTTGATCTGGTGGTATATCTATACAAATCTCTCCCACATCATATACAATGTCCACTCTGTTGATCTGGTGGTATATCTATACAAATCTCTCCACACAATCATATACAATGTCCACTCTGTTGATCTGGTGGTATATCTATATATACAAACCTCTCCCCACAATCATATATAATGTCCACTCTGTTGATCTGGTGGTATATCTATACAAATCTCTCCCCACAATCATATACAATGTCCACTATGCTGATCTGGTGGTATAGCTATATATACATACCTCTCCCCACAATCATATACAATGTCCACTCTGTTGATCTGGTGGTATATCTATATATACATACCTCTCCCCACAATCATATACAATGTCCACTCTGTTGATCTGGTGGTATAGCTATATATACATACCTCTCCCCACAATCATATACAATGTCCACTCTGTTGATCTGGTGGTATAGCTATATATACATACCTCTCCCCACAATCATATACAATGTCCACTCTGTTGATCTGGTGGTATAGCTATATATACAAACCTCTCCCCACAATCATATACAATGTCCACTCTGTTGATCTGGTGGTATATCTATATATACATACATCTCGTCACAGTCATATACAATGTCCACTCTGTTGATCTGGTGGTATATCTATATATACATACATCTCCCCACAATCATATACAATGTCCACCCTTGATATGGTGGTATATCTATATATACATACATCTCCCCACAATC
>CM026387.1:23838394-23963394 GCA_014843695.1 Archivesica marissinica
TGTGCGTTTTCTATGTCCTCTAGTATATAATGTAGGTGTGCATTTTCTATGTCCTCTAGTATATAATGTAGGTGTGCGTTTTCTATGTCCTCTAGTATATAATGTAGGTGTGCATTTTCTATGTCCTCTAGTATATATAGTTATGCCCTAACATGTTATACAATGCTGTTATACCGTTTTCTTGAAATGATTCATTCTCCCAAAAGTCTCTATTTTCAGAATCTTCGTTTGTCTCCTGAACTAAACAACAGCAGGTCCAGAATAATAACGTTTGTCAGTTCAGTTGACACAGCAAGCATGTACATTGTAAGCGCCATTGTTTGATGGCGCGTAATCATATCCAGCCAGGAATATCGGTATAATGAGAATGTGTAGTATATTACTACAAGATAGTCTCACCATATCTACATATATTACACCAATATAAATCCACTATCTCACCATATCTACATACATTACTAATAGATATATACACTATCTCATTATATCTACATTCATTACTACAAGATCTACACACTATTTCACCATATATACATTCATTACTACAAGATCTACACACTATAACACCATATCTACGTACATTATTACAAGATATATCAACTATCTCACCATATTTACATACATTACTACAAGACATACACAGTATCTCACCATATCTACATACATTACTACAAGATATACACACTATCACACCATATCAACGTATATTACTACAATAACTACACACTGTCTCACCATATCTACATGTGGTAGGGTTCGTATTCTGGGGGATCAGTAAAGTGACAACACCCTATACGATTCATCACTCTATTCGATCTCCGTAGACAACAAGGCTCTCGAATGCTTTGGTTCTACAATACACATATATACACACATTAAGAATAGGATTAAAACATATGCGTCATATAAATATATAATAGATGATTTGCGGTGCTTGTGTTAACAACAACAACAACAACATATTATATACGTTGGCACTATATATACTCTCGTCAGGTTCGTGGTTCGTAATAACGCTTACTCTTACTCCAATATATATAAGACATCCGTAACACAGAGGTAATCTATGTTACATCCATGTCTCTGATGAAACATAGACATATGCAACATAGACCTATGCAACACAGACAAATGCAACATAGACAAATGCAACATAGACATATATAACATAGACCAATACAATATAGACAAATAACTTACGCAGAGATATGGTCTTTGTAACACTTCTCGCTATTCTCCACCGTCCGCAACACATTCAACCACTCACTCACTGGTGCCGGTGACAACTGTAAATAACATGCGTCTGTTAAGTTATGTGCAATGATGAGGTTTGATATACCGACAGCCAGGACCAAGGGAAAAGACTTAAGGACCAACGACAAAAAGGACTAACTGAACCGAACCCGCGTACAACATAATGAACCAATACTACAGCTTACAAATCAACCAATTCAATATCTCACGCATATCTATATATACCTGAATAATACTTTTGCCGACTTCTATGATAAACTATATTATAAAATGCTCTCTTTATAATAAGACGTCCGACTATCATACGATATTGGAAGTGACTGTGTTGGAATACCAAGCTACATAACGATCATACACGTATCCTCGAGTTAAACTCGCTACGCACGGTTGCGTCTCACTGACCATTACACATCGTGTATATCTACAAGGAATAACTAGTTTAAAGTATGGAGGCTAAAACGGACCCTACTACATACTCCCTCTCTCCGGGAAATGACGTCCTGTCATTTACACTGAAAGGAATCGAAATCAATTTTAATTAGTAGATTATATCTCTATTCAACAATTATATTGGTGTAATATATGTATATATGGTGAGATAGTGGATTTATATTGGTGTAATATACGTAGATATGGTGAGATAGTGTGTATATCTTGTAGTAATATAATCATTTTATCGGTATAATGAGAATGTGTAGAGGGGGGTAATTGTGTACGGACATTAGCTACGTAATTAGAATTAAAGGTAGATACGGACAAAAAATGGATCAACACACCCCGAGTCGAATGGACCATTAATAAGCGAGATAGTGTTTTCCCGCCATTTATATCCTCCATTTTGAAAATCGTAGGCTCGGAACGTATAATCGTTTAGTACGATTATCGAAACCCCCGGATAGATAGCACCTATAATAAAGCTTATATAACGAATTTATATCGGTACTTCCGGTTTTTCGGATCACTACTTCCGGTATGAGGTCGGACCATTAATTGAGTCGCGGATTCGTCATTGTCTCTTCGAGATCTTTCCGACGATACCAAACACGTCCCGTTTCCTCGAAAGTTCATTTTTCTTCAAACTTATTTACGATTAAAGGGAGATAATCAGTATTATAGATATATCGACTAATGATAGATCAAAATGAAGGGTAGCGTCGGACTCTTGACGACGATACGCGTATATTAGAACTAACATATAGTTACGTTACTTACGTTTAAATATATTTTCATTAATGGGACTTTAAGGATATATAAAATCTTTAAACCGCGATATCTCGAAAACTACTGGCCGTATAAATAAAGGAAAGATATCGTCGTATCGGTCTCGCCGAGCTACGTCGATTTATACAGATTTCTACGCTCTAACGCCGAGTAGAAAAATTGATGACGTCAGATTCGTAGGCCAAGTCTTTTAGCTCCACTATAAACAGCATAGAGCGTACGTGGCGCTACCCCTATATCTAATAATCGAATTATGGATATCCGTATAAATACTAAAGAAATAGCGAAACGTCGCCCCATAATTGTTGCTGTTTTTAGATTGATTTGAGTACCGCTGTAGGCCTACATACAGCATTTACATACATGTACATCTTATAATTCTGTTTCGCGCGTAATGTGACATATGCACGCTAAATGACCACACATATCCATCATGAAAACATCAAAGCCGTTGTTTTGGAGGACAGTGTACAAGGCAGAAGATGCTCCACCGACCGACCGACCGACCGACAGACCGACAGACCGACAGACCGACAGACCGACCCAGCAGGCAGGCAGGCAGGCAGACAGCGGATCTGCTACCTCAATCAAGAACTTAATATGTTATGAACGCGTGGATTATCGCACTGAACCGGGGATGTAATTAGTTTATACAAATTTATGTTAGCACGATAGCGAAACGAGTATTTGACATTTAACATTTCTTAATTACATTTACGGATTTCCGCGTCGATTTGTAGTAATTCGTAATTAATTACCCGTCTTACCTTTAGCTTTTAACGGCTGGCATTGACAGGTGAAAGCAACCGTGATATATAACTCAGTATCAAGCCCTGTCTTCAACATCATTGGGATATCTCCACATCAATTAGGACCAATTAGCTGAGGATGACCTGCCGATTAAGTTATGTACGCACTCTGGGCTTATCAGTTAATCCGCTATGTTGCAGCTTAGAGAAATGTTATTGGTCATACCTTTAGCTTTTAAAGGCTGGCATTCACAACCTCGGTATGTAAACGTATTAATTACTTTAGAATCATGAAACAATTTGTGATATTTATAATTACCTGCGTCAGTTTGGGCTAGAAATTGTTCTCGCATTTCCCAGATAAATTGTTAAGATTATTTAGGGCCAACTGACAAACATGCAGGAGGCCTGACAGGCATACCTCATACCGCTTGGATTCAGTTAATTATGTTACAGGGCATGGAACACCACGTATTAGACATTTATATTAATCGTTGTATCACTCTATACGATAAAATACGTGTACTTTATTCGTGTTTCATATACGCTATGGCTACGAGTTGTCTAGTGACATGCCACTTTAAAACGTACATTACGGATTATTAATAATTTATCGCGTTTTTATGGAATTATACGTAACGAGATAAGATATATATTATTCATTTTCGCAGTACATAGGTTAAATTTGTATATAGCGTATAATTAGGATTTCTTACGCGATAAAAACGTACGCCGAGTTTGAATAATATAATGAACTTACCCGTTGACAGCATGGTTGTGAAGCTTATGAAACGATTGAGGCCTAAGTCCGTTCTAATCGGTCTATATTTATAAAAGCGTTCGTAATCGTTATTTATGGATCGGTTTGTAGTCGATATTTATAGAATAGTACGCGATCGCTATTTATAAAGCTATTATCAATAGGCTCTATAGTGACGCGTATACCAAAAAAGCAAAGAGCTCGGTAGTTGCGCGATACGTCATCAATAGGCTCTATAATGACGCGTATACCAAAAAAGCAAAGAGCTGGGTTTACTACTATTAACATCAAAAGAAATGCTGTCCAACATTGCGAATACGCATGCGGGTGACTTCGTGTGCGCATGTCAGCTGCATATCATTTGGGAGGAAGTTCACTAGACAATATGTTCATCGAAGGGAAATGCAATAGCGATGTAAATATTAGTGTATGGATTTTGAGGACAGCAAAACTTAGGTGCTTTGATAGTATTTGAGTTTATACCCAACCCATTCTCACGCTAGAGCTAAGAGGTACACTTGTATAGTCGTGAACGTCGTGATAGCGCAGAGGATGCACGTTCGCTTCATGTGCGAAAGGTCCGGAGTTCGAGCCCCGACCGACTGTGCCCTTAGGGAAGGCATTTAAATTCCACGTTGCCACTTCTATCTCCCTCGTGGCGATGGATTCCATCAGGAATGAGGTCTCGAGAGTGATTTATATAAGTTGAAACAACTTGTTTCGCAATCGAGCTAACATAAATGTGTATAAACTAATAGACTTGTATACAAGTACCCTTGTAACTATTACTAGATAGCAAGATGGTGATGGATGAGAGTGTGTGTGAGTGTACAAGTTACAGTTTTGAACATATTAATATGCCGCCTAAGGCCCGATTGAATATGAGTTCGAGTATAATGTGTTTGTTTTTTGGATTTAACGTCGCACCAACAGCTTAATATCATAGGGCAACTTTCCGGCTATTGTTGGTGGATGAATACCATATGTCGCTTCCGTAACACTATGTATCAAATTGTTTATCCAGCGGGCGCGTCTTACATCGTGTTTCCTTCTACGTCTGGAAATACCAATTGAGGTTATATCACGCCCTTAAATAACAATTGAACACTGATTGGATGGGGACTTAGAATAGGTAGTCCTTCCTATCCAAGAGTCTCTGTTTTGTACACGCAGGTTACCTCGAGTGTCTGGGAAGATATATCATATAGCTTAATCTCTCAGATAACATAGGCCACTAGAGACTATAGACTAGAACAGTCAGAGAGTTACGAACCTGGGAAAGTATGATATGCTTGAACTGATTAAAGCTGCTGGGTTTGTCACTATTCCCAAGACGTCGCTCAGTGTCCGAAACGGACATGGTACTTTGTTACACTTCGGAATATATTTAATGCACGGGTGGGTACTCGGGTAGAATCACCGACCTTCCCCAGACCAGCTGGATAGCTTCTTCACATTAAATAATTCAATACCCCAGTGCGATTCGAACATGCATCGTTGAGTGGCAAGTGATTTGAAATCAATGCCGTTAACCACTCGACCATGGAGGCCCAGAGTTCGGGTTTTACAAGAACCACAATGGTTGTGTCCTTAGGTATGTCGCGTAAAGCAACTGCCTCGTTCATCTTCCCATAACGGTGGGGTCAGTAATAATGTCTTCAGAGTGGTTAGGCAAAAGTTGTAAGAGTTTGTTGAACAAATTAAGCTAATATAAATTTGAATCACCAAGTTGTGTCTTAGCGGTGAGTGTCGTTAACCTCTGCGAGTACCACGGTGTGTCTAATACCTTGATATGGTGCAACTATCCAACTGGCTTGCGAATGTCGGAGGATTAACCCGGCTGCCCGGTCGTGTCTGAAATACTGCTCAGTTGGGAAGCCGAGGTGTTCCCCCACGAATAACAGTTGGAGAGTCGTAATGTGACCTTAGCTGTCAACACTACATTAAGCACCGACACATTTTCTCTAACAACTGTAGCTGTGCAATTTGCTCACCCCCTGTATAATTTTCTGTCAAAATGCACTTTCTGTCGCATGCCTTAGGACCGGCTTCACAATAAAACAAGGCTGTGTTTTTTTAATTTGCATATTATGGTTATTTGATAGTATATTTAGATAGCATTTTTCTGTATCTAAGTCTAAGCTGAAATGTCAGGAAAAAGAAGGGTCCTGGATGGATAGGAGGTCTGACATCATGACGTACATCATATATATTATGTTATACTAGTCAATACATGCTTTGTTCTAATGCCGCGTAGGGATGTATGTAGGACGCATGTAATATCGTATTCTAAAATAGAACCAACTTTATAAATGTGTTTACTGCGTGTTACACTGTAAACATTCCGTAATGACAGAAACGTCTACAGCAGAAATAGAATATAAAACATAAATTATCAGTTTCTATAGACTGAGGATGGGAACCCATTAGTGTTGTGCGCATGTTAGATAGATAATTATACTTCCGGCCAATTTGGGCATTATTCTCATTGCAAATAGCCAAAATAATAGGCTTGTTTCATTTACGATAAGACATGTAATTCTAATTTTGATACCATTTAAATGCATGAAGAATGTTTGTTTGTTAGTTTGTTAGGGTTTAACGCCTGCAGCAGCACCATTTTGGGCTATATCGCCGGTGGGCAGTTTACCTAACAACAGCTTACCTGGGCCGGCTCCAACGGTTAATAAGTACTTTGTGCACCAACCTCCGTAGGAAACTGCATGTAATATAACATATAAATGAAGAATATTATTGCTTTATTGTGATATATTTGAATACGTATGGTGTCCGTCCGTAACTGAAATACTGCTCCTGGGGGCTGCACGCAAGCCCCTTCCACAAATAAAGCTGGAGAGTCAGCCGTGTATGTATGTATGTATGTATGTTCCATTAATGTCAAACCCCTTGCGGAGAGGTATACATGTTTTCCTGGGCAAGCCTAGACGACCTAAGTGGTTAACCAGTACTAAGCGATGTGTGTGAGATACCTTGTTCAATTATACTACATACGTGGCCTGACCAAGTATCGAACCCGGGACCGATCGATCCCAAATCCGACGCTGGACCACTGAGCGACGGACGCCACACTTCCACAGTTTACCTAAGTTGTTGGTGCGACTTTAACCCCAAATCTAAACAAACAAACTCTAGTACATGTTCTGTGTGGTTCTGTTACGGGCGTTCGCCTCCTGAATGCTATAAGTTGTGAATAGATAGTACTTTTCCAAAACAAAAAGATATTTCAAAACATAAGGAAAACCAAAGGAAGTATGCAAGTAAAATATCCATGCACCAAAATAATCCGTCCTTCTATTGCCTAATATAGCAAGTTGTGATTTCCATGTGGCTCTGTTTTATGTTTAAAATTCAGTATTAGTGACATTTTGGGAGCATCAACAGAAGATTGGCATTGATGTACAGAGATTGTAATCCTGCATGCCATATGTTGTCATGTTGTGATGTTAGACAGTATAGCAAGTAAACACAAAAACAGATCGTTGAAAATTCATGACCCCTATTATTTTATAATTTATTTGGGAGAAGGCTTCTCTAGGAGACAAGGTCCATCTTTTTTTCTTTTAAATGACACTGGCTGTATTGGAGTTTTGAAGATCGTTTTTTGTTTCTCGTGCTCTATAATACTAAACTAAAATTGCGGGCTAACGACTGCCTCAAACATAATTACATTTTGAACAGCCGACTAGTTCATAGCTATTCGCAATGTCTCTCTGCAAACGAATGGGCTTTACGTACAAATACCAACGTCTGTGTCTCAATTAACATTTAAAATAAATTATGTTATTGTTTTAGACTCGGAAACGAGATTGCCAATTATAGTCGTCTGCTGCAGATATATTTGACACTGTTAATGGTTGCCTTCAGTAGTTATTAATTGTAAGGTACCATGTTGGATGGTGATTACTGCTGTTAGGACAGATTCGTCTAGCATTATTAAAAGTGATATAAGGACATGGTTCCATCTCAACACACGCGTATCATATTCCACCAGAAGTTATATAGGAACACGGTTCTATCTAAGCACACGCGTATCATATTCAACCAGAAGTAAATCTGAATGACCTTAGTTCTGATAACTTAAATATATTAATCACTCTCGATACCTCATTCCTGATGGAATCCATCGCCACCAGGGAGAGAGAAGAGGCATGTGGAATTTAAACTAAGGGCACAATCGTAACGGCTCCAGTGGGGCTCGAACTCCGGGCCTTTCGCACATGAATCGAACGGGCTACCACTGAGCTAGCATGACCTTAACGCTAAGTAGCTATGCGTTGTTATATTGTTATCTCATTCACATAGCATTACGCTGGAACATGGTTCAAACGGTAATAAACTTTGTGTAGACATATCGTTGACGTGTTGTAAGTCGCTACTACTTGGTGACACCGATGTAATTCCATTTGTTTGACGCGACTGTGGCAGAGGCATCGACGGTAACTGTAGTGGAGTTAGTGTCTGATGTAGAGGCCATCCTCCTACTCCGCGAATTTGTCTCAGATGATTGCCTAGTCTCACTAACTGGGGTTTACCGTACACGGGACATTGTTTCCTTGCTCCGCCCATTATTGAACGACTATATACACGAAGCGATCACCCTTATAACATATGCTTCCTTTGAATCATTTGGTATGATCCTCTCTGTTCCCTCGAAGTGGCCCTCAGTATGGCCCTCTGTATGGCCTTCGGTGTCGTCCTATAACCCACGGTGTGGCCCTCTGACCCTCTATGTGGCCCTCTGTATAGCCCTCTGGCCCTCGGTGTGGCCCTCTGTATGGCATTTTGTGTCGTCTTATGGCCCTCGGCGTGGCCCTCTGACCCGCTATGTGGCCCTCTGTATGGCCCTCTGACCATCTATGTGGCCCTCTGGCCCTCGGTGTGGCCCTCTGTATGGCATTTTTTGTCGTCTTATGGCCCTCGGGGTGGCCCTCTGACCATCTATGTGGCCCTCTGTATGGCATTTGGTGTCGTCCTATAACCCACGGTGTGGCCCTCTGACCCGCTATGTGGCCCTCTGTATGGCCCTCTGACCCGCTATGTGGCCCTCTGTATGGCCCTCTGACCATCTATGTGGCCCTCGGTGTGGCCCTCTGTATGGCATTTTGTGTCGTCTTATGGCCCTCTGGGTGGCCCTCTAACCCGCTATGTGACCCTCTGTATGGCCCTCTGACCATCTATGTGGCCCTCGGTGTGGCCCTCTGGCCCTCGGTGTGACCATCTGGCCCTCTATGTGGCCCTTGGGGTTTTATCCAGTCTGGGGGTCCGCTAGCTTCCTGTTTAAATTTGATGGACCCCCAGACTGGACAGATCGTGTTGAATTATTTCTAATGAGAAAGTTATCCAGCTGGATTATTGTCGATGATACTACATCAGATACTACATCAGTGCCTGAAATACTGCTTGAGTGGGCATTCGGGAGTCTTCCTCCACCAATAATAGCTGTCCAGATATTCGAAATATGACCCAAGCTGTTGGTGCAACCGTAAACCCTAATACACACACAACAAAATGAATATAATATTTACGTGCATATTCCCATCCGGAGGACGCTTAAACGTTGTACCATAATAGCCAACATGTACATTATTCCCGTAGATTGAGTACGTTTCTAAGAATACCCTGTCTGGGTTATTGCGTATTTCTCTGTCCTATGATTTGGAAACGAGGCTAACTGTTGAATAGCACATGATACACGTACACAACAAATTCAGGACTTAGTGTGTTACAATTATAAAATCAAGACCATGTCTAGAATATATGCTGAAAAGGGACAGATTAATACACACCCATGTGAATGGTGTATACACGTAGAACATAAATTAAATTCAAATCAGATTTTGAAAGAGACACTTATGTTGCACTGAATTTAACAAAGCATGAACGATCAATGTTAGCACAACGAAAAAGTGTTGATATCCTACCCTTAAGCATTGAAACAGGTCAATATTTAGGTGAAGCCCCACAACGAATGAATTTGTGCAATTTGTAACTGCAATATGATTGAAAGATGAACGCCATTTACTCCTGGAATGTGATTTTACCATGATATTCGTTTAGAACAATGCTAATATTCTTGACCAACAAAATGAAACCTACCTACCTACCTACGTACCTACCTACGTACGTACCTACGTACATACGTACCTACCTACATACCTACCTACCTACCTACCTACCTACCTACCTACCTACCTACCTACCTACCTACCTACCTACCTACCTACCTACCTACCTACCTAGCTACCTACCTAACGTTTCCTCAAATCTATATAGCATGAACATGTTAAGATAAAATGAAACTCATCTTCCACATCCAGAGTATTACAACATTGGCAGTATCTTTCGTTTCTCTGTATTCTATTTGATGCATATCAGTTTGTATTCTAAGCGAATGTGCAGATATTCTCTTATTCTGGTTATATATAGTCGCAATGTATATGGTAAAATGTCCAAGTAGGTTTCATATCCAAAATCATATTTACAATCATTATACAGTTCAAGTACACTACTAGACGCCTTACTAGTAAACCAACCCTGTATGAAGCAATCAATCAGACGTTGTTTCAATATACATAAAAAGCTGTTTCTATTTACAACATGAGGATTACTCCAGATATCTGCAAATCCATTTTCACACAATAATTTGTTAACATTTTAAAGCCAATTATTGACACCCTTATTACAGTCAATCAAAGATACGCGCTTAAGTATTATATTATCCGAGTATAACAATTTAAACCAGTACTTAATCATACGTATGTAACAAGATATATACATGGGATATCTACCCAGTGCTCCGTATACAGCTGCAGTGCATGTGGAAGATCTAACATTTAAAATTTGTTTACAAAACTTTAAATGGATTATTTCAATTTCTTTGGACTTAGTGTATCCCCAAATTGCAGATGAATAATTTAATATTGATCCAACAAAAGCATCAAAAAGTTGACAAAGTATCTTTAATTTTAGTCTATACCGTTTACAATTATATATCAAGAAATTGAGAGCCTTTAATGCTTTCCCAGTAATATATTCCTGGTTTAATAAAAAATGTTCAGTATAATTTAGGATTGTTCCAAGGTAATTGAAATCATTGACCACTTCAATATTTTCATTATTATAAGTCCATTTTTCGTTTAGATATACATGACCTCGTTTTCTAAAAACCATTACTTTTGATTTAGCAGTATTAACCTCCAAACCCCATGTAGTACAATAGTCATATAATAAATTAATATTATATTGAAGCTTTTATATGTTGTAGTTTTAATCTATAATTTCTTATTTTGTGTATCTAATGTACAATCCATAGTTTAAGTAGGTTCCTCATCAGTTTAAGTTTAAAACATGTAATAATCGAAATTATATAATGTTTTCCTTACTTTTATCACATACTTTTAACCCTGCATTCTATTTTTCGTAATATTTTGATTTGTATTGTTATATGTGTGTTATGTTACATGTTTATGTAAAGCGCTTTTGAACGTCTAATTTGTATATGATAATGGCGCTCAATAAGAATGGTACTTATAATAATATTCTTACTTAGCAAAGATGACCGTTGCTGTTAAATAAATGTTGCTTGATTATAAAGAGGATATTTCTTTGTTTCAGAGTATGACAGAATTACAGTTCATCTAATGAACATTGAACGTGTTATTAAACAAATAAATGTTCTTTTTTTATTTTAGGCTGAAATGTGTTTTTATGATGCAAAACTATGCAACCGTGCGCTCGAGATTTAACGTCACTAGAACATCGCGTTTAGACGACCACGAATGGCGTCACAAATGGCGATACTGACAGTTTGTGTCCGAAAACGTTCGCGATGACTAAGCACGGCTTGGTACTATACGTAGAAAGCAGTGAGTAATAAAATGTGTTATTCCACTGCTTACAACCATTTGGAAAGCATAACACAAATATTTCTTAATAATATTAATGCGTTTGTAATTTATCATTCTATTCTCCAGAAATAAAATTATCCAGCAAAGATGCTACTCATGAAGTATTAGTATGAATTACATTGACTTGTCCGTCGGCTAACTAGACATGTATTGACTTGTCCGTCGGCTAACTAGACATATATTGACTTGTCCGTCGGCTAACTAGACATATATAGACTTGTCCATCGGCTAACTAGACATGTATTGACTTGTCCGTCGGCTAACTAGACATGTATTGACTTGTCCGTCGGCTAACTAGACATATATTGACTTGTCCGTCGGCTAACTAGATATGTATTGACTTTTCCGTCGGCTAACCAGACATATATTGACTTGTCCGTCGGCTAACTAGACATGTATTGACTTGTCCGTTGGCTAACTAGACATGCATTGATTTATCCGTCGGCTAACTAGACATGCATTGACTTGTCCGTCGGCTAACTAGACATACATTGACTTGTCCGTCGGCTAACTAGACATATCTTGAGATAGAAGGTTGTTAAACATGGACATATGTATCGTGGACATTGGTTGTTAAACATGGACATATCCATCGTGGACATTGGATGTTAAACATGGACACATCCATCGTGGACATTGGATGTTAAACATGGACATATCCATCGTGGACATTGGTTGTTAAACATGGACATATGTATCGTGGAAATTTGTTTCTAAACATGGACATATGTATCGTGGAAATTGGATGCTAAACATGGACATATGTATCGTGGAAATTGGTTGTTAAACATGGGCATATGTATCGTGGAAATTGGATGTTAAACATGGGCATATGTATCATGGAAATTAGTTGTTAAACATGGACATATGTATCGTGGAAATTGGTTGTTAAACATGGGCATATGTATCGTGGAAATTGGATGTTAAACATGGGCATATGTATCATGGAAATTAGTTGTTAAACATGGACATATGCATCGTGGAAATTGGATGTTAAACATGGACATATGCATCGTGGACATTGGATGTTAAACATATGTGTTATAGGGCTAGATACTGATGTTCTACACACATATTATAAGAGTCTCACACTAATTCGCTCAATGTGTTACAATTAAACATGTACTTACCTACGGTAAACCATGACTACCACCACAGAAGCTACTATGATGACGAGGACAGGAATTGCCACATACACAGCAGCGAGGGATCCACCTTCATTCTCTGCAACGAAACGGATATGCGCTTGTTATTAACATTTTGTTAGGACAGTCTTTCGTAGTATAATATATACATACTCATATACATACTCATATACATACGCATATACATACGCATATACATACGCATATATGCTTTGTATGCGATGAGTCGTGGGCAAACACTTCTATTGCAACCAGCGCGTGACGTGACGTCATGACCATATGCCAAAGCTGTGCTTACGTCAAGTAACTGGCCTAATTAGATGATTCATGCAGCAATGTATGAAATATTTTTGGTAAAAAAAGAATGACAACAACATAACATGGAGGTGTATATTGTGTGTCTGTCAAATAGTCTTGACCTTATGTCGTGGATTCTGATAGGTTCTAAAGTGGCTGCTGTAAACCCTGTAAAAATTAACACAGGTATTAAGCCACTAAATTTTATTTTCAGGTTGAGCTTCAATAAAGAAATGTATGTGTATAACTTTAAAAATAATTGATATGAAATACATCCAAATAGTCTGCTAATTTATCATATAGCGAAGTTACTGTCTAATTATTTTAACAGCAGTGGGGGCAGTGGAACTCAGCATTTCTCCTAACAACTCTCTCTGTAGTGCAGAATTTCAAATGGCACCAATGGCCACACAGGTCACACTGTGCCCAGTTAATGATTGACACTGTGAAACAGTTGCTAAAGTCCGGAGGAGTAAAACTCTTACAGACACAACACAGATCTTTTTCTTCTACATAATCATATGCATCTGAATCAGAATCCTCCTGGAATATTATTTGTTTTCTTGCAGTTGAAATTCCACTTGTGGATGGCTTGGAACTGGTTGGAATTTTAGCTTTTTTTGAACAAAATTCTGTTTGTTTTGAATTCTTGTTTGTCTTAGTGTCTTTCTTCTTTTTCTTAGTGTCGTTTTTGTCCTTTTTAGCATGTTGATATTGTTCAATTTGTTCAACTATTAAATCTTCAGTTATGCATTTTCCACTCAGTCTTGGTTTTTTATATTTTGTTTTTCAGAATCTTCGGTTTGTTTCACTGGGGTGTTCTCTTTGGGTGGTTTAGGGGCTGAGTCTTCCATCTTCTTGGCAAGTAACTCTTCCATCGAGTTGGATGTTTGTGGTTGCAGTTTTGTTTTCTTTGGGAAGCTTTTTGCTGGCAGGAATCTCTCTATGGGGACAGCCTGTCCATTGAACGGGTATATTCCACATTTGCGAAATGAGGAGATGATGTTTGTTGGAGTCATTGTCTTCAGGTATGCCTTACTGGAGATGGACGCAATGTCATATTTGGTAATTATCTTTCCCCTTTCCCTTCCCATAAACAAGTTACATTCCCTGTAATATATGTTCTTAAAAGGCCCAAAGCAGCCAACATCAAGTGGCTGAACCACATGTGATGAGTGACTTGGTAACACAAACAGAGACACATTGTGTGATTTTGCCCAGTTTATCACATCAATGGTTGTGTGAGTAGTATGTCCGTCATATATAAGTAAAATTCTTTCACTGTCTCCGGCCCCTGTCTGGACATACTTAAGAAAGTGTTCATTCAGATACCTCATTAGCACAGGACCTTTTGACCACCCACTGTCTGACATATCATAGCCTGTATTTGGTGCAGCTCCTTTAATCAAATTATCATTGCGTAGTTTCCCTTTGAATACATAATAAGGGGGCAAAGTTGTACCAGCAGCATTGCAGCAAGCAATTAGGGTTGTGATACCTGAATTAGGGGAAATAATTGCCTGAGTATAGTTATTGTCCCTGGCCGTGATGACTTTAGAAGGTTTATGCTCAGGGCTAAGTCCCGTTTCATCTAAGTTGTAGATCAGGTGCGGCTTCTCCTTGAAATTATATTTTTCTAATATATCACTCAAGTCACTAAAGTATTCACCAATGACTTCTTGGGTAACTGCTGCTGCTCTTAATGATGAAAGAGCTCTTGGTTTTATAACTTTTAGTTTGTTGTCCCATCGCTTCAGAAAGCTGTAGTACCATCTATCCGACAGTTTCTTTTCTTCGGCTATTTTCCCAAGTTTCACGGCCATTTCTGTTGCTAATATGTTGAGTTGTGATCTGTTGAGGCTGTATCCAACACTAGCCATCTCAGTAATGTGCTGTACTAAGACCACTTCTTCATCATATGTAAAAAGGGTGTCCTTGCCCCAATGACCATTAACATTCACTTTCCTTAGTATTCTGTCCCTAAGTGTCTGAGATGGTACTCCATACAGTCTTGCAGCCCTGTCTACTGGTAATTTCTCCTCTTTGACTGCCTTATACGCACTATCCATTGTCTCCTTAGTATATCTTTTCAGGCTTTTAGACACCCTTCTTGGATGAGTCTGAAATGAAACAAGAGTGAAAACATTTAGTGTCTTGCCTGCAAAATTATTCTATTCTATTCTATTACGTCATTTTAGCATGTTTACAGCACAGGTGAGAGAAATGTATATCTACACCGGTTAGTTGATATCACAACAAAAACAGTGGACCCACATATTCTTATATTTTAGCGAAAATATTCATATATGTCAGATATTTAACAGAAATATGCATATGAGAACAATGATTTAACATAATATCACCCATTTACCTGCTTTTTTCGCATTTTAACTGCACCAGCTTGGCTCTACTGTCATAAAATGGCGTCCAAGACAGAATGTATGCTCGTTCGGACATTCGTTGTGTAGATATTCCCGCAAAAAACCGAATCCACGAGTCACGGAGGACCCACGACACAAAGCAAAGGTACCATATATACGCATATACATACGCATATACATACGCATATACATACGCATATATATACGCATATACATACGTATATACATCCGCATATACATACGCATATACATACGCATATACATACGTATAGACATACGTATATACATACGCATATACATACGTATAGACATACGCATATACATCCGCATATACATCCGCATATACATACGCATATACATACGTATAGACATACGAATATACATACGCATATACATACGTATAGACATACGAATATACATACGTATATACATACGAATATACATACGCATATACATACGAGGAAACAGGAATAGAAAGTAAGAATCGTCCTCTGTTATTTACATTATTAGTTCGTTCGTTCGTTCGTTCGTTCGTTCGTTCGTTCGCTCGTTCGCTCGCTCGCTCGTTCGTTCGTTCGCTCGTTCGTTCGTTCGTTCACTCGCTCGTTCGTTCGTTCGCTCGCTCGCTCGCTCGCTCGCTCGCTCGCTCGCTCGTTCGTTCGTTCGTTCGTTCGTTCGTTCGTTTTGGCGGTATAAATTCGCACCAACAGCTTAGGTCATATGGCGACTCTCCAGCTATTATTGACTTTAAATCGAGATCTCGTACACCGTGCACGTCAAAGAACAAGAGGAGACTCTGGAATGGGTCTCTGTCTGTATCATTGCACTATCATCCAACAATCTAAAATGAATAATATCTTCAAGAGGCGTCGCTCATATGGGCAACCGGTAGCGACGATAAATAAACATAAAGCACACATTCGATCAAGGTAAAACATAAACACTGGTTGTTAAACTATAATTAAGGTTCAACATGATCGTCAATGGTTAAATAGTATCCGTGGTCTAGTGGTTAAGGCGTCCGCCTACGGAGCGTGGGGTCGAAGGTTCGAATCTCGTCAGCGGTTCGTTCTGACATGGCCGGTTGGTGAGCCGCCATCTAGTTAGATAATGGTTACCGAGTGCCTACCAGCCTGGCTCTGATATTCATAAAAAGAGGTGTCTCATAAGTGAGAAATGGCTGGCCCTTTAAATAGGGATGAACTAGTATCCGTTTAATAAATAAAAGTCAACATAATTCGTTGTTACCGTGGCTGCAAAGTAGTTATTCTATTGTTTTGCACGATTGCTAAACATATTAGCTTAATTGAAATATCGTTGCAGTTGCTTAATGAGTTTACTGCCAACTCCATAGAGTAAATTGAACATTGTATTAATCATACAAATGTTAATATATATTATATCTTTATGTCTGTCTCATATGTGTACAGTATATACATTCCAATTCTATTATAACACATACATGTACATTGCACATAGCCATTCTACACATGTGGAAGTCGTGATAGCGCAGTGGATGCGCATTCGCTTCAGGTGCTAAAGGTCCGGAGTTCGAGCCCCGCTGGAGCCGTTACGAGTGTGCCCTTATGCAAGGCATTTAAATTCCACGTTGCCTCTTCTCTCTCCCTCGTGGCGATGGATTCTATCAGGAATGAGGTCTCGAGAGTGATTAATATAAGTTGAAATAACTTGTTTCGCAATCGAACTAAAATAAATTTGTATAAACTAAACTACAAATGAGAATTATAAGAGACACTGACATATTACAATACGTTACTTTCTAAACGCTATATAAAAGTCGCTAATCATGACACTATAACATATTTAAAATACTGTGTTTTAAGACGGGGAAAAAGAGCATCAATTTCGCCAGATCGGACAGGTGTGTTCTTCTCCGGGTACTCCTGTTTCCTCCCCCACGAATGATCACATTTACGCTTTCATCCGCGCCAACGAGAGTGAATCATATAAGTTGTTAAAACTTGCTTAGCAATCTTTGTAAAATAAATAAAGTTTAAACTTTAAGCTTAATACCTGCTGCGCACAAGTCAGTGTTCATTACAATGTCATCAATTGCAATATCACCCTTATAACTGGCTCCGGTGACACCCTCTATGACAATCTGTAAATGAAAGGAAAACAAGGTAACATTGTAAGCGTATAAATGGTGTTGTGTGCAGATGAAGCTGTAAATAACAGCCTCCGTGGTCGAGTGGTTAAGGTCGCTGACTTATATACCACTGTAACCTATCATCTCTGATGGTCACGGGTTCGAGCCCCGCTCAGACCGTGTCTCATTTATATGAAAAAGTTGGTAGTTTCTTACGGAGGTTGGTGTACCAAGTACTGGTTAACCGCTCGAGCCTGCCCAGGAAAGGTGTTGTTAGGTAAACTGCCCGTCGCTCAAATGGGAAACCGGTAGCGATGTTAAATAAACTTAAATAATAAATAATAGAAGCTGTAAACGCTAATAACAACATAGACGCTAAATAACAACATAGACGCTAAATAACAACATAGATATCTAGGTATGTGTCACTTGAGTCTTGGTCAAACCATTTTGTTGATAAATCGGTCAGAATATTTTGTTATCTTATGTTAGTGAATGAATATTGCTTTAACAGTGCATCTACATAGTTCAGGCCATATCGTGTCGGGTTAATTATATTGTATACAAGACAGATAAAATATGTATATAGAAATTATATGTAGTAAAAATAAAATGCTGACAACAAAATTTATCCAGATGTTTTGTTTAAAAGTTTAAACTTGATTTATTTTACAATGATTGCGAAGCAAGTTTTAAAGAACAAGTTATATTAATCACTCTCGTTGGCGCGGATGAAAGCGTAACTTTGGTCATTCGTGTGGGAGGAAACCGCAGTACCCGGAGAAAACCCACATGTCCGATTTGGCGACCACCGTACCATCTCATATACTTCCCGGTCCGGGGATCGAACCCGGGTTGCATTGGTGAGAAGCGAGCGCGCTAACCACTGCGCTAATCGGAAGGCCAAAACAGATATTTTGTTTATTTTCGGGGTTAAAGTCGTACCAACACATTGGGTCATATGGCGACTCTACATGTATTCATTGTGGATGAGGACCCGGACGGATCTGTAGTCTAGTGGTAACACACTGGACTGGTACTCCGGAGATCGCAGGTTCGATTCCCCGTCTGACCCTAATAAAAATTAACAGTCTTTCAGATGGGACGTTAAACCGAGGTCTCGTGTCGGTGCTTTACACCGTGCACGTAACAGAACCAGAGGAGACTCTGGAATGGGTCTCTGTCTGTATCATTGCACTATCCTCCAACAATCTAAAATTACTAATCTCTTCAGGAGGCGTCGCTCATATGGGCAACCGGTAGCGACGATAAATAAACGTAAAACACACTCGTATTCAATACTGATTACAGTGTATGGTCTCAGGTTTTAAGCGATATTGTTATTATTGATTCGGTGTGTTACTAGGCGTATCCAGCCTTTGTTTTGTCCTTTACATTTCTATGAGCTGTGTATGTTCATTATGCTTAGTATTTCGTTTGTTGTACACATATAATTATTTAATGTCTGTGTCCTCCATACATTTTGCTTGTCTACTTTCTATTTTATTAAATATATTTTTCTTTGCAATTTCAATTAGTAGAAAGCATCCATATGGATAAGGTACCCCAAACATGAGATCGCCATTTGACGTTAATGACGTCACATCACACCGATGATGTCATTAACGGCTTTTTATTATTCCCGAAGATTTCCAACTTGGACGAAACGTTGAATTAAAATTATTGATTTATTGGGGTTTGTTAATTCAGTCCAATATATATATATTGCATGGACAATACAAACCTGATAATCATGAGAAGATGTTATAGAGATATGTGCCTGTCTCCAGTCGCTACTTCCGGTGTTATTTTCCAATGCAAGGATTGGTGTTCCAAGGTTACCATTTATCTTCATATAAACGTTTAGAGTGTTCACATCTCGTCCATACATGCTGTACCAGAACGTGAAACAAGGTTGTCCGGGATCCATTTGTCGACTTGTTATTCGTGCCGAATCTTCATTATTTTTTCAACTTGTCTCGATGTAGATATAAGAACCATCTATCAAATAAATTAGTATACATTCAAACCTGTGTTAGTGGTCACCTCCATTAAGCAACCAACCTGTATTAAGCAGCCAGTTTCAAGATTCCCAATTGGTTGTTTTATTATATAGTTGACCTCTATTAAGCAGCCACCTGTACTAAGCAGCCACTTCCTCTGACTCCATTGGCTGGCTGTTTAAGACAGGTTTGACTGTATACATGACGAAGAAGAATATTATGGTGTATTCTACCCCCATGCGTAATAATGGTCAAAATATGTCTGCCTAATAAACTTTGCGATATACATGTAGTATCTAATAAACCTTTCGTGACGTCATAGCGCTGTGTGAATGACGTCATATCATTATGGTCACAGATGGTATGATAGACTTCAGATTAGTAATAATCGGTATACTTTCCTTTCTAAAATTTTCTAAAACATCTTTTCTTATCAGAAGATAGGATAAATAGAATATTAGGTTACAGTCGTATAATTTTTAAATTATTAGGCTCGTCTCCGAACATATCTTCTCCAACTCGCCTAATATACTTGAGGACATAGAAAACGCACACCTACATTATATACTAGAGGACATAGAAAACGCACACCTACATTATATACTAGAGAACATAGAAAACGCACACCTACATTATATGATTATTATTACATGAACACGAAATACGAAGGATTCCATCAAAGATATATCCCATGTTTATTACAAAACACAAACCGAACAACTAAAAGTATTCCAAACTGTTTACAACTATGTATTTATATAGTTATTGTTTTTTCATGTAAAAACACACTTATCCGAAGTGTGCGTTTTCTACGTCCTCTAGTATAAATTAACATGTGTATGACAGCAATCTAATATTCTCTCTATGTATTATTCAAACCATGCACAGATTACGTTTATGTAAATATATTTTAGTAAAAAGAAAATGTAGTTCACAGTCTTATTACAAGCTCATATAATTGCATTTACGTGTTGAGGTATGGTCTGTTAGCGGCCCTGTAGAATCACTTGTTGTTTCATATTCTCCTTCTATCCAATCGAAGTCATCATTCGCGTCTTGTGTCCATTCACAAAGTCCTTCATCAAAGTTGCAATCTAATTGAATAACAATTGAATGCTCTTTTGCTATGTGTCATTGAGGTATGGAACGTCATGCCTTTACACTTAATTTGTTCATAAAACCTGAAACTACCACTATAACAACTTATATTAATTGCTTTCAATTGTTGTTTGTAGATACGTACACGCATGCGCAAACGCAACCAACATTTGCACAGCCAAAACGCTCTCGAAACTATTGACTCTAAATACATGTTTAGAACGAAATTGTGGAAAACATGTTGAATAGTCAAACAAACTCACTTCCGCCACATCGACTTTCAACCAATCAAATTGCTGAATATCAATGATATATAATAAAGCTAGGTATATAAGAAATGCTTCATTTCGATGTCTAAGGTGATCATTTGCGTCATTACGTTATTGTGGTAACCCAAGATTGCAGTCGTTGTGAACACATTATACACCGAATAATATCTCAAAAGATTCAATAATAATACTTATTGTGTAAAATGAACTTGATGTTGGGGAATGTTTTCGAGAACACAGATGCTATATAAATGGACCGAATCAGATAGTATCATCCCGTTTGTTTTAATTGTTTCTTACCGGAACACCATCCCGATTTCAGCAAAATGTCGTCGACAGCTATATCACCACTGTTGCCATTTCCGCTTACCCCCTCGATCGCAATCTATTAACAAAATAGTGAAACTTTAAGTTTGCCGAAACCCACCTGCAAGTATTTTGTAAAGCATTCATCGTAAAATAAATACATGTGTTGCTTACTGATATATAAATGGTCACCCTGTGAGGTATGTATAGGGACATTTAGTTGTTAACCAATCATAACCAATTCTTTAATATTAGTTATGTAAACCTGCCTAGTGTATAGTTGTTCAGCTGGTATCTTGTTTTTAGTATACATACGCCATATTTCCACGTGATTATATTCGTTCAACGCACCTGTAGTGACGATGCCATGTAAACGATAAAGACGACAATGGACAACGTCAAAATACACGAGACAATGGGGAATATGCATCAATGTATGTTTACGATGTCAACAGACCCCGATGAAAAAGTGACCGGATGCCATTATATGACGGAATTCTGTAAAACTATTGTACGGTACTAGTATGTAAAAAGTGAAATAGTCCAGTTAAGTCTGTCAAATACATGTCTAACATCGATAATTAAACAAACTGCCTAGCTACATATATATAAAAGTAAGAGTAAAGTGTTTGTTTATTATAGTGTCACCCCTATTGAAAGGGCCAGCCATTTCTGACTTATGAGACACCTCTTTTTTATGAACATCAGTCCTTCCCGAATCCTATGCTTGTATATATATTTTGCGGTTAGTACTAGAAAGTTTTCTACTAGCGTGTGCTACTTCAGATATAAATGTGGAAGCCGTGATGACGCAGTGGTAGAGCGTTCGCTTCAGGTGCGAACGGCCCGGAGTTCGAGCCCTGCTGGAGACGTTACGATTGTGTCCTTAGGCAAGGCATTGCATTCCACGTTGCCTCTCCTCTCTCCCTCGTGGCGATCGACTCCATCAGGAATGAGTTATCGAGGGTGACTACTATAAGTTGTAAGAACTTGTTTCACAATAGAGTTAAAATAAATTTGTATAAGATATAAATGAATTTGGAAATTTCTACATTGATTTGAAAATGGCGTGGTTGTTATCGTTTAACCTAATGGGCCAAATAAATCTAAAAGTAGTTTTTGCAAAAACACCAATGCGACCCGGGTTCGATTCTCGGACAGGGAAGTATGTGAGATGGTACGATGGTCGCCAGATCGGACAGGTGGGTTTTCTCCGGGTACTCGGGTTTCCTCCCACATGAATGACCACACATACGCTTTCATCCGAGCCAACGAGAGTGATTAATATAAGTTGTTAAAACTTGCATCGCAATCGTTGTAAAAATAAATAAAGTATAAAAAAAACAACAAAACCCACTAATATCCGAAATAAATCAAACATTTCTGACGTCCTGTGCAATTTTGATTTTCCCAACTGTATAGATATGTACTTGACGTGCATTGTACCTAGGCGTTGTATAATTGTCAAGTATAATTGTCATTTGTATTAGATTGTGTTCTTTGTAAATTAGACATTTATGTTTATATTGTATGTGGCTCTCCCTGCAGTGGAGGAAATAAAGTTATCTATCTATCTATATTGGTCATTTTAGTTGCAATCCGTTATGCTTACTGTCGTTCCCTGATCAGATACTGTAGAATAACTTAATACTTAGAAGACGATAACACAGATGAAAATAGCAACATGGAACCCACGATGAAAACGGAGAACGCCACTGACCAATAGCCTTCGCTATAGGACTACAAGAATGACAAACCTGAAATGTTGCATTGGACTCCGTGCTAACATGTGCTTGATACCACAGTTGTCCCTGATTCCCTTTCCTCGAAAACATTAGCTGTTCATCTTTATGGTTTGTCTCCATGTAAACATTTAAAGTGTTTGTATCTGTTCCATACATGATGTACCAGAACGTAATACAATAGTGTCCTCCCTCCACATGTGGGCTGGTTAGTCTTGCCTTTTCTCCATGTCTTTTGTTGTTAGTCTCAATGTAGATGTAATAACCATCTAAATAAGAAGCCAGTGTAAATATACAAGAGGACATAGAAAAAATACACGATTTATAGCCATCGGCACCGGCGAGCCCTTAGTACAGTAGGTTTGTCCGTTAGTTTTCATGACATAAATAAACTGCAGTGGCTAAGAGGCGCACATGTAAAGACTATGCTGCACACTCTGGACTATGCAGTACATGTGACACGTTTACTAGTATGTTACTTATTGCCAACACTACGAGCTACTGCTTTAATTTAATGAATTTATTTATTATATGCTTTCCGATGAAACAATTAGCAATTAAAATTACTAGAGGACATAGAAAATGCACACTTCCGGATATATACTAGAAGACAGAAAACGCACACTTCCGGATATATACTAGAAGACATAGAAAACGCACACTTCGGATATATACTAGAAGACATGGAAAACGCACACTTCGGATAAGTATGTGTTTTTACATGAAAAACAATAACTATATAAATACGTAGTTTTAAACATTTTGGAATATTTTTAGTTGTTCAGTTTGTGTTTTGTAATAAAGATGTGATATATCTTTGATGGAATCCTTCGTATTTCGTTTTCATGTAATAATAATCATATAATGTAGATGTGCGTTGTCTATGTCCTCTAGTATATAATGTAGATGTGCGTTTTCTATGTCCTCTAGTATATAATGTAGATGTGCGTTTTCTATGTCCTCTAGTATATAGTGTAGGTGTGCGTTGTCTATGTCCTCTAGTATATAATGTAGATGTGCGTTTTCTATGTCCTCTAGTATATAATGTAGATGTGCGTTTTCTATGTCCTCTAGTATATAATGTAGATGTGCGTTTTCTATGTCCTCTAGTATATAATGTAGATGTGCGTTTTCTATGTCCTCTAGTATATTATTGTTTGTACACGATCATGGTGACATTTTAAATGAGCTTGTAATCGACCTTTCTAACATGACTCGGCACAATGAAGGGTACTACCGTGTTTAGGTCACCAATAAAACATTGTTTAGCGAGTAGCGTAAAACTTCTGATTTAATCATATTTTATTGCTATATACATGTACATAATAAATTCAAAGACATATATAATAAGAGCAAAAGCAAATGGGTTGGGCCACACGTTCTGAATAACATTAGTAATTGGCCCTTCCCATGAGAGTATGTTGAACTTAGTGCAATAATGGCGAATATGTAACTAATGACATGCATATTTCAAGTTTAATGGGATATTATTTATCAAGTCGAAAGGCAATTGAAGAAGTGTTTGAATGATAAAAATAATTTTAAAAAAACTTTTACTAACGCTGTTGCTAGGTTCCGTTCCCCCGGTGAGAGATCCCCATGGTGCGCTCGATCGGAAGCAATATCATAGCGAATGTTGTGTTGCTAACGTGATCACAAATTAGAAACGCTTTGATTGTTTAATATACTTTTGAACTGCTGCAAATATAATTATATTTTCGTTCACATTTAGTGTTTCGCGGCCATGTAGCAGGTTGACACTAAGGGGATGAAACGCTCTAGTTTCATTGAATAGAGTAATTCTTTGAACAGTAAATTTATTACATTGAAAGAAAAAATGTTCTGAGTCTTCGATTTGGGAGTCAAAGTCACAGTGTGGATTTACTTGTATGTAATTATTGAACAGGTCATTGTTTAGATTGCTGCACTTGTTTCGTAGTCGGGCATGAAGTACAGAGAGTGATCGTTCGCCATATAAAAAGTGTTTAGGTACGATGGGTGCTTTGAACATTTCTCTTAGTCACGATTTAAATATATTTAGTGATTCGGCATTTCGGATACTTGCGTCAAGTGAATTCCATAGAGCTGTTGAGGATGGTATGAACGAGTTATTATAGACTTGTGTTCGCCTTGCGATTGTTGTATAGTTGTCATTATTACGTAATGGGTAGTCGGTAGTTTCAGATACGATATTAGGGGAAATGTTTCTAAGGTAACTCGGTATAAGACCTTGTTTTGCTTTAAAACAGTGATAAGATTTTGAATTTTACGTCTATCAGATAACGGTACCCAACCAATTTCTTTCGTTAATAAATGGATTGATACGGACCTTGTGAGTCCGTAAAACATATGCACTCTAAAAAAAATAACACCAACTATTTAACCTCTAATCCGGACAGTCTGGAGTAGTCTAGAGGAGATGTTCAGCTTGGTTGGGGTTTCAGATTAGATGGGTTTTGTGAGGAGGGTATGGGTGAAGGTTTTGAATAAATGTAAAACAAAACCAGGTATACCAATAAATGACACTAAATTACTTTTAATCACAGACGCTTAGGTGGACAAATGATCGACACCGTCATGCTGGCGGTTCTGGTCCCAACATAATTCTTAAGTATATGCTTCTAATGACGCTCAGTCGTTTAAGGCTTCTGATAGTGACGGGGTGTCATTTGACCCCAAGCTTCGCATGCTTTTAATAATACAAATATATGTATACATCAGCGTAGTATATAGCATGTTGACTTTCTCTGTCCCAACGTTGCAATTTTGAACACACTCAATGACCCAAATATGGAACAAAATATATTTTTCAAAAAAAGAATTGAACTAAAATATGTTTTGTATATTAACCCATTCAACCCCAAGTAACTGACATAGACTGGTGCATGATATTTTTAGACCAATAAATTAATAAGAAAATTACCATTGGACCAGTTCATTTATCAAAGTGGGTAATTTTATCTAACAATAGTAATAATCATTACTGGCAAAAAGTGCAGATCCTGATGAGACGGCTCGCCACGAGCTTGTTCATCTGGATCTACACATTTTGTAAGTCTATTTAGAGGCCTGTAGTGTTGAAAGGGTTAATAATGGATACACCATCATTCATGAGAAGAGGCAGTGTTGTTTCTTATGAAGCAACCCGCTCCGTTGATTAAGTTTCAAATACAACACATATGCAGACAATACCTACATGTTCTCAATTTACATTGTAGCATTAACAATGCCATTGAATATAAAATAGTCCAGTGCTAAAATAAATATGTTTATTACCACCAGTTGTGTGATCTGCATTTGGTCCCGTGAACCAAGTTTCCGTTGCACCTCTATTCCTTGTCCAATCGAACCCATCAGTCTGGCCCTGCAAACGCCTTTCTCAAAATCACAGGATGCATCACCTGTGCAATATCAAATTTATTTCTTGAAGTTGCACCGTGTTAGGCAGCATTTGTTAGTTTTTTAAGTTATTTCAACTTATATTAATCACTCTCGAGACCTCATTCCTGATGGAAGCCATCGCCATGAAGGAGAGAAGAGGCAATGTGGAATTTAAATGCTAAGGGCACAATCGTAACGGCTCCAGCAGCGCTCAAACTCTGGACCTTTCGCACCTGAAGCGAACGCCTATCCACTGCGCTATCACGACTTCCACAATATTCCACAGCATTAGTCCGTATACAAATTAAAATGCATACGCTATATATCCTATCATACTAATACATTAGCAAGTCGTGACAGTCCGATTAGCGCAGTGGTTAGCGCGCTCGCTTCTCACCAATGCAACCCGGGTTCGATCCTCGGACAGAGAAGTATGTGAGATAGTACGGTGGTCGTCAGATCGGACTGGTGGGTTTCCTCCGGGTACTCGGTTTCCTTCCACACGAATGACCACATATACGCTTTCATCCGAGCCAACGAGAGTGATTAATATAAGTTGTTAGAACTTGCTTCACAATCGTTGTAAAATAACATAAGTTTAAACAAAAAAAGTCGTGATAGCTCAGTGGTTGCGCGTTCGCTTCATGTGCGAAATGGAGTTCGAGCCCCGCTAGAGCCGTTACGATTGTGCTTTTAGGCAAGACATTTAAATTCCACATGCCTCTTCTCTCTCCCACGTGGCGATGGATTCCGGAATGAGGTATCGAGAGTGATTAATATAAGTTATAAGAACTTGTTTCGCAATCGAGCTAAAATAAATTGGTATAAACTACTACATTAGCAAACATGCATGTATGTTACATAAATACATATCCTGGAATAATTTGCAGTGGAGAAAATTTTCTAAACTTTTGCATTCACGTACTATGAAATATAATGGACTGAAACCCGACTTTACAATAATAGGTTGCCATGGTTACTTGTGTACCACTGTACCATCTCACATACTTCCCAGTCCGAGGATTGAACCTAGGTTGCATTGGTGAGAAGCGACGTTGTTCATAATTATAGTACTACTTAAGTTCAACCTTTCTACAAAGAAACTTTAAATCAGATTTCATATTGTCATACCCGTACACTTAAGCAATCTGTATTACATGTTTTTCTGATGTTGACATATGTTGCACGTGAATGTTTTTGTGTATATAATTATGTGTTGTACAATGACGAACTTTTACGTTCAAATTGGAAAAATAACATTTCTGGGCGGGTTAATTAAATAAACTATTATTCTATCCTTTTATATTTGTTCTAAAAGATAGATTACCAATACTTACTGCTATTATATATTCTAACACGACCCAGTTAATAACACACATACTTATAGAGTAAATCTACCTCGCTTTATTCTGCGATATACCTACCCTGAACTATGCTGCGCGCGCACCGTGTTTTGGCTATTCCATTTATACAATGCGTGTACAGTTTTATGAATGAAAGTCACGTGATGTTTGTAAATAATACCGTGAGAATTCGCGGAAGTGAGCTATTTTTAGAATCAGATAATCTCTTGTCCTTCTTGTTTTTCTGCTAAGTAAAGTTTCAGTTACTATTCTGTACAGTTTTATTTGACAAAATTAATAAAAATATTGATCAGTTACAACTTTTAACGTCATCACCCCTTACGCGGGAGGAAATTTCGAACTTCAAACTCGGGTTATTCTGCGATATACCAAGGTTGATACTTATTATTTCTTAAATATTTTATCGTCATGGCTGGACGCATGAACCTCGCGCTAATCTATGTACTGAACTGTGTACATGAAATCAAACACTACCCATACGTTAGTTTTGTAAAATTCATGCAACAATGTACACTAGTAAATGTATAAAATTTTGCTCGTTTCAGTGAATTATCGTATTATATTTTACCGAATGAACAATGATAGCAACAGGCGCGTAGCTAGCTTACGCATGTACGGACGTGCGTAAGATTAATGACAGTTCCTGAAAATGAAATTAAATAAATGCGAAAAATGCAATAAAACCTGGATCGTAAGGGGATAAGGGGCGATACTGCCTTTGGTCATTCACAAGAAAGCAGACATGAACGAAATGCCAACATATATTGATTGTAGCTGATGTTCATAGTAGACAAAAGTCACCTGAGACCATATAGCGGGAAATAATCTCCGGGTGGGGTATGCCCCCGGACCCCCTAGAATGATGCGTAATCCATATGTAGGCCTAGCTACGCGCCTGAGCATTATTATCACGAATGTGGCTAATCACGAGTTGTAACACTAGCTTTCATTGTTTATGAGTGAAATATAATTCGATCATTCGTTCGACTTGTAATCCAGTGATCGAAGGTTCGATTCCCACAGTCACAGTGCATTATGATAATACTTTAGCGGATGGTATGGTTATAGTAGCTATAGACGGGATTGTAGTCCAGTGGTCAACACGTTGGACTGGCAATCCTGTTTGATCCCCCGTTTGACCCTAATAAAATTAACAGTCTTTCAGTTGGGACTTTATACCGAGGTCTCGTATCGGTGCATTACATCGTGCACGTAAAAGAACCAGAGGAGATTCTGGAATGAGTCAAAAAACGTGCACGTAGACAACATTTTAACATGCAGTGGCTAGCTACCACACGTGCAACGTAGTGTGAAATAACATAATTTTATGTTATTTAATTGCTTTCAATGAGTGGAATAAAATATGTTATTTCACTGATAAATTTCTATATGTCATTGGAAAGCATAAAACAAAACAGTGTTCGCCTATTTACAGTGAACATTAACTATATACATACTACTATACTTTATAATTATATTGACTGGCTGCTTAAGACAGGTTTGACTGTATACATATTCTTTACTAACTATTAACAGCCATTCAGATGGGATTATTAACCGAGTTCCCGTGTATCGGCGATATACACCGGGCTGTCCGATTAGCGCAGTGGTTGCCATGGCACGCTTGTTTCTCACCAAAACAACCCTTGTTCGATCATCGGACCGGGAAATATGTGAGATGGTACGGTGGTTGCCAGATTGGACAGGTCAGGTGGGGTTTCTTGTTGTCTCTTTATTTATATATTTCAAATTCCTACCTCAACAGTGACAGTGTACAACCACATTGTGTCCGACCTCTATATGCTTGTCTCCGGCCTCTAGTTTCTCTGCATCACATTGTGTCCGACCTCTATATGCATGCTTGTCTCCGGCCTCTAGTTTCTCTGCATCAACCTTATGCTTATCTATATACTATGTATGGCAGTATTCCTATGCACATAATTGGACTAGGACAGTGATGTTTATTTGGACTAGGACAGTGAGGTTTATTTGGACTAGGACAGTGAGGTTTATTTGGACTAGGACAGTGAGGTTTATTTGGACTAGGTCAGTGGGGTTTATTTGTACTAGGACAGTGGGGTTTATATGGACTAGGACAGTGTGGTTTATATGGACTAGGACAGTGGGGTTTATTTGGACTAGGACAGTGGGGGTTTATTTGGACTAGGACAGTGGGGGTTTATTTGGACTAGGACAGTGATGTTTATTTGGACTAGGAGAGTAAGGTTTATTTGTACTAGGACAGTGGGGTTTATTTGGACTAGGACAGTGGGGTTTATTTGTACTAGAACAGTGTGGTTAATTTGGACTAGGACAGTGGGGTTTATTTGTACTAGGACAGTGGGGTTTATTTGGACTAGGACAGTGAGGTTTATTTGGACTAGGACAGTGGGGGTTTATTTGGACTAGGACAGTGGGGGTTTATTTGGACTAGGAGAGTGATGTTTATTTGGACTAGGACAGTGAGGTTTATTTGTACTAGGACAGTTGGGTTTATTTGTACTAGGACAGTGGGGTTTATATGGACTAGGACAGTGTGGTTTATATGGACTAGGACAATGGGGTTTATTTGGACTAGGTCTGTGGGGTTTATTTGTACTAGGACAGTGGGGTTAATTTGGACTAGGACAGTGGGGTTTATTTGTACTAGGACAGTGTGGTTTATTTGGACTTGGAAAGTGGGGTTTATTTGTACTAGGACAGTGGGGTTAATTTGGACTAGGACAGTGGGGTTAATTTGGACTAGGACAGTGGTGTTTATTTGTACGAGGACAGTGGGATTAATTTGGACTAGGACAGTGGGGTTTATTTGGACTAGGACAGTGGGGTTTATTTGTACTAGGACAGTGGGGTTAATTTGTACTAGGACAGTGGGGTTAATTTCGACTAGGACAGTGGGGTTTATATGGACTAGAACAAACACAAAACAACAAAACAAACAAACAACAAATTTGGACTAGGACAGTGACAGTGTGGTTTATTTGTACTAGGACGGTGGGATTAATTTGGACTAGGACAGTGGGGTTTATATGGACTAGAACAGTGTGGTTTATTTGTACTAGGACGGTGGGATTAATTTGGACTAGGACAGTGGGGTTTATATGGACTAGAACAGTGGGGTTTATTTGTACTAGGACGGTGGGATTAATTTGGACTAGGACAGTGGGGTTTATATGGACTAGAACAGTGTGGTTTATTTGTACTAGGACGGTGGGATTAATTTGGACTAGGACAGTGGGGTTTATATGGACTAGAACAGTGGGGTTTATTTGTACTAGGACGGTGGGATTAATTTGGACTAGGACAGTGGGGTTTATATGGACTAGAACAGTGTGGTTTATTTGTACTAGGACGGTGGGATTAATTTGGACTAGGACAGTGTGGTTTATATGGACTAGGACAGTGGGGTTTATTTGTACTAGGACAGTGGGGTTAATTTCGACTAGGACAGTGGGGTTTATATGGACTAGAACAGCGTGGTTTATTTGTACTAGGACGGTGGGATTAATTTGGACTAGGACAGTGGGGTTTATATGGACTAGGACAGTGGGGTTTATATGGACTAGGACAGTGGGGTTAATTTGGACTAGGACAGTGGGGTATATTTGTACTAGGACAGTAGGGTTAATTTGGACTAGGACAGTAGGGTTAATTTGGACTAGGACAGTGGAGTTTATTTATACTAGGACAGTGAGGTTTATTTGGACTAGGACAGTGGGGGTTTATTTGGACTAGGACAGTGGGGGTTTATTTGGACTAGGAGAGTGATGTTTATTTGGACTAGGACAGTGAGGTTTATTTGTACTAGGACAGTTGGGTTTATTTGTACTAGGACAGTGGGGTTTATATGGACTAGGACAGTGTGGTTTATATGGACTAGGACAATGGGGTTTATTTGGACTAGGTCTGTGGGGTTTATTTGTACTAGGACAGTGGGGTTAATTTGGACTAGGACAGTGGGGTTTATTTGTACTAGGACAGTGTGGTTTATTTGGACTTGGAAAGTGGGGTTTATTTGTACTAGGACAGTGGGGTTAATTTGGACTAGGACAGTGGGGTTAATTTGGACTAGGACAGTGGTGTTTATTTGTACGAGGACAGTGGGATTAATTTGGACTAGGACAGTGGGGTTTATTTGGACTAGGACAGTGGGGTTTATTTGTACTAGGACAGTGGGGTTAATTTGTACTAGGACAGTGGGGTTAATTTCGACTAGGACAGTGGGGTTTATATGGACTAGAACAGTGTGGTTTATTTGTACTAGGACGGTGGGATTAATTTGGACTAGGACAGTGGGGTTTATATGGACTAGAACAGTGTGGTTTATTTGTACTAGGACGGTGGGATTAATTTGGACTAGGACAGTGGGGTTTATATGGACTAGAACAGTGTGGTTTATTTGTACTAGGACGGTGGGATTAATTTGGACTAGGACAGTGGGGTTTATATGGACTAGAACAGTGTGGTTTATTTGTACTAGGACGGTGGGATTAATTTGGACTAGGACAGTGGGGTTTATATGGACTAGAGTGGGTTTATTGTGGGTGATATGATGAATGTGGTTTATATGGACTAGACAGTGGGGTTTATTTGTACTAGGACAGTGGGGTTAATTTCGACTAGGACAGTGGGGTTTATATGGACTAGAACAGTGTGGTTTATTTGTACTAGGACGGTGGGATTAATTTGGACTAGGACAGTGGGGTTTATATGGACTAGGACAGTGGGGTTTATATGGACTAGGACAGTGGGGTTAATTTGGACTAGGACAGTGGGGTATATTTGTACTAGGACAGTAGGGTTAATTTGGACTAGGACAGTAGGGTTAATTTGGACTAGGACAGTGGAGTTTATTTATACTAGGACAGTGGGGTTAATTTGGACTAGGACAGTGGAGTTTATTTATTCGGCACTCGTCGTAAAATACGTTAATAACTTTGAGAATGTTTCATTAAAATCATTAATATATGTGGGTATATATGAAATATATGTGGGTGTATATGAAATATATGTGGGTGTATATGAAATATATGTGGGTGTATATGAAATATATGTGGGTGTATATGAACTATATGTGGGTGTATATGAAATATATGTGGGTGTATATGAAATATATGTGGGTGTATATGAAATATATGTGGGTGTATATGAAATATATGTGGGTGTATATGAAATATATGTGGGTGTATATGAAATATATGTGGGTGTATATGAAATATATGTGGGTGTATATGAAATATATGTGGGTGTATATGAAATATATGTGGGTGTATATGAAATATATGTGGGTGTATATGAAATATATGTGGGTGTATATGATAACTTCCGGTCAATGGTGGACGATAGTCACGAAATTTTGTAGACAAAGAAAATTGGTTATTTTTCGCAAAATCGGCATATCCGAGTTTCAGAATGAGTAGAGAGAGGTATAGTAGCGATGAAGGCAGTAATGTAGAGGTGATGGATGCTGAATCTGATGCATCGAATGTACACATAGCTGAAAATACGCAAAACAGATTTGAATATTTGAATGGACGCGATAGTGAAAATGGTGGAAAAAATACACGTAAGAGGAAAAAGGGCAGCAAGGGTAGTGTTGACACTGACTCATTTTCCAATTTAAACACAGATGATAAACTGATTCACATATTTGATATTTTAAACAAAAACTACGAAAAAATTATAACAGTTGAGGCTAAGCAAAACGAGTGCATAAGCGATGTACAAAAGGTAAACAATGACAATGTTGAAATAAAGGGCAGAATTGATCAAATCGAAGAATTATATAGTGTGCAAGAGAGAAAGATACAGATGTTGTCATATAGATCTATTGACATTGAAGCAAGGAGTAGAAGAAACAATATTATTTTTTGGGGTCTCACTGAAAACTCAAAGTTCCTTACAAAACAGTTGATTTACAGATTTCTGGAAGATGAACTAAATATTGACACCTATGAAATGGTCATAGAAAGAGCCCACAGACTAGGGTCCATTAACAGCCCAGCAAATCGCAGCAAAGACGACCCAAGACGTCCAATTATTGTCAGATTCAGGGACTATGCAGACACTGATACAGTTATGGAAAATGCCTATAAACTAAAAGGTATGTCGTTTGGTGTAGACAGAGATTACCCTAAAGAAATAGCAGACGCACGCAAGAATTTATATAAATCTAAAGAAGCGACCGAAGCCCGAGCGAATAGAGAGAAATTCCAAATTAGATACCCAGCAAAATTATATGTGAAGGGTAAACTTATCAAAGATGAATTTCCTGATTGGTTTGATGTAATGAATCACAACAGACTAGAAGAGTGGCCTAGCAAACCATTGAAAAGATCGGCTGAATTGCTAAGGTCTCGCATATACTCAAAGGAAACTGTGATCGAAAATGATACAAGTGACGACGATGTTTTTAATTCAGTGCAAAAAGTAAACAAAGATTTCGCACCTACAGCTAGACATATACAAGTGTCACGTGATCAGGGTGATCCCAAAATAGAACATGTCCAAATGCGAGGTCGTAATAGTGCATTGTTAAACAATAGCTTACCTGTTAAAGCAGCAAATAAATCCGAGTCCCGAAGTAGAAATAGTGTAAAGTCACAGAATATAAACTCAAAAAACAGCTCAAGTTTTGTTTCAGGTAGCGACAAGATTCACATGCGACCCGCTTCGCGGAGCGCGACATCTATAAATAGGAGTCGGGTAAACCGGAGTAACAGCCAGCACGTGACAAGTAATACAGGTATAGATCACACAGAGAGAAGAACTGCTGATATACAATAGGATCAAAGTGGGAATAGGAGTATAAAATTTTGCTTGTTAAATGTACAGGGTTTGATTGGAAAACAGTATAACAAGCTAGATTCTGATTACTTGAACACACTATTCCAAAGAAATGATATTTTACTTTTCACAGAAACATGGTCAAATGATATTTTTAATGTAAATGTAGATGGGTTTAGTTCGTATGTCTTAAATAGAAATGAAAAACATAAAGGTGCAAGAAGAGACAGTGGTGGTCTTATTATTTATGTGTCACAAAACTTAAACAAACATGTGGAGTTTGTAAAAACTGTGGATGATAGCATAATATGGCTAAAATTGAAGGGATATGTATTTGGTTTTGAGAATGATGTATTATTGTGCTTATGTTATAATATCCCAGGTGGCAGTAGTAGAGAGATGTTTGTGGAGCAAAATATATTTGACATTATTGCTAGTGATATGTATTATTTTGAAAATTTATATGATGGAAAATGTAATTATTTGATAACTGGAGATTTAAATTCTAGAGTTGGTGAAAAACCAGACTATGTGGAAAATGAGTACCTTTATAATGTAGATTTGTTACCTGACGATTATATTGTGGATGATGAATTACCTAGAATAAGCCAGGATAAAACAGTAAATGATAGTGGAAAAGTATTATTGAACTTTTGTAAAGCAACTGGTATTAGAATTGCAAATGGCAGAGTTGGTTTAGATAAAAACATTGGGAAATATACATGTATTGCTGAAAGAGGTAGTAGTGTCATAGATATGGTTTTATGTAAACCAGAATTATTTGATAAGATTAAATCTTTTGTGGTTCATGATTCAAATATTATATCTGATCACTGTGCTGTGGAATTTGTTTTTAATTCACATATTGATGAAAATGTCCACGGAAATACTTTACCAGATATTAATAATGATCATGTGAAATTTGTATATAAATGGGATGATGCTAAGAAGGATTTGTACATGGAAACATTAGCTAGCGATAACATTACTAGCAAATTACAATACCTATGTGACAATTTAAATGCTGTAGAAAACAAGGATGACGTTGATATAAATTTGAACGAATTTTATAGCACTATAGAACAGGTATGCACACCACTGTTTAAAAGAAACAATAGTCCAAAAAATAAAATAAATAGACCAACTCATGTGCAGAAACCATGGTATGATGATGAATGTAAGGCGGGACAACATCAGTTTTATTTGTGCTTGAATGATTTTAGATATGATAAATCTAATGAAAATAGAAGGCAAATGGTCCGAGCTAGAAGCGAATATAAGGATATTATTAGAAATAAGAAGTATAATTATGATAAATGCCAAACCAAACAATTAGAGACTATGAGGGTAAAAAATGCGAAGGAATACTGGAAACGGTTAAAAGGGTTATGTGGCATGAGGACATCTAAGGTGTTGTCAACTAATCAATTTGCTGATTATTTTAAGTCAATAAATGATCCGCAATCTGTATTTTTTCAAGCGGATGAAGATGTTATGTATTTTAATGATAGATATTTAAATGGAGAATTAAATTGTATGTTTAATGAATTGAATGTAGAAATCATGTCTATTGAAATTATTAAAGCTTGCAGAGAGTTAAAATGTGGAACATCTGCTGGTCCAGATGCAGTATTAAACGAGTTCTTTAAACATGGAACCAACAATGAAGTACTTCTGTTGTATTTAAAATGTCTGTTTAATAAATTATTCGATGTTGGGTATTTCCCATATATGTGGACTGACGGTTTTATTATTCCACTGCATAAAAAAGGTGATGTTGATGAAACTGGAAACTACAGGGGTATAACTTTATTAAGCACGCTTGGAAAACTATTTACCAGAATCTTAAACAATCGTTTGACTACTTGGGCTGAAATGTATAATGTCTATATAGAAGCACAGGCTGGTTTTCGAAAGAGCATGGGAACTATTGATAACATCTTTATATTGCATGGAATAATAAATCATATGATAAATAACAATAGGAAACTGTATGTAGCCTTCATTGATTTTATGAAAGCCTTCGATTTTGTAGTTAGAGATATAATGTGGTACAAATTATTAAAAATAGGTGTTAGAGGTAAAATTCTTAACATTATTAAGTCCATGTATACACATGTTAAAGCGAGAGTTAAATATCAAAACATATTAAGTGATGAATTTACATGTTATTTGGGAGTTAGACAAGGCGAATGTTTATCACCTTTCCTATTCTCCATGTACTTGAATGATATTGAAGAGGATTTTATGCTACATGGTTATGATGGAGTGGATGTTGGTATGCTTAAGTTATTTTTGTTATTATATGCTGATGATATAGTAATATTTGCAGAATCTGAAAATAGTTTGCAAAAAGGTTTAGAAATATTGCATGATTATTGTCAAAGTGGAAGTTAACTGTGAATATAAATAAAACAAAAATAATGATATTTAAGAAAGGTGGGGCAAATAGACGAAATGTTCAGTTTGCATATAATGGAGACATAATTGAAATTGTAAAGCAGTTTACTTATTTAGGAATTGTGTTTACCACAGGTGGTTCTTTTAGCTCAACACACGATGCACTAGCTGGACAAGCTTTAAAAGCTATGTCCAAATTAAAAACTTATTTAGTTAAATTTCCTAATATTTTAGTTAGTCATTCTCTTGATTTGTTTGATAAACTCATTACACCAGTTCTTAGTTATGGCTGTGAAATATGGGGTTTCAATGAGATAGCTACAATTGAAAAGGTACATTTACAGTATTGTAAGCAACTGCTCGGTGTACGTGTACAGACACAAAATAGTTTTGTGTATGGAGAAACTGGTAGATGTACATTACTTATTAAAAGATTGTATGCAATTATGCGATATTGGTTTAAAGTTTTACAATGTGATGATGTTAAATATGTTAGTGTTATCTATAAAATGATGTTACATGACTTAGAATTGTATCCACACAAAAAACTTGGGCACGAAATGTACGAAATGTATTACAGTCATTAGGTTTTAATCACGTATGGATTGTTCAAGGAGTAGGAGATACAGACCTATTTTTAGCAACTTTTAAACAACGGCTATATGATAATTATTTACAAGACTGGAATAGCCAGTTAGAAAACTCAACAAGAGCTCGTACTTATAGACTATTTTCTGATTTTTGTTTCCAACCTTATTTAGATATTATAAATGTTCGTAAATTCAGGATAGCATATACTAGATTGAGAGTATCAGCCCATAGATTAGAAATTGAATCAGGTAGATGGCATAAACCAGAAAAGATTCCGATAGATGATCGCAACTGTCAATTATGTAATAGTGTAGTAGATGAATTTCACTTTTTGCTAGAATGCCCTCTGTATCATGAAATTAGAATTCTTTATATAAAAAGATATTATTGGAAAAGACCGAACATATTAAAGTTCAAGGAGTTGCTACAAGCTACTAGTTCGTGTATTGTTAGAAACTTGTCGATGTATATATGTAAAAGCTTTGAAAAAAGAAATACTTTATACTACCATCAATAACCTATTCTTCTCACTGTGTGTCAGAGTATATGTACAAATTGTGTCACCATTGATATGTTATGTAATAATATGTTGTATGCATGTATACTGATAGGCATGATGCCTTTGTAATAATAAACTTATATGAAATATATGTGGGTGTATATGAAATATATGTGGGTGTATATATAAAGCCCAATGCCCGCCCATGGCTTCCATATCTATACATATCTATTCCTCTTTACTGATAAATGATATTCTTTAAAACATCATATTTGAAATAAATTCATGTAGCGCTGGTTCAGGAGTACACGTTAGAGGAGGTGCCTCCATGGCGAAGTGGTTACTGCCGTTGACATAAGAACGAAAGAAAACAGCATATGGCTGAATTTTACACAATTTATGTTCTGTGGATTCTTAGGGTGTGAGCCGGTTGCTCCCGCAGAATTTGCTAATGTCATGTTTTTTTAAACATAGTTTATTTCAAACCATACAGCATATACAAATATACAGTTTACACACAATTTAGATACATGAATGAAAAGGGATTAGAACCGAAAACTAGTATAGCTTATAGAGGTCTTCTCTTATAAATATAATGACATGTATGGACATATAATACTTAATTATGATGACACCTAAGTTGCTAAAGAGATATGGACTTACTACTGTATCGCGCAGTTTCCCTGTTATTATTGTATACATTGTGGATTAAACATATTTAATTACCTTGCGACAAAACAAACAACACAAAATCAAATAGGAACGTCTAACATGCATTTATTTACAAGTTATGTTATGGGGAATACTGGCCTGTGATATGCAGACATCTCATGTATATAGTTATAAAGTATAGTAGTATGTATATACTTGTAAGGGCAAGTCAGCGTTTTTGCTCCGGAAAAGGTACATATAGTAAAATATCATTCTGTGCCTTGACATGTCAGCTCATCTTTTTTGGCTGTTTATAGTTAATGTTCACTGTTTTGTTTTATGCTTTCCAATGACATATAGAAATTTATCAGTGAAATAAAGTATTTTATTCCACTCATTGAAAGCAATTAAATAACATATGTTATTTCACACTACGTGTGGTAGCTAGCCACTGCATGTTAAAATGTTGTCTACGTGCACGTTTTCTGACTCAAGCTGTCAGTGACGTCATTCATAACGTATATTATGACATCATATGTGATCGTCTAAACACGACATTCTAGTACCATTTGTCACACGGCTGCATCGTTTTCATACAAACACCTTTTAAAATTAAAATAATTTTTATTTGTTTCAGCGAATGATCGAATGTGTGCTTTACGTGTATTTATCGTCGCTACCGGTTGCCCATATGAGCGACGCCTCCAGAAGAGATTAGTCATTTTAGATGTTTGGAGGATAGTACAATGATACAGACAGAGACCCATTCCAGAATCTCCTCTGGTTCTTTTACGTGCACGATGTAATGCACCGATACGAGACCTCGGTTTAAAGTCCCAACTGAAAGACTGTTAATTTTATTAGGGTCAAACCGGGGATCAAACAGGATTGCCAGTCCAACGTGTTGACCACTGGACAACAGACCCGTCTATAGCTACATAATCCACTGTGACTGTGGGAATCGAACCTTCGATCACTGGATTACAAGTCGAACGAATGATCGAATTATATTTCACTCATAAACAATGCAAGCTAGTGATACAACTCGTGATTAGCGACATTAGTGATAATAATGCTCAGGCGCGTAGCTAGGCCTACATATGGATTACGCATCATTCTAGGGGGTCCGGGGGCATACCCCACCCGGAGATTATTTCCCGCTATATGGTCTCAGGTGACTTTTGCATACTATGAACATCAGCTACAATCAATATATGTTGGCATTTCGTTCATGTCTGCTTTCTTGTGAATGACCAAAGGCAGTGTCGCCCCTTACCCCCTTATCCCCTTACGATCCAGGTTTTATTGCATTTTTCGTATTTATTTAATTTCATTTTCAGGAACTGAATAAAATTAATCTTACGCACGTGCGTACATGCGTAAGCCGTGCTACTCCGCTGCATTTGGCTTTCAAAATTTCCTCCCGCGTAAGGGGTGATGACGTTATTTTTTATGGAAAATATCAATCTAGTGCATAAATGAACACAAGTTGTAACTGATCAATAATTTTATTAATGTTGTCAAATAAAACTGTACAGAATAGTAACTGAAACGTTACTTAGCAGAAAAACAAGACGGACAAGAGATTATCTGATTCTAAAAATAGCTCACTTCCGCGAATTCCCACGGTAGTATTTACAAACATCACGTGACTTTCATTCATAAAACTTTACACGCATTGTATAAATGGAATAGCCAAAACACGGTGCGCGCGCAGCATAGTTCAAGGTAGGTATATCGCAGAATAACCCGAGTTAGATTTTACTCTACAATTATGTATGTTATTAGCTGGGTCGTGTTAGAATATATAATAGCAGTAAGTATTGGTGATCTATCTTTTAGAATAAATATAAAAGGATAGAATAATAGTTTATTTAATTAACCCGCCCAGAAATGTTATGTTTCCAATTTGAACGTAAAAGTTCGTCATTGTACAACCCATAATTATATACACAAAAGCATTCACGTGCAAAATATTTCAACATCAGAAAACCATATACATTTATATTATAATTTACATTCTCATTATTGTTATAATTATATTACATGTAATACAGATTGCTTAAGTGTACGGGTACGACAATATGAAATCTGATTTAAAGTAGCTGGTAGAAATCCAAATAAAGGAGGTTGAACTTAAGTAGTACTATAATTATGAACAACGTCGCTTCTCACCAATGCAACCTGGGTTCAATCCTCGGACTGGGAAGTATGTGTACGGTGGTACACAAGTAACCATGGCGACCTATTATTGTAAAGTCGGGTTTCAGTCCATTATATTTCATAGTGAATGCAAAAGTTTAGAAAATTCTCTCCTCTGCAAATTATTCCAGGATATGTATTTAGTATATATGTATAAGAGGCATGTGGAATTTAAATGCCTTGCCTAAAAGCACAATCGTAACGGCTCCAGCGCGGCTCGAACTCTGGGCATTTCGCACATGAAGTGAACGCGCAACCACGGAGCTATCACGACTTTTTTTGTTTAATAAACTTATGTTATTTTACAACGATTGCGAAGCAAGTTCTAACAACTTATATTAATCACTCTCGTTGGCGCGGATGAAAGCGTAAATGTGGTCATTTGTGTGGGAGGAAACCGGAGTACCCGGAGGAAACCCAACTGTCCGATCTGGCGACCACCGTACCATCTCACATACTTCCCTGTCCGAGGATCGAACCCGGGTTGCATTGGTGAGAAGCGAGCTCGCTAACCACTGTGCTAATCGGACTGTCACGACTTGCTAATGTATTAGTGTGATAGGATGCATTTTAATTTGTATACGGACTAATGCTGTGGAATATTGTGGAAGTCGTGATAGCGCAGTGGATAGGTGTTCCCTTCAGGTCCAGAGTTTGAGCCCTGCTGGAGCCGTTACGATTGTGCCCTTAGGCAAGGCATTTAAATTCCACATTGCCTCTTCTCTCTCCTTCATGGCGATGGGTTCCATCAGGAATGAGGTCTCGATAGTGATTAATATAAGTTGAAATAACTTAAACAACTAACAAATGCTGCCTAACACGGTGCAACTTCAAGAAATAAATTTGATATTGCACAGGTGATGCATCCTGTGATTTTGAGAAAGGCGTTTGCGGCTGGGTGCAGGGCCAGCATGATGGGTTCGATTGGACAAGGAATAGAGGTGCAACGGAAACTTGGTTCACGGGACCAAATGCAGATCACACAACTGGTGGTAATATACATATTTATTTTAGCACTGGACTATTTTATATTCAATGGCATTGTTAATGCTACAATATAAATTGAGAATATGTAGGTATTGTCTGCATATGTGTTATATTTGAAACTTAATCAATGAAGCGTGTTGCTTCACAAGAAACAACACTGCCTCCTCTCATGGCTGATGGTGTATCCATTATTAACCCTCTCAACACTACAGGCCTCTAAATAGACTTACAAAAAGTGTATATCCAGATGAGCCAGCTCGTGGCGAGCCATCTCATCAGGATCTGCACTTTTTGCCAGTAATCATTATTACTAATTTTAGATAAAATTACCCACTTTGATAAATGAACTGGTCCAAAGGTAATGTTCTTATTAATTTATTGGTCTAAAAATATCATGCACCAGTCTATGTCAGTTACTTGGGGTTGAATGGGTTAATATACAAAACATATTTTAGTTCAATTATTTAAAAAAATATATATTTTGTTCCATATTTGGGTCATTGAGTGTGTTCAAAATTGCAACGTTGTGACAGAGAAAGTCAACATGCTATATACTACGCTGATGTATACATATATTTGTATTATTAAAAGCATGCGAAGCTTGGGGTCTGGACAAATTATCCCCAGCGTTAGGCGGGTAGTTCTGTTCCAAACAATAGTTATTTTAATTCTTTAAAGACATTATGATAAACCATAGGCTTTACACTATACACAATGGACATTTAGTAGATATCCAAGCAGGTTTTCAAATGACACCCCGTCACTATCAGAAGCCTTAAACGACTGAGCGTCATTAGAAGCATATACTTAAGAATTATGTTGGGACCAGAACCGCCAGCATGACGGTGTCGATCATTTGTCCAGACCTAAGCGTCTGTGATTAAAAGTAATTTAGTGTCATTTATTGGTATACCTTGTTTTGTTTTACATTTATTCAAAACCTTCCTCCATACCCTCCTCGGAAAACCCATCTAATCTGAAAACCCAACCAAGCTGAACATCTCCTCTAGACTACTCCAGGCTGTTCGGTTTAGAGGTTAAATAGTTGGTGTTATTTTTTTTAGAGTGCAGAAGATTTACGCTACTCGCTAAACAATGTTTTATTGGTGACCTAAACACGGTAGTACCCTTCATTGTGCCGAGTCATGTTAGAAAGGTCGATTACAAGCTCATTTAAAATGTCACCATGATCGTGTACAAACAATAATATACTAGAGGACATAGAAAACGCACATCTACATTATATGATTATTATTACATGAAAACGAAATACGAAGGATTCCATCAAAGATATATCACATCTTTATTATAAAACACAAACTGAACAACTAAATATATTCCAAAATGTTTAAAACTATGTATTTATATAGTTATTGTTTTTTGCATGTAAAAACACATACTTATCCGAAGTGTGCGTTTTCTATGTCTTCTAGTATATATCCGAAGTGTGCGTTTTCTATGTCTTCTAGTATATATCCGGAAGTGTGCGTTTTCTATGTCCTCTAGTAATTTTAATTGCTAAATGTTTCATCGGAAAGCATATAATAAATAAATTCATTAAATTAAAGCAGCAGCTCGTAGTGTTGGCAATAAGTAACATACTAGTATACGTGTCACATGTACTGCATATTCCAGAGTTTGCAGAATAGTCTTTTTCTATGTCCTCTAGTATATTTACACTGGCTTCTTATTTAGATGGTTATTACATCTACATTGAGACTAACAACAAAAGACATGGAGAAAAGGCAAGACTAACCAGCCCACATGTGGAGGGAGGACACTATTGTATTACGTTCTGGTACATCATGTATGGAACAGATACAAACACTTTAAATGTTTACATGGAGACAAACCATAAAGATGAACAGCTAATGTTTTCGAGGAAAGGGAATCAGGGAAAACTTTGGTATCAAGCACATGTTAGCGTGGAGTCCAATGCAACATTTCAGGTTTGTCATTCTTGTAGTCCTATAGCGAAGGCATTCTCTGTTTTCATCGTGGGTTCCATGTTGCTATTTTCATCTGTGTTATCGTCTTCTAAGTATTAAGTTATTCTACAGTATCTGATCATGGAACAACAGTAAACATAAAGGATTGCAACTAAAATGACCGATATACTGGATAGATAGATAACTTTATTTCCTCCACTGCAGGGAGAGCCACATACAATATAGACATAAATATCTAATTTACAAAGAATACAATCTAATACAAATGACAATTATACAACGCCTAGGTACAATGCACGTCAAGTGCATATCTATACAGTTGGGGAAATCAAAATTGCACAGGACGTCAGAAAAGTAAGTTTGATTTATTCCGGATATTAGCGTTTTTGCCAAAACTACTTTTAGATTTATGTTGCCCATTAGGTTACAGGATAACAACCACAGTCATGTTCAAAGCAATGTAGAAATTTCCAAATTTATTTATATCTTATACAAATTTATTTTAGCTCGATTGTGAAACAAGTTCTTACAACTTATATTAGTCACCCTCGATAACTCATTCCTGATGGAGAATATGCAACGTGGAATGTAATGCCTTGCCTAAGGACACAATCGTAACGGCTCCAGCAGGGCTCGAACTCCGGGCCGTTCGCACCTGAAGCGAACATTCTACAACTGCGCTATCACGACTTCCACATTTATATCTGAAGTAGCACACACTAGTTGAAAACTCTCGTACTAACCGTAATATATATATAGCTAGAAAGTTGGTTTAATTATCGATACTTCATGTTATCTATTCATTTTTGAAATAAATGATGTTTTGCTTAGTCATGTTACATATTAAAACTTCATGTACAATTTCTATATTTACTATATGCTTCGAAGGTTACATTTCAAATGTATATCTAATTTCTGTATAGCATTACATTATTCATGTTAAATGAGTGTAATGCAATATGCGCTTTATACTGGCAGAATATTGCATTTGCCGCAAGTTACAATCACAATGAAACAAGAGTCAAATCAAGACAACGTTTTTATTTGCAAAAACATGTCCATCGTCAAGAAACATGACTGGCGGTTACATACATAAGAACACTGTGATAATAAATATTGTGTAGGCAATATTATGAATACGCAAGTTACAATCACAATGAAATAAGAGTCAAGTCAAGACAACGTTTTTTATTTGCAAAAACATGTCCATCGTCAAGAAACATGACTGGCGGTTACATACATAAGAACACTGTGATAATAAATATTGTGTAGGCAATATTATGAATACGCAAGTTACAATCACAATGAAATAAGAGTCAAGTCAAGACAACGTTTTTTATTTGCAAAAACATGTCCATCGTCAAGAAACATGACTGGCGGTTACATACATAAGAACACTGTGATAATAAATATTGTGTAGGCAATATTATGAATACGCAAGTTACAATCACAATGAAATAAGAGTCAAGTCAAGACAACGTTTTTATTGGCAAAAACATGTCCATCGCCAAGAAACATGACTGGCGGTTACATACATAAGAACACTGTGATACTAAATGTTGTGTAGGCAATATTATGAATACCATAATTTAAATTCACACTAGTATCAAGCTTTGTGTAATTTCCCTTGACTATTTTAAATGTACTAATACTAATTTTAGAAATGTCATTTTTAAATCTTATCAGTTTATGTGCACGCCCCAAACCGGGATATATCCTTTTATTTTATTCTTTTTAATATTATTTTATTCGGTTTAAATTTACAACGATTGCGAAGCAAGTTTTAACAACTTATAATTAATCACTCTCGTTGGCGCGGATAAAAGCGTAAATGTGGTCATTCATGTGGGAGGAAACCGGAATACCCGGAGAAAACCCACCTGTCCGATCTGGCGACAACCGTACCATCTCACATACTTCCTGGTCCGAGGATTGAACCCGGGTTGCATTGGTGAGAAGTGAGCCCGCTAACCACTGCGCTAATCGAACAACCAATTATTATTTTATTCATCCAATATATGCATAAATAAAGTATATACTTTTGGGGCTGTGTATTTTCCTTGTTAGACATGTATTTGACAGACTTAACTGGACTATTTCATACTAGTACCGTACACTAGTTTTACAGTATTCCGTCATATAATGGCATCCGGCCCCTTTTTCATCGGGGTCTGTTGACATCGTAAACAAACATTGATGCATATTCCCCATTGTCTCGTGTATTTTGACGTTGTCCATTGTCGTCTTTATCGTTTACATGGCATTATCACTACAGGTGAACGTTGAACGAATATAATCGCGTGGAAATATGGCGTGTGTATACTAAAAACAAGATACCAGCTGAACAACTATAAACTAGGCAGGTTTACATAACTAATATTAAAGTATTGGTTATGATTGGTTAACAATTAAATGTCCCTATACATACTTCACAGGGTGACCATTTAGTTTAAACATATTTTTTATTTCCCAATATAATACATATTGAACAATGCATACACCACGCATAATCAGAATACAGAAACAGGATTAGAATGGAAGACAGAGTCTTATATAATTCTTCTCCTCGAAGAATTTATATATCACCATTTATATATCAGTAAGCAAAATATGTATTTATTTTACGATGAATGCTTTACAAAATACTTGCAGGTGGGTTTGGGCAAACTTACAGTTTCACTATTTTGTTAACAGATTGCGATCGAGGGCGTAAGCGGAAATGGCAACAATGGTGATATAGCTGTCGACGACATTTTGCTCAAATCGGGATGGTGTTCCGGTAAGAAACAATTAAAACAAACGGGATGATACTATTTGATTCGGTCCATTTATATAGCATCTGTGTTCTCGAAAACATTCCCCAACATCAAGTTCATTTTACACAATAAGTATTATTATTGAATCTTTTGAGATATTATTCGGTGTATAATGTGTTCACAACGACTGCAACCTTGGGTTACCACAATAACGTAATGACGCAAATGATCACCTTAGACATCGAAATGAAGCATTTCTTATATACCTAGCTTTATTATATATCATTGATATTCAGCAATTTGATTGGTTGAATGTCGATGTGGCGGAAGTGAGTATTGTTTGACTATTCAATATGTTTTCCACAATTTCGTTCTAAACATGTATTTAGAGTCAATAGTTTCGAGAGCGTTTTGGCTGTGCAAATGTTGGTTGCGTTTGCGCATGCGTGTACGTATCTACAAACAACAATTGAAAGCAATTAATATAAGTTGTTATAGTGGTAGTTTCAGGTTTTATGAACAAATTAAGTGTAAAGGCATGACGTTCCATACCTCAATGACACATAGCAAAAGAGCATTCAATTGTTATTCAATTAGATTGCAACTTTGATGATGGACTTTGTGAATGGACACAAGACGCGAATGATGACTTCGATTGGATAGAAGGAGAATATGAAACAACAAGTGATTCTACAGGGCCGCTAACAGATCATACCTCAACAAGTAAATGCAATTATATGAGCTTGTAATAAGACTGTGAGCTACATATTCATTTTACTAAAATATATTTACATAAACGTAATCCGTGCATGGTTTGAATAATACATAGAGAATATTAGATTACTGTCATACAAATGTTACTTTATACTAGAGAACGTAGAAAACGCACACTTCGGATAAGTGTGTTTTACATGAAAACACAATAACTATATAAATACATAGTTGTAAACATTTTGGAATACTTTGTTGTTTTTTGTGTTTTTTAGTTGTTCGGTTTGTGTTTTGTAATAAACATGTGATATATCTTTGATAGAATCCTTCGTATTTCGTGTTCATGTAATAATAATCATATAATGTAGGTGTGCGTTTTCTATGTCCTCTAGTATATAATGTAGGTGTGCGTTTTCTATGTCCTCTAGTATATTAGGCGAGTTGGAGAAGATATGTTCGGAGACGAGCCTAATAATTTAAAAATTATACGACTGTAACCTAATATTCTATTTATCCTATCTTCTGATAAGAAAAGACGTTTTAGAAAAATTTAGAAAGGAAAGTATACAGATTATTACTAACCTGAAGTTTATCATACCATCTGTGACCATAATGATATGACGTCATTCACACAGCGCTATGACGTCACGAAAGGTTTATTAGGTACTACATGTATATCGCAAAGTTTATTAGGCAGACATATTTTGACCATTATTACGCATGGGGGTAGAATACACCATCATATTCTTCTTCGTCATGTATACAGTCAAACCTGTCTTAAACAGCCAGCCAATGGAGTCAGAGGAAGTGGCTGCTTAGCATAGGTGTCAACTATATAATAAAACAACCGATTGGGAATCTTGAAACTGGCTGCTTAATACAGGTTGGCTGCTTAATGGAGGTGACCACTAACACAGGTTTGACTGTATACTAATTTATTTGATAGATGGTTCTTATATCTACATCGAGACAAGTGGAAAAAACAATGAAGATTCGGCACGAATAACAAGTCCACAAATGGATCCCGGACAACCTTGTTTCACGTTCTGGTACAGCATGTATGGACGAGATGTGAACGCTCTAAACGTTTATATGAAGATAAATGGTAACCTTGGAACACCAATCCTTGCATTGGAAAATAACACCGGAAGTAGAGACTGGAGACAGGCACATATCCCTATAACATCTTCTCATGGTTATCAGGTTTGTATTGTCCATGCAATATATATATATTAACACACCCCAATAAATCAATAATTTTAATTCAACGTTTCGTCCAAGTTGGAAATCTTCGGGAATAATAAAAAGCCGTTAATGACATCATCGGTGTGATGTGACGTCATTAACGTCAAATGGCGATCTCATGTTTGGGGTACCTTATCCATATGGATGCTTTCTACTAATTAATATTGCAAAGAAAAATATATTTAATAAAAAAGAAAGTAGACAAGCAAAATGTATGGAGGACACAGACATTAAATAATTATATGTGTACAACAAACGAAATACTAAGCATTACGAACATACACAGCTCATAGAAATGTAAAGGACAAAACAAAGGCTGGATACGCCTAGTAACACACCGAATCAATAATAACAATATCGCTTAAAACCTGAGACCATACACTGTAATCAGTATTGAATACGTGTGTGTTTTACGTTTATTTATCGTCGCTACCGGTTGCCCATATGAGCGACGCCTCCTGAAGAGATTAGTAATTTTAGATTGTTGGAGGATAGTGCAATGATACAGACAGAGACCCATTCCAGAGTCTCCTCTGATTCTTTTACGTGCACGGTGTACAGCACTGACACGAGACCTCGGTTTAACGTCCCATCTGAAAGACTGTTAATTTTTATTAGGGTCAGACGGGGGATTGAACCTGCGATCCATGGATTACCAGTATTGAATAGTTTTTTTTGTTTTTTTGGTGTTTTTGTTTTGTGTGGTTTGTTTGTGTGTGTTTTGTTTTTTGGTGGGTGGGTGTTTGTGGTTTTTTTGTTTTTTGTTTTGTGGTGTTGTTTTTTTTTGGTGGTTGTTTTTTCCTCTATATATGTGACACGTATCTTGATATACTGTGTAGATTTAACACACATTCGTCAAACACATTATACAGTTACGACAATGAAAGACCTTTTCGACACCGTAGGTGTTAAATACACCATTGCAGTTTTAAAAGAATCGCATATTAAACTGATATATTTTTGTCATTACAGTTTAACAGCTTGATAAAAGGGACACCCTGGGTGTGTGTTTTACGTTTATTTATCGTCGCTACCGGTTGTCCATATGAGCGACGCCTCATGATGAGATTAGTCATTTTAGATGCTTGGAGGATAGTGCAATGATACAGACAGAGACCCAGTACAGAGTCTCCTCTGGTTCTTTTATGTGCGCTGTGTAAAGCACCGACACGAGACCTCGGATTAACGTCCTATCTGAAAGACTGTTAATTTTATTAGGGTCAGACGGGGAATCGAACCTGCGATCCCTGGAGTACCAGTCCAGTGTGTTACCACTAGACTACAGATCCGTCCGGGTCCTCATCCACAATGAATACATGTAGAGTCGCCATATGACCCAATGTGTTGGTACGACTTTAACCCCGAAAATAAACAAAATATCTATTTTGGCCTTCCGATTAGTGCAGTGGTTAGCGTGCTCGCTTCTCACCAATGCAACCCGGGTTCGATCCCCGGACCGGGAAGTATGTGAGATGGTTCGGTGGTCGCCAAATCGGACATGTGGGTTTTCTCCGGGTACAGCGGTTTCCTCCCACACGAATGACCAAATTTACGCTTTCATCCACGCCAACGAGAGTGATTAATATAACTTGTTCTTTAAAACTTGCTTCGCAATCATTGTAAAATAAATAAAGTTTAAACTTTTAAACAAAACATCTGGATACATTTTGCTGTCAGCATTTTATTTTTACTACATATAATTTCTATATACATATTTTATCTGTCTTGTATACAATATAATTAACCCGACACGATATGGCCTGAACTATGTAGATGCACTGTTAAAGCAATATTCATTCACTAACATAAGATAACAAAATATTCTGACCGATTTATCAACAAAATGGTTTGACCAAGACTCAAGTGACACATACCTAGATATCTATGTTGTTATTTAGCGTCTATGTTGTTATTTAGCGTCTATGTTGTTATTAGCGTTTACAGCTTCTATTATTTATTATTTAAGTTTATTTACCATCGCTACCGGTTTCCCATTTGAGCGACTGGCAGTTTACCTAACAACACCTTTCATGGGCAGGCTCTAGCGGTTAACCAGTAAATGGTGCACCAACCTCCGTAAGAAACTACCAACATTTCCATATAAATGAGACACGGTCTGAGCGGGGCTCGAACCCGTGACCATCTGAGATGATAGGTTACAGTGGTATATAAGTCAGCGACCGTAACCACTCGACCACGGAGGCGGTTATTTACAGCTTCATCTGCACACAACACCATTTATACGCTTACAATGTTGCCTTGTTTTCCTTTCATTTACAGATTGTCATAGAGGGTGTCACCGGAGCCAGTTATAAGGGTGATATTGCCATTGATGACATTGTAATGAACACTGACTTGTGTGCAGCAGGTATTAAGCTTAAAGTTTAAACTTTATTTATTTTACAAAGATTGCGAAGCAAGGTTTAACAACTTATATTAATCACTCTCATTGGCGCGGATGAAAGCGTAAATGTGGTCATTCGTGTGGGAGGAAACCCGAGTACCTGGAGAAAACCCACCTGTCAGATCTGGCGAAATTGGTGCTCGTTTTCCCCGTCTTAAGACACAGTATTTTAAATATGTTATAGTGTCATGATTAGCGACTTTTATATAGCGTTTAGAAAGTAACGTATTGTAATATGTCATTGTCTCTTATAATTCTCATTTGTAGTTTAGTTTATACAAATTTATTTTAGCTCGATTGCGAAACAAGTTATTTCAACTTATATTAATCACTCTCGAGACCTCATTCCTGATAGAATCCATCGCCACTAGGGAGAGGGAAGAGGCAACGTGGAATGTAAATGCCTTGCCTAAGGGTACAATCGTAACGGCTACAGCGGGGCTCGAACTCCGGACCTTTAGCACCTGAAGCGAACGCTCATCCACTACGCTATCACGACTTCCACATTTGTAGAATGGCTATGTGCAATGTACATGTATGTGTTATAATAGAATTGGAATGTATATACTGTACACATATGAGACAGAAATAAAGATATAATATATATTAACATTTGTATGATTAATACAATGTTCAATTTACTCTATGGAGTTGGCAGTAAACTCATTAAGCAACTGCAACGATATTTCAATTAAGCTAATATGTTTAGCAATCGAGCAAAACAATATAATAAACTAAACTTTGCAGACACGGTAACAACGGAGGCGACACAAACACCGTCAATATCAACTGTACTTACCAGCCATGACATGTTGAGTACTACAGCGATTACAGTGCACAACGATTTGCCGGCTACAGGTTGAATTATGTTGACTTTTATTTATTAAACGGATACTATTTCACCCCTATTTAAAGGGTCAGCAATTTCTGACTTATGAGACACCTCTTTTTATGAACATCAGTACTTCCCGAATCCTATCCTTGAAGGCCAGGAGCCAGGCTGCCAGGCACTCGGTAACCATTATCTAACTAGCTGGTGGCTCACCAACCGGCCATGTCAGAACGAACCGCTGACGAGATTCGAACATTCGACCTCACGCTCCGTAGGAGGACGCCTTAACCACTAGACCACGGATACTATTTAACCATTAACGATCATGTTGAACTTTAATTAATTATAGTTTAACATCCAGTGTTTATGTTTTACCTTGCTCGAATGTGTGCTTTACGTTTATTTATCGTCGCTACCGGTTGCCCATATGAGCGACGCCTCTTGAAGATATTATTCATTTTAGATTGTTGGAGGATAGTGCACGGTGTATGGACAAGTGATCTCGATTTAAAGTCAATAATAGCTGGAGAGTCGCCATATGACCGTAGCTGTTGGTGCGAATTTATACGGCCAAAACAAACGAACGAACGAACGAACGAACGAACGAGCGAGCGAGCGAGCGAGCGAACGAACGAACGAACGAACGAACGAGCGAGCGAGCGAGCGAGCGAACGAACGAGCGAACGAGCGAGCGAGCGAGCGAGCGAGCGAGCGAACGAACGAACCAACGAACGAACCAACGAACCAACGAACGAACGAGCGAGCGAACTAATAATGTAAATAACAGAGGACGATTCTTACTTTCTATTCTTGTTTCCTCGTATGTATATACGTATGTATATGCGGATATATATGCGTATGTATATGCGTATGTATATACGTATGTATATGCGTATGTATATGCGGATGTATATACGTATGTATATGCGTATGTATATTCGTATGTATATACGTATGTATATGCGTATGTATATACGTATGTATATGCGTATGTATATACGTATGTATATGCGTATGTATAGGCGTATGTATATACGTATGTATATGCGTATGTATATGAGTGTGTATATACGTATGTATATGCGTATGTATATACGTATGTATATGCGTATGTATATGCGGATGTATATGCGGATGTATATGCGTATGTATATTCGTATGTATATGCGTATGTATATGCGTATGTATATTCGTATGTATATTCGTATGTATATTCGTATGTATATGCGTATGTACATGTATATGCGTATGTATATTCGTATGTATATTCGTATGTATATGCGTATGTATATGCGTATGTACATGTATATGCGTATGTACATGTATATGGGTATGTATATATTATAATACGAAATACTGTTAACAAAATGTTAATAACAGTCGCATATCCGTTTCGTTGCAGAGAATGAAGGTGGATCCCTTGCTGCTGTAAGTCCGGTCAATATATAGATGGACCCACCACAAATTGCAACAGAACCTTTTTATACGTTTTTGCCATCAGGAAGGTCACTAGAATGACATACTAAAAATCTACCAAAATCTACACAGGCAAAGTTAGTTATTTTCACCCAAATCCAAGATGGCCGAGGTAAAACCTTATTTGTCGATATCTTCGCTTCTAATGAACATTTTCTCATTATGTTAAGTTCTAAATTAGGGTTTTTAATATCAACGAATCTGTTGACATATATGCCATGCACATTGAAGTGATATTTCCTTTGCATTTACCAAAAATATCAAATTTACATGGATAAATTTGGTACACAGCAACTGTGAATTTGCAATCGATGGCAGCTTGACGAGTTTTTCAACGACAACTGGAAGGCGTTTCATTTCAGGAGTTCATCATGTAATACATTTCAGGTTAGATCGTTGTGATCTGTGGTATCAATATGACTGGTGTTATAAATCATGCTTAGTTAAGATACATGTAATTACCGTACCATCATTCTAGTAGAGTCACTAAATAAGCACGGATTCTGCTGCTCATATTCAGAGGTCATGAAGTTTGCTCGCAGTTCTGCAAAAGCACAGGGAACCGATATTCCTAGTTACACAGCAGATAATTTTGTGCAGTATGTGGCAGATAATGTCGACCACAATATCAGGACAATCGACGGCATGAATACATGCCATGGTATGGGCATGATTGCAACAATTACACCTGCAACGAAGAATAATCAACGAATTCCACGTGTTGTGGTCAGTGCAGCAGACATCTCGGCTATTGGTACTGTCAACATAGTGCCATTCATTCCCAGAAAGCAATGGACTGAAATCCATATTGTATGAAAAGCTTTCTGATTTCACTGATGACAAAACAGCTATTCTTGATGAGTTGTGGAAAGTGTCATTGTCTGTGCGTTCGCCAAGATCAGCTTGGTCTGGCAGGATGCAGATGGTCCACACTGGTGACCATCCAGGAAAATCATCAGTATTCTTCCTGCCAATGATAGACATGGATCCGGGTAACATGTCATGTGTGAAGTCAACTCTTCTGTTCATATGTGATCATGCTAGGCGTTACAATATAACACCGATTGTAACCTTCGATCAGCCACTTTGGTGGAAGGCCTTACAAGTGATACACAGTTCACCAGAGAACAATTCACTACGTTCCATTGTGCTGAGGTTAGGAGGATTTCACACACTGATGAGTTTCATTGGAAGTATTGGTCACATTATGGAAGGATCAGGGTTGCATGAACTCCTTGAAACAATATATGCAAACAATACAGTCATGCTTAATGGGAAGGCAATACAGCGAGCAGTTCGGGGCCTACTGCTTGTTGATGGAGCATTGAATGCTATGATTGTTTCTGCAGAGTTCCACATCAAGCCACCATGCATGATCACACACGATGGTACCGGTACAGATGAGAGTGTTGTCCAAGAAGAACCTGCCTCTTCATCAGTGACTCAAAGTGATCAGAGTGGAGATGCTACACTGACTGACCTTGACAATATAGGTAATCTACACGACAGTCTTCTGACAGGAAAGTTGACTGTTGAGGAAGCCTGTGCAGCCGAGGAATTGATCAGAGTCACAGATAGGCTACAGATGAGAAAGCAGTCCATACAGACTTCACGCACAGCAACTATGTGGCTACAGTTCATGGAGATGATGTAAATCCTTTGTAAGTTCGTGAAAGCCGAACGACTGGGGAGCTGGGCTCTCCATATGAAAGCTATGCATGAAATGCTACCATACTGAGCTGCTTCTGGGCATAACTTGTATACCAAAGGCCTCCATATCTACTTACAGCAGATGACAAAACTCCCCCAGACGTCCCCATAAGTATACAGACAGTTCAGCGAAGGACGTTGTGCGTAGGTCTGATCGATTGTGGGCAGGACTTTCAGCTGACCTTGTGATTGAACACGTATTGATGAGGAGTATGAAAACGAGTGGTGGTTTGACCAGAGGACGTGGCATGTCAGAGACACAACGGCTTTTGTGACTGCTGTCACATCCACATTGTTCTGAGGTGAACAACGCAATGCAGCAGCTAACTGGTGTTAATTACACTACAAGTGATCAACACAAAGATTTAACAAAAGCCAGACAAGAGAAGGACATGAGTGACACTTGTGAACTGTTAACATTCCTGGAGTCACGAAATCCATTATGTGACAACAGCAGTTTGCGAAGTATTGCCACTGGTGTGAACGCTGACAACAGAGTGAATGTTGATAAGGCAAGAGATATAGGAGGCAAAATCCTGACATCAATGTTGAACAAGTCAGTTCTTGATTACACATTCAAGAAGAAGGATCAAGTAGTGAAACCGAGTGCATGATCTGTCAAAATCCACAATGAAACAATCCACATCGACCCAATGTTATTGTTTCAAAGGCTTATCACTGCGGGAACACGGACTGATCAGCTGCAAGATATATTCCAGTTTGAACTTTGCAGTTACCCAACATCCATTTTTGAAGATAAATATGTAATGCGGGCTGCCAATAAACCGGCCCTGGCAGATGATCTGTGGACTCTGATGCCTGAAACAGTTTCTAAACCAATTGGCGACAGTCAATATGTTTTGGATGGGGGTGCCCTTCTGCACCGAATACCATGGTCAAGTGGAATAACGTACAATCTCTTATGCAAACAATACACAGACTATGTCACTAGAAAATATGGACAAGCAGTAATTGTGTTTGATGGATATGGAGAAGAACTGTCCACGAAGGACAGTGCTCAGCAGAGACGAACAGGTGGACGAGTAGGAGCAACTGTGGAGTTCTCTAGTGACATGGTAATGAAATCAAAGAAGGATGATTTTTTGTCGAACAAGCACAATACCGGTAAGCAGAAATTTATAAACTTGCTAAGTGACCGTCTACAACAAGCTGGATGTCAAACACATCATGCAGATGGCGATGCTGATCTTCTGATTGTGCAAACTGCTGCAGGTTGCGCTGCCACTGGTCAAACAATTTTGGTAGGAGATGACACAGACCTTCTTGTGCTCCTTTGCTATCATATCAAGGATGATTCCCATAACATATTCTACAGGCCAGAACCAAAGGCAACCCAAAAGAATATCACACGATGTTGGGACATCAAAACCGTGCAGAGAATCCTGGGAAGGGGAGTCTGTAACCATCTTCTATTAGCACATGCCATATTAGGATGCGACACCACATCAAGGGTGTTTGGCATTGGGAAAGGGGTTGTTATGAAGCTTATTCGTAATGACCATTATTTTCAGTTACACGCTGGTGTGTTCCTCGATGAAACTGCAACCCAGAGTGAGTGCTGGTGAAAAGTGTCTTGTGAGCATTTTAAAAGGTGCCCCGGAAGACACCCTTGATAAGCTGAGATTACAGCGTTTCCACCATAAAGTAGCTCCACCATATAGTGTGTGCAGCCTGAAACACTGCCCCCAACATCAGCAGCAGGCAAGTATCACAGCGTGTATTTCACCAAGTTCAGGTATGGAAGGGAGTTCCAAACTTGTCTCCTTGTGTCTATGGCTGGGCTGTGCATGATGGGAAATTGCTGCCATTGCAATGTGATCTTGAAGTGGCTCCCAAAACACTACTTGAAGTTGAACGATGTAACTGTAAGTCAGGATGTGAAACTCTACGTTGCACATGTCGCAAAGCAGGACTTGAATGTTCCACTGCATGTGGAGAGTGTAGGGGTATATGCTCAAACATGACTACCCAAATCGCCGAAGATGTCGGAGATGATGAGGATGACATGTAATTGGCCATCATCCAGATTTGTCGTCGTTTTAGTGACATTTTGATATACTAGTATATTATATCGTACATTTTATCATTGTTTAAACAGTAGGCCTATGTCTCTCTTTGTTCTGTTGTCTCATGTGGGATTTTATGTGACCTACATGTATGTGTTCTTGCTCTATATTGCAACGTTTGGTACACGACATGTCAGTCAAGTGATAGATATGATAGTTTTTTTTCGGGTAAAAAATGGTATTTTGTTGTAAAAAATGGTATTTTGTTGCATAAATTAGATGAATGCAAAATAAATATTATTTCAATGTGCAAGCCATGTATGTCAGCATATTCATTGTTATTAAAAACCCTAATTTAGAACTTAACATAATGAGAAAATGTTCATTAGAAGCGAAGATATCGAAAAATAAGGTTTTACGGCGGCCATCTTGGATTTGGGTGAAAATAACTAACTTCGCCTGTGTAGATTTTGGTAGATTTTTAGTATGTCATTCTAGTGACCTTCCTGGTGACAAAAACGTATAAAAACTTTCTGTTGCAATTTGTGGTGGGTTGAGGTGGTGCTGTGGGCGATATTTTGACTGGATACTGTGTATGTGGCAATTCCTGTCCTCGTCATCATAGTAGCTTCTGTGGTGGTAGTCATGGTTTACCGTAGGTAAGTACATGTTTAATTGTAACACATTGAGCGAATTAGTGTGAGACTCTTATAATATGTGTGTAGAACATCAGTATCTAGCCCTATAACACATATGTTTAACATCCAATTTCCACGATGCATATGTCCATGTTTAACATCCAATTTCCACGATGCATATGTCCATGTTTAACATCCAATTTCCACGATGCATATGTGCATGTTTAACAACCAATTTCCACGATGCATATGTGCATGTTTAACAACCAATGTCCACGATACGTATGTCCATGTTTAACAACCAATTTCCACGATACATATGTCCATGTTTAACAGCCAATTTCCACGATGCATATGTCCATATTTAACAACCAATGTCCATGATACATATGTCCATGTTTAACAACCAATGTCCACGATACGTATGTCCATGTTTAACAACTCATTTCCTTGATACATATGTCCATGTTTAACAGCCAATTTCCACGATGCATATGTCCATGTTTAACAACCAATGTCCATGATACATATGTCCATGTTTAACAACTCATTTCCTTGATACATATGTCCATGTTTAACAGCCAATTTCCACGATGCATATGTCCATGTTTAACAACCAATGTCCATGATACATATGTCCATGTTTAACAACTCATTTCCTTGATACATATGTCCATGTTTAACAGCCAATTTCCACGATGCATATGTCCATGTTTAACAACCAATGTCCATGATACATATGTCCATGTTTAACAACTCATTTCCTTGATACATATGTCCATGTTTAACAGCCAATTTCCACGATGCATATGTCCATGTTTAACAACCAATGTCCATGATACATATGTCCATGTTTAACAACTCATTTCCTTGATACATATGTCCATGTTTAACAGCCAATTTCCACGATGCATATGTCCATGTTTAACAACCAATGTCCATGATACATATGTCCATGTTTAACAACTCATTTCCTTGATACATATGTCCATGTTTAGCAACCAATGTCCACGATACATATGTCCATGTTTAGCAACCAATTTCCACGATACATATGTCCATGTTTAACAACCAATGTCCACGATACATATGCCCATGTTTAACAACCAATGTCCACGATACATATGTGCATGTTTAACAATCAATGTCCACGATACATATGTCCATGTTTAACATCCAATGTCCACGATACATATGTCCATGTTTAACATCCAATTTCCACGATACATATGTGCATGTTTAACATCCAATTTCCACGATACATATGTCCATGTTTAACATCCAATTTCCACGATACATATGTGCATGTTTAACAACCAATGTCCACGATACATATGTGCATGTTTAACAACCAATGTCCACGATACATATGTCAATGTTTGACGTATTTAGGCTAGTTAGCCGACGGGCAAGTCAATGCATGTCTAGTTAGCCGATGAACATATCAATGCATGTCTAGTTAGCCGACGTACAAGTCAATGCATGTCTAGTTAGCCGACGGACAAGTCAATACATGTCTAGTTAGCCGACGGACAAGTCAATACATGTCCAGTTAGCCGACGGACAAGTATATACATGTCTAGTTAGCCGACGTACAAGTCAATATATGTCTAGTTAGTCGACGTACAAGTCTATACAAGTCTAGTTAGCCGACGTACAAGTCAATATATGTCTAGTTAGCCGACGTACAAGTCTATACATGTCTAGTTAGCCGACGTCCAAGTCAATATATGTCTAGTTAGCCGACGGACAAGTCTATACATGTCTAGTTAGCCGACGAACAAGTCAATATATGTCTAGTTAGCCGACGGACAAGTCAATGCATGTCTAGTTAGCCGATGAACATATCAATACATGTCTAGTTAGCCGACGGGCAAGTCAATGCATGTCTAGTTAGCCGATGAACATATCAATGCATGTCTAGTTAGCCGACGTACAAGTCAATGCATGTCTAGTTAGCCGACGGACAAGTCAATGCATGTCTAGTTAGCCGACGGACAAGTCAATACATGTCTAGTTAGCCGACGGACAAGTCTATACATGTCTAGTTAGCCGACGTACAAGTCAATACATGTCTAGTTAGCCGACGGACATATCAATGCATGTCTAGTTAGCCGACGTACAAGTCAATGCATGTCTAGTTAGCCGACGGACAAGTCAATGCATGTCTAGTTATCCGACGGACAAGTCAATGCATGTCTAGTTATCCGACGGACAAGTCAATACATGTCTAGTTAGCCGACGGACAAGTCAATACATGTCTAGTTAGCCGACGGACAAGTCAATGTAATTCATACTAATACTTCATGAGTAGCATCTTTGCTGGATGATTTTATTTCTGAAGCCGAATAGAATGATAAATTACAAACATGTTAATATTATTAAGAACTATTTGTGTTATGCTTTCCAAATGGTTGTAAGCAGTGGAATAACACATTGTATTACTCACTGCTTTCTACGTATAGTACCAAGCCGTGCTTAGTCATCGCGAACGTATTCGGACACACACTGTCAGTATCGCCATTTGTGACGCCATTCGTGGTCGTCTAAACACGATGTTCTAGTGACGTTAAACGCGATGTTCTAGTGACGTTAAACGCAATGTTCTAGTGACGTTAAACGCGATGTTCTAATGACGTTAAACCTCGAACACATTTCAGCCTAAAATAAAAAAAGAACATTTATTTGTTTAATAACACTTTCAATGTTCATTAGATGAACTGTAATTCTGTCATACTCTGAAACAAAGAAATATCCTCTTTATAATCAAGCAACATTTATTTAACAGCAACGGTCATCTTTGCTAAGTAAGAATATTATTATAAGTACCATTCTTATTGAGCGCCATTATCATATACAAATTAGACGTTCAAAAGCGCTTTACGTAAACATGTAACATAACACACATATAACAATACAAATCAAAATATTACAAAATATCGAATGCAGGGTTAAAAGTATGTGATAAAAGTAAGGAAAACATTATATAATTTCGATTTATACATGTTTTATCCTTAAACTGATGAGGAACCTACTTAAAATATGGATTGTACATTAGATACACAAAATAAGAAATTATAGATTAAAACTACAACATATAAACCATATGATACAAACTTTAAGAAATGGAAGGATAAATGAAATTAAAGACATCACCCTAGGGCATAATAATATCGTTTACAATACTATCATGAATAAAGTACAAACAATATAATATAATTTTAAAGTAAAATGTTTTAGTTTAAACATTATTTATTTCAGTATTTTACATGTACATAACATAATTAACATTTTACATATAAATTAACAGCAATAGACTGAAAGGGATTAGAACGAAAGGAAAATGATATAGTTCTTCTCCCTAACAATTGGTTGTTATATAATATATTTAACACTGAAAATACGTGAATCCTAATCACTAGATATGCTAAACAATTTCTAAGGTTTACGATACACTATTGATAATATTAATGTGTTTAGAGAAAACATAATAATAAATGGATAGTACTAAAAGTGATAAGCGAAAAATTGCAATGTCACAGTTTATGTTCCATAAAATTGAATGAAAATAAATGTGTTTCAGTCCTTTCTTAAATGAACACAATGTTGGCAACCCCCGAATCTTAGACGGAAGCGCACTCCATTACTTAGGGGCAGCAGTCATAAAACTTCGATCACCATATACAACAGTTCGACTCCTCGGTACCACTAACGTAGGTGCTTCATGCTTCGATCTTAAATTCCTCATAGTACAACAATAGTGATTGACTGCCATGCAAGCAATCGTCGAACAGAAATCGCAGACATATTGCTTTGTAAATCTAAAACATAGTTTATATCAACAATACTCACTGTTTATACATTACGTGGGCTGTGAATGTGCATTCCGATAAATGATGTTACGTAGACTATCAATTTGGAGGCCCGAACAGGTGTATATAAATTGTTACATTTTACTATGTTCAGCTGTAGTGGATCGTACACACCGTTTTTCTTACCCGTAGTAATCAAACCTGCATAGCAGGCCGACACTGTTCAACAGCTGATTTTAATTGCACAGAAATATAAAATTCGTGACAGTCTTTCATCAATATATGCAAGCTGGGGACATTTGAAACAATATATTATTGAATAGGCTTGTACCAGATTAAAACAAAACAACGGTATTTAAGCATAAACTTCCCCAATGGTTGCGTTGAACTATTGTTGTCCAGTATATCATTGTAACATGGGTATCGTCTGCTGGTCAGATATTAAAATACCCCACAAACATCTCTAGGTAGGTCATCACTTGCTCATTCGCACACATACAGAATGCACCACGCGCAGTAATCTAAACATCGTCATTTTCGTAGATTACCCGAGATATAAATGCCATATATATATATATATATATATATAACACATTCATACCATTGATAATTAACTACTAAAAGGTAATTTGTTCTAGTAACTATACGTGTAAATATTGTTCCGTAGACGCAGAGAGAAGGATAGACCAGCTTTTGGATATATCGGGAGTGTGCAACCAAATCCTCCTCCAGTAGTAATAAATGACAGATACGATAGCCACGTCTTGAATCAACATGCTGCTACGACTCTGCATCTGGATGTGCCTGGATTGGATGATAATGTATATGCAGAGATTGATTTGGATTACCTACGGCCTATAGCGAGTCATTCGTCTAATACTGACTATAATACGGTTGAACAAATTGAAACACTTGAACATAATTATGAACAAATGACCAAGGGGACGGCGTCTGTTGATGACACACCACACTCACCGATAGACAAATGCCCGGATGAAAAGAAATCTGGAACAATTGGTAACACGTATTTGAATATCAGAAATTAACGAACAGAGAGCAACGTTGAAATAAACATGTGCTTATGATACACATAGCGTGTTGCAAACTTTGCCATACTCAGAAGGAAGTAAGAAAACGTACGTAGCATTACGACTTTGGTCACGAACGAGAGTCAGCTTAATCATACTCTTGCAGGATTCCACCATTTAAAGAATGAATCACGGGTTAATAGTTTCCATCGAGATATGAACTACATTAGGCGTGGTTAAAGTGTGTGTAGGCCGAATGCATCCATGCTAACTTAAAACACGCCCTATGTAGTTCATACCCCGATGGAAACTATTAACCCTGGAATATGTCTTAAATATTTACATTAATTATTCTTTGCAATGACACAGAGAAACAGATAGCACAATGTGCATTTAAACTGTGTTTACTGTTTAGTTCTATAACAGGATGGGCCGGCACAACTTTATCACAATAATTAACGAGACACAATCAACACTCATGTACAATATTAATAAGTTTAATGTACAACGATAGATGAATATTTACATGATGATATGATAGAAACAAAGGTAACATACGAAACTGTATACAATCAGGGCACACAGCCGAATATACGCGAACATGTATACAATCAGGGCACACAGCCGAATATACGCGAACATGTATACAATCAGGGCACACAGCCGAATATACACGAAACTGTATACAATCAGGGCACACAGCCGAATATACACGAACATGTATACAATCAGGGCACACAGCCGAATATACACGAACATGTATACAATCAGGGCACACAGCCGAATATACACGAACATGTATACAATCAGGGCACACAAGCCGAATATACACGAACATGTATACAATTAGGGCACATAGCCGAATATACACATCTATTTAGAATTGCAGTAGAAACTCATCTCCAACAGGACGAACATACTACAGAATTAGAGACAAAATAATAAACAATACCATACTTCACAGAATTGGTCGCTAGTTGTGATCGAAACGGAGGATCAAGCTAGTGTTGACAACGACAGATCAGCATTAGAACAAGGCACGTCAGATGTGCACGATACAGAGTGTGGATGATCTTCATAATCAGGAGTATGCTAGCGTGCAGTAAAAGGACATATATATAATCATAATTTATATAGAACGTAATATTTGCATGCTTTAGTTCATACACATTTATTTTAGCTCGATTGCGAAACAAGTTCTTACAACTTATATTAATCACTGTCGATACCTCATTCCTGATGGAATCCATCGCCCCGAGGAAGAGAGAAGAGGCAACGTGGAATTTAAATGCCTTGCCTAATCGCACAATATAACGGCTCCAGCGGGGCTCGAACTCCGGACCTGAAGCGAACGCCATCCACGGCGCTATCACGCCATCCACGGCGCTATCACGCCATCCACTGCGCTATCACGACTTCTACTGCGCTATCACGCCATCCACTGCACTATCACGTCATCCACTGCGCTATCACGCCATCCACTGCACTATCACGTCATCCACGGCGCTATCACGCCATCCACTGCGCTATCACGACATCCACTGCGCTATCACGCCATCCACTGCACTATCACGTCATCCACTGTGCTATCACGACTTCCACTGCGCAATCACGACTTCCACTGCGCTATCACGACTTCCACTGCGCTATCACGACTTCCACTGCGCTATCACGCCATCCACTGCGCTATCACGACTTCCACTGCGCTGTCACACCATCCACAGCGCTATCACGCCACCCACTGCGCTATCACGCCACCCACTGCGCTATCACGCCATCCACTGCGCTATCACGCCACCCACTGCGCTATCACGCCATCCACTGCGCTATCACGCCACCCACTGCGCTATCACGCCATCCACTGCGCTATCACGCCATCCACAGCGCTATCACGCCACCCACTGCGCTATCACGCCACCCACTGCGCTATCACGCCACCCACAGCGCTATCACGCCACCCACTGCGCTATCACGCCACCCACTGCGCTATCACGCCACCCACTGCGCTATCACGCCACCCACAGCGCTATCACGCCACCCACTGCGCTATCACGCCACCCACTGCGCTATCACGCCACCCACAGCGCTATCACGCCACCCACAGCGCTATCACGCCACCCACTGCGCTATCACGCCACCCACAGCGCTATCACGCCACCCACTGCGCTATCAGGACATCCACTGCTGTTTTATATTTTACATATAGCCAGTATGTAATTATGGTATAGAAAGCCGGTCCAAGTTGTACTCATGCGTACAATGTTTTATATCACTCGTACGTGCACATCTGCATCACCATGTATACGTTCATCCAACTATATTGCTAGAGCTAGCTGCACTTATATGTCAATGAATGGATCAGTGTGAGAATTCAGTAATTTGAAAGAGCATTTGACACAACAGATATTTCGGATATATTTACAATCTTGAATTTTATTTTGTATTTGAATTTTGATTTAATGAGTGTGTTTTCTTTTCGATGCGAAGGCTGCAACCGCCACTGCAGGTCACGCATCGAACTGTACAGCCACATTAGACAGACAGTGCTCATATGTAGACTCAACGGGCGCTAACACCATAGTCTGACAAGACTGACGGATGCCGAAGAATTCTTTTTGACACATTTAGTCATGTTTCAAATTAAATTATCATGATATTTGTTTACATAGGTGTGTAATATAAAGTGTTTGTTAATTATAGTGTCACCACTATTTAAAGGGCCAGCCATTGATGACTTATATATCAGTTCGAATGGTTCGTAAGTAATTATCTGATCAAATTGAAGAACGAATCCTGAACCAAACTGTTTTCCTCATCTCGGGCGATTTTCAAATATATAGCGGGAAAGAGAATATTATATACCGAGACGCTTTATAAAAGCGCTTTTGAACGTGTTATTTTTAAATGAAAAGAGCGCTATATAAGTTTGGTATATAATAATAATAATAAACGCAACACCGTGGTAAATTTATTATTTGATGAAAACTGGACATATTTTGGCAAAACAAATAGCACTTTCGAAAATATACTTCATTCCGGATTGTAAACACATTAAATTGAATTGAACCCAGTGAATTGAAGTCACATCTATGTTAACTACTGGACTCGAAAGCACACAGAGGTGGAACTATTTTGCAGCAAAATACGTCAATAACGCGTATGGCCACCATTGGACGCGAGGGCAGCCCACTACTGGGATATTCTGCCATTCTTCCAGCAAGGCCTGACGTAACTATGGGGTAGTTGACGGCGGATTTTGGCGCTGGTCCAGCATGTCCCACATATGCTCAATAGGTGACAGATCGGGACTGTACGGTGGCCATCTCATCACATCAATGTCATTCACGTTAAGGACATCCATGTTGAGCAGTGCAACGTGGGGCCGAGAGTTGTCTTGCTGCTGTATCGCGATACCGCTGGGCATTCGGAGAACTGTATCGCGATACCGCTGGGCATTCGGAGAACTGTATCGCTATACCCCTGGACATTCAGAGAACTGTATCGCGATACCGCTGGGCATTCGGAGAACTGTATCGCGATACCGCTGGGCATTCAGAGAACTGTATCGCGATACCGCTGGGCATTCGGAGAACTGTATCGCGATACCGCTGGGCATTCGGAGAACTGTATCGCGATACCGCTGGGCATTCAGAGAACTGTATCGCGATACCGTTGGGCATTCGGAGAACTGTATCGCGATACCGCCTGGCATTCGGAGAACTGTATCACGATACCGCTGGGCATTCGGAGAACTGTATCGCGATACCGCTGGGCATTCGGAGAACTGTATCGCGATACCGTTGGACATTCAGAGAACTGTATCGCGATACCGCTGGGCATTCAGAGAACTGTATCGCGATACCGCTGGGCATTCGGAGAACTGTATAGCGATACCGCTGGACATTCGGAGAACTGTATCGCGATACCGCTGGGCATTCGGAGAACTGTATCGCGATACCGCTGGGCATTCGGAGAACTGTATCACGATACCGCAGGGCATTCGGAGAACTGTATCGCGATACCGTTGGACATTCGGAGAACTGTATCGCGATACCGTTGGACATTCAGAGAACTGTATCGCGATACCGCTGGGCATTCAGAGAACTGTATCGCGATACCGTTGGACATTCGGAGAACTGTATCGCGATACCGCTGGGCATTCGGAGAACTGTATCGCGATACCGTTGGGCATTCGGAGAACTGTATCGCGATACCGCTGGGCATTCAGAGAACTGTATCGCGATACCGCTGGGCATTCGGAGAACTGTATCGCGATACCGCTGGGCATTCGGAGAACTGTATCGCGATACCGTTGGACATTCAGAGAACTGTATCGCGATACCGCTGGGCATTCAGAGAACTGTATCGCGATACCGCTGGGCATTCGGAGAACTGTATAGCGATACCGCTGGACATTCGGAGAACTGTATCGCGATACCGTTGGGCTCGGAGAACTGTATCGCGATACCGCTGGGCATTCGGAGAACTGTATCGCGATACCGCTGGGCATTCGGAGAACTGTATCGCGATACCGTGGGCATTCGGAGAACTGTATCGCGATACCGCTGGACATTCAGAGAACTGTATCGCGATACCGCTGGGCATTCGGAGAACTGTATCGCGATACCGTTGGACATTCGGAGAACTGTATCGCGATACCGCTGGGCATTCAGAGAACTGTATCGCGATACCGTGGGCATTCGGAGAACTGTATCGCGATACCGCTGGGCATTCAGAGAACTGTATCGCGATACCGCTGGGCATTCTGAGAACTGTATCGCGATACCGCTGGGCATTCAGAGATCTGTATCGCGATACCGTTGGGCATTCAGAGAACTGTATCGCGATACCGCTGGACATTCAGAGAACTGTATCGCGATACCGCTGGGCATTCAGAGAACTGTATCGCGATACCGTTGAGCATTCAGAGAACTGTATCACGATACCGCTGGGCATTCAGAGAACTGTATCGCGATACCGTTGGGCATTCGGAGAACTGTATCGCGATACCGTTGGACATTCAGAGAACTGTATCACGATACCGCTGGACATTCGGAGAACTGTATCGCGATACCGTTGGGCATTCGGAGAACTGTATCGCGATACCGATGGGCATTCGGAGAACTGTATCGCGATACCGTTGGGCATTCAGAGAACTGTATCGCGATACCGTTGTGCATTCGGAGAACTGTATCGCGATACCGTTGGACATTCAGAGAACTGTATCACGATACCGCTGGACATTCGGAGAACTGTATCGCGATACCGTTGGGCATTCGGAGAACTGTATCGCGATACCGATGGGCATTCAGAGAACTGTATCGCGATACCGCTGGGCATTCGGAGAACTGTATCGCGATACCGCTGGGCATTCGGAGAACTGTATCGCGATACCCCTGGACATTCGGAGAACTTCATCGCGATACCGCTGGACATTCAGAGAACTGTATCGCGATACCGCTGGACATTCAGAGAACTGTATCGCGATACCGCTGGCCATTCGGAGAACTGTATCACGATACCGCTGGACATTCAGAGAACTGTATCGCGATACCGTTGGGCATTCAGAGAACTGTATCGCGATACCGCTGGGCATTCGGAGAACTGTATCGCGATACCGCTGGGCATTCGGAGAACTGTATCGCGATACCCCTGGACATTCGGAGAACTTCATCGCGATACCGCTGGACATTCAGAGAACTGTATCGCGATACCGCTGGACATTCAGAGAACTGTATCGCGATACCGTTGGGCATTCGGAGAACTGTATCGCGATACCGCTGGACATTCAGAGAACTGTATCGCGATACCGTTGGGCATTCGGAGAACTGTATCGCGATACCGCTGGACATTCGGAGAACTGTATCGCGATACCGCTGGGCATTCGGAGAACTGTATCGCGATACCGTTGGGCATTCAGAGAACTGTATCGCGATACCGCTGGGCATTCAGAGAACTGTATCGCGATACCGCTGGGCATTCAGAGAACTGTATCGCGATACCGCTGGGCATTCAGAGAACTGTATCGCGATACCGCTGGGCATTCAGAGAACTGTATCACGATACCGCTGGGCATTCAGAGAACTGTATCGCGATACCGCTGGGCATTCAGAGAACTGTATCGCGATACCGCTGGGCATTCAGAGAACTGTATCGCGATACCGCTGGGCATTCAGAGAACTGTATCGCGATACCGCTGGGCATTCAGAGAACTGTATCGCGATACCGCTGGGCATTCGGAGAACTGTATCGCGATACCGCTGGGCATTCGGAGAACTGTATCGCGATACCGCTGGACATTCAGAGAACTGTATCGCGATACCCCTGGGCATTCGGAGAACTGTATCGCGATACCGCTGGGCATTCGGAGAACTGTATCGCGATACCCCTGGGCATTCAGAGTACCCTCGATAACAATCAACGAGGTTTTATGTCCATGGCAGACACCTCCTCAAACCATTACACAACCGCCGCCAAATCGGCCATGTTCTACGACGCAGTTGTCGGCATAACGTTCATTTCTACGATGAAACACACGTTTGCGGTCCGATACGGGCGAGTTGACATCGTGATTGTTTAGGCATACTCGTCGGTGCATTGTACGCTAGTACATTCGGTGCATTGTACGCTAGTACATTCGGTGCATTGTACGCTAGTACATTCGGTGCATTGTACGCTAGTACATTCGGTGCATTGTACGCTAGCACATTCGGTGCATTGTACGCTAGTACATTCGGTGCATTGTACGCTAGTACATTCGGTGCATTGTACGCTAGTACATTCGGTGCATTGTACGCTAGTACATTCGGTGCATTGTACGCTAGTACATTCGGTGCATTGTACGCTAGCACATTCGGTGCATTGTACGCTAGTACATTCGGTGCATTGTACGCTAGTACATTCGGTGCATTGTACGCTAGTACATTCGGTGCATTTTATATATGGCTTGTAAACAATATGACAATTGGTTTGTTGCGTTTATAACGTGTGTCAGTAATATTTTACAAAATATGTTTATATCATTGTATATATAATTTGAAATGCTGATATTTTGTTAATATGGCTATGTATTATTTTGTTGTCATAAATAATTGTTTGTGTCAATAATTATGCAAAGTGGAAATAAAGAGTATATATAATATATATTTTAACTTAACTGTATATATATAGGCTGTCCGAATAGCGCATTGATTAGTACACTCGTTTCTCACCAATGTAACCTGGGTTCGATACTCGGGCCAAGAAGTATGTGAGATGATATGGTGGTCGTCATATCGGACATGTGGGTTTTTTCCAGGTACTCCGGTTTCCTCCCACACAAATGATCACAAAATTAATACGCGCCAATGAGAGTGATTAATATAAGTTGGTACAGCTTGCTTCGCAATCGTTGTAAAATAGCAAAAGTAGTACAGTATGAGTTTTAAACTGCCCTTTTGAGACAACATGGGGTAATATTTATGTGTGTATACTGTGTCATTCGTTTGGTAGATATTGTGATTGTGAAGATGGGGTATATAGTATAAATGCAATGTACGTAACAATATGGTGTGCAGGACTAGTTCAGGAACAACGAGCAACATGCATATGTTAACATCATGCGACATGTTTGTAACGTCTGAGTCTATTTTACAAACTATCATAAACTAACCCTATGGGAAGTCCTCATAGAAGTGACATTCTACAATAGCATGACGATCATCTACAATAGCATGGCGATCATCTACAATAGCGTGGTGAGCATCTACAATAGCATGGTGATCATCTACAATGTCATGGTGATCATCTACAATATCATGGCGATCATCTACAATAGCATGGCGATCATCTATAATATCATGGTGATCATCTACAATAGCATGACGAACATCTACAATAGCATGGTGATCATCTACAATAGCATGGCGATCATCTACAATATCATGGCGATCATCTACAATAGCATGGTGATCATCTACAATAGCATGGCGATCATCTACAATATCATGGTGATCATCTACAATATCATGGTGATCATCTACAATAGCATGGCGATCATCTACAATATCATGGTGATCATCTACAATAGCATGGCGATCATCTACAATATCATGGTGATCATCTACAATAGCATGGCGATCATCTACAATATCATGGTGATCATCTACAATAGCATGGCGATCATCTACAATATCATGGTGATCATCTACAATATCATGGTGATCATCTACAATAGCATGGCGATCATCTACAATATCATGGCGATCATCTACAATAGCATGGTGATCATCTACAATATCATGGTGATCATCTACAATAGCATGGCGATCATCTACAATATCATGACGATCATCTACAATAGCATGGTGATCATCTACAATAGCATGGTGATCATCTACAATAGCATGGCGATCATCTACAATAGCATGGTGATCATCTACAATAGCATGGTGAGCATCTACAATAGCATGACGAACATCTACAATAGCATGGCGATCATCTACAATATCATGGTGATCATCTACAATATCATGGTGATCATCTACGATAGCATGGCGATCATCTACAATATCATTGTGATCATCTACAATAGCATGGTGATCATCTACAATAGCATGACATTCATCTACAATAGCATGGCGATCATCTACAATAGCATGGCGATCATCTACACTAGCATGACGATCATCTACAATAGCATGGCGACCATCTACAATATCATGGTGAGCATCTACAATAGCATGGTGAGCATCTACAATAGCATGGTGAGCATCTACAATAGCATGGTGAGCATCTACAATAGCATGACGATCATCTACAATAGCATGGTGAGCATCTACAATAGCATGGTGATCATCTACAATATCATGGTGATCATCTACAATAGCATGGCGATCATCTACAATATCATGACGATCATCTACAATAGCATGGTGATCATCTACAATAGCATGGTGATCATCTACAATAGCATGGCGATCATCTACAATAGCATGGTGATCATCTACAATAGCATGGTGAGCATCTACAATAGCATGACGAACATCTACAATAGCATGGCGATCATCTACAATATCATGGTGATCATCTACAATATCATGGTGATCATCTACGATAGCATGGCGATCATCTACAATATCATTGTGATCATCTACAATAGCATGGTGATCATCTACAATAGCATGACAGTCATCTACAATAGCATGGCGATCATCTACAATAGCATGGCGATCATCTACACTAGCATGACGATCATCTACAATAGCATGGCGACCATCTACAATATCATGGTGAGCATCTACAATAGCATGGTGAGCATCTACAATAGCATGGTGAGCATCTACAATAGCATGGTGAGCATCAACAATAGCATGACGATCATCTACAATAGCATGGTGAGCATCTACAATAGCATGGTGAGCATCTACAATAGCATGGTGATCATCTACAATAGCATGACGATCATCTACAATAGCATAGTGAGCATCTACAATAGCATGACGATCATCTACAATAGCATGGTGAGCATCTAACAATAGCATGACGATTATCTACAATAGCATGACGATCATCCACAAGCCAGCTCGAACTTACAGCGGAGAGTGGAAGTCAACGACCATAAGTACTTGACCACTTAGCCATATTGGAGTACAAACTGTTCAATTACATGATGGTAACTGTGTTCAATTACATGATGGCAACCGTGTTCAATTACATGATGGCAACCGTGTTCAATCACATGATGGCAACCGTGTTCAATTACATGATGGCACCCGGGCAACCGTGTTCAATTACATGATGACAACCGTGTTCAATTTCAAGATGGCAACCGTTCAATTACATGATGGCAACCGTGTTCAATAACCGTGTTCAATTACATGATGGCAACCGTTCAATTACATGATGGCAATCGTTAAATTACATGATGGCAACAGTTCAATTACATGATGGCAATCGTGATCAGTTACATTATGGCAACAGTTCAATTACATGATGGCAACCGTGTTCAATTACATGATGCAACCGTGTTCAATTACATGATGGCAATCGTGTTCAGTTACATGATGGCAACCGTGTTCAATTACATGATGACAACCGTTATCAATTACATGATGGCAACCGCTTTCAATTACATGATGGCAACCGTTCAATTACAATGTGGCAACCGTTCAATGACATGATGACAATAGTGTTCAATTACATGATGGCAACTGCGTTCAATTACATGATGGTCACCGTTCAATTACATGATGGCAACCGTGTTCAATTACATGATGGCAACTGCGTTCAATTACATGATGGCAACCGTTCAATTACATGATGGCAACCTTTCAAATACATGATGGCCATCGTTCAATTACATGATGGCCACCGTTCAATTACATGATGGCAACTGCGTTCAATTACATGATGGCAACCGTTCAATTACATGATGGCAACTGCGTTCAATTACATGATGGCAACCGTTCTAGAAAGTATGCCTATCCTTTTGAGGAGGAATATGAATATTAGTAGAGCGTTTGTTATTTATCTCTTAATTTTATATGCAAGCTATATTATACCCATACTATACGTGTCTAGTCTAGTCGTTTTTTTTAAACTTTATTTATTTTACAACGATTGCGAAGCCGTTTTAACAACTTATATTAATCACTCTCGTTGGCCCAAATGAAAGCGTAACATTTAATTTAATAAAAATTAAACTTTTCCTAAAATTTAAATTGTGAATTGGATCTTTTAATTATAGCCCGACCCGCCCCGGTAGGCCTACCTCACGCCAAGCGAGTTTCCCCAAACTACATTACAACTAAACACACGTACAAGAGCACCAAAAGAAGGCATGGGCCAGCAATAAGACAAATAGTTTCAATTGAACACATCCAGCAATGCCCTGTCAAACAGCCACGTGTAGCGACCTTGATGTTGACCTTTCAATGTCAAATCAAGGTCAGCTGAAAGCAAGCAGTTGCTCTTGTGCCAAATACCAGTGCGGGGGCTTGCATCTCTCTGAATGCTGTCCTAGTCAACAGTATACAGTTAGTTCATGGGTGTTTGGGGAACAGTCAAAACTATTGTCCCGAGGTATCAGGGAAGACTATCGAACTGTTGCCCGAGGCCGTTAGGCCGATGGCAACAGTTCGAAATGTTTTCCCTGATACCGAGGGACAATAGTTTTGACTGTTCCCCAAACACCCATGAAATAACTGTTTTATTACCTAATGCTTTATAACGTCTTTTGTACTCAGAGAGTCTCTATTTTCTAATAAAACATTGAGTTCATCCTCAGTCATGTCTTCAAACCTAGCCTGGGCCATAATTCAAGATAAATTTCTGTTTTTCCCAGTTTGTCGGCTGATGACTAATCAATCATCATATGTAAACTCTTGGTTTTGGTCTAAAAGCCGGTACGCCGGTAAGTATGCAATAAATACGGAAAGGAATTAATGAACGGAAAGGAGGGCTTCACATAATGTATATCGATGACTTCAAGCGCAGTCAGAGCTAAAATGTATTCGGGACGTATTTTTTACTTTGACTTCCATAACACCCTATTGCGCATCCTACTGCGCACAGTGAAAGCATACTCAGAGCATGATTGGTTCAAAAGTCTAGTATGAAACAGTTCAAACTATTGCCCGGTCAACAGTTCGAACTGTTGCCCAGACCTGAGCGAAACATATTGAATTACAAGTTATATAGAGCATTAGGTAATAATATATATTGTGATTTCTGGTAGCACAATACTAGATCAACAACAGTTTGATGCAAACTTTATTTAGAGAAAAACACAAACAAAGAAACAAAGAAACAAAGAAACAAAAGAGTATTGTATAAGGGAGACAACTTTTCATTCTGGTGTTATTAACTTATTACACATTATTCTTGCATATTCCTATATATCTGGAGACCTAATGGAATCAATCGCCATGAGGGATAAGAGATGATATGTGGATTTAAGTGTCTTACATAGGGCCATCACCACCGTGCTTTTGGTGGGGGCTCGAACTCGCAACCCCTCGATTACCAGGCGAACACCGTATGCATAGCATCACGGAGACTCCACACCTACCGGTTGCTGATTGGATAGGAAGATAGATCATTATTAAAATATATTATAGAAATTAACTTCGGTCCGCAGATATATTTGATCTCATGAGATCAGGTTTTTTAAAATGTATTTTGTGTTGTTAATATTGTTGTTGTTTTTGATGATGATGATGTTGTTGTTGTTGTTGTAGCTGATGATACAGACGGCGCTCCTGCTGCTTTGTTGGTGATGATTTCTCAAAGTAATCTAGTTCCGAGCATAATTCAATGCACGTATAATATCAATTCAACCTTTATTAATTGTCCGAGTATTTAAATACAGATACATTAACATTAAAGCAATTTACCGACATACATTAATATGCCATTTAACTTGGCGTTTTATTGGAATAACGTCTCAACCGAGGTATATATGTATGCAGCTTGTCACTCTGGCAGAAAGAATAACCGGTTCTCTGCGTTACAACGTATAGCCGAGAACACTTGTCTTAACACGACCTGTTCACAAAGGTTTACTAAAACCGGTATGTGAGTGTGCGCTCGGGTGGAAAGTGTTCTTTTTATGTTGAGCGATGGGCGCGGTGGAATTCACTTCTAGGCGAAACGACTTATCGTGAACATTGAATTTTAGCTATTCAAATTAGGATTTTATAGTACATGTATCAATATTTCTATATATTTGTAAACGGATACTGCCAGCATTATAATTGTATGCAGATGGGATGTCATGGCAGATGAGGGATATTATATAAATAAATGTTTATACATTTGTTGAGGGGTTTGAGCGCATTTGTTAATGGGTTTGAGCACATACAGAGAGCCTCAGGATGTGAATATCCCGTCATCCTTTATCCAGAGAGGTAGCTTTGCAGGCCACGGGTACAGGCTTCCATCCCACGAGGGTGGTTTTGCCTGTGCGGCTTAGGTGTTTCTATGACGGATAGTTGAGGCAAATACTACGCATATTAGTTAACTGAGTAAAGGTGACATATCAGTTTTCACAGAATTGTATTAATAGAGTAACGCAAACATTAGCATCGTAGCATAACGTTATTTTGAAAGTTATTATTAACGATTTTGTATATTTGTGCAATAGTTATATTGGTTTGTACGTAGTATTTGTTCTGTATGTTTGCTTCTTCACGGTAAATAAACGCACTGTTTCGCTCTTGCTATGCACTGTTTCGCTCTTGCAACTTGGTGTTGCGTTGTTTCTTGTGAGAAGATGGTGTTAAGACTTGTAAGCTCTCTGCGTTACAACGTATTATATAGCTGAGAACGAATGTCTTAACACGGCCTGTGAACACAAAATACACGGCGGATTAGTCGAGTATTTCGTGCAGAAATATGTTCATACAGGTATTTATAGGGTGATTTTGTGTGGTAATCACTTCTACGCTAGGATAACGCGAGGGCTATTCGATATTTAATATTCAAATTCACATTTTTATACTGAAATTTCGGATAATAGTTTGCTTATATGACATAAACATTTTCAATACCAGTTCTTGATATGTCAGATCATAGATGAATATCCACAATGTATGTATTATATACATTTTTATGTTTTGGAGTAAGTAGGGACATACAGGGTACCATAAGATGAAAATATCCCGTCATCTTATATCCAGAGAAACAGTTTAAAGCATTGCTACGGGTACACGTTTCCTAATGGGTTTTTCGTGAGCGGCTTTGCTGTTTTCATGATGGATATGTAATGGTCATTTAGCGTACATATGTCACATTATGTGTGAAACAGAATTATAAGATGTACATGTATGTAAATGCTGTATTGGTCCCATCCTCACAATCAATGCTGTACCTAGCCCCGGCAACAGTTGTTGTGTTGTATTTTGTGAGTGGTGGTGTTAAGACGTATGCGTTATAACACGGAAAATAATGGCAAAAAGCCACAACAAATATTAGTTTTGTAAATAAAAGTTGTCCATATTACACAGGGGTTTGAAGTGTCGTGAATTTTGAAATTAATTTTTTTTAAACATTCTTGATATACAGTACATGTATATCATCAAGCTAAAATATATATACACTTGATACATTTAGAGAGGAACACGTCTGCTCCGATTGATTGGTGGATATGGTATGCACACTTAGTTGGGTTGGTTTCTTTATTGTCGAGACTTCAAACGCCTGTGGTTGTAGATTAGCATGTGTCCGTTGTCCATAGTGATGCTTGTCATGCTGAAATAGCGAAATAATAACAATGAAATAATATATATACATGTTTGTGATACTATATATACATGTTTGTGATACTATATATACATGTTTGTGATAATATACCTTGGCTAAACAGATATATCTTATTTCCTATTCCTTGGTTACACACATATATTGTGGAAGTCGTGATAGCGCAGTGGATGCGCGTTCGCTTCAGGTGCGAAAGGTCCGGAGTTCGAGCCCCGCTGGAGCCGTTACGATTGTGCCCTTAGGCAAGGCATTTAAATTCCACGTTGCCTCTTCTCTCTCCCTCGTGGCGATGAATTCCATCAGGAATGAGGTCTCGAGAGTGATTAATATAAGTTGTAAGAACTTGTTTCGCAATCGAGCTAAAATAAATGTGTATACACTAAACACATATCTTCATTATACCGTGGCCACAGATATCTATGTGTCATCATTTACATTGTTTGGGCTATTTAAATCCACACTAACGGCGTATATGTCCTCTGCTCTGCTCAGAGTCTGCACCGGGATCTTCCTCCACCAATATGACATATGATTTTGGTAACACTTTAAGCCCATATACACAATTAATCTATGTCAGGAGTTCGAGCCCCGCTGGAGCCGTTACGATTGTGTCCTTAGACAAGGCATTTAAATTCCACATTGCCTCTTCTCTCTCCCTCGTGGCGATGGATTCCATCAGGAATGAGGTATCGAGAGTGATTAATTTAAGTTGAAAGAACTTGTTTCGCAATCGAGCTAAAATTAATTTGTATAAACTAATTAATCTCTGCCATCAGTGATACCTAACATAGGTTGCATATTTTTTAAATCATTTCTGTATTTTGCCATTTGTAGACAAAAAAATCAACATAGGGTAAGTATATTTTATTCATTTTTTCTCACGCTATATTTTGGTCCAATCATAGCGAAGCTTGGATCGCATACTAAAATAAATAGAGAATATTAGGTTAGGCTACTGTCTTAGTGCCTCGCCTTGTATTTTTTCTCCGACTCGCCTAATAAATTAAAATTTATAAGACAGTAACCTAATATTCTATTTATCCTACATTCTGAGTGTGCACCCGACACAAAAACAAACAAACTAGCCATGACAGCTTACAAACTCGCTACGCACTTGGTACTATGTTGCGCGTTGATATTTCTATTTATAGATAAATGATAAATGACATTTAGTTTATACAAATTTATTTTAGCTCGATTGCGAAACAAGTTATTTCAACTTATATAAATCACTCTCGAGACCTCATTCCTGATGGAATCCATAGCCACGAGGGAGAGAGAAGGCACTTAAATTCCACATGAATAAATGACATTTCTCTGACAACAGTAGTTTCCAGAGGGGTCTCATCGAGTGCTGTTAATTCATCCCAAACAACCTGAAAGTTTGCCTGTAGACGACTTTCTTCTTGGGACATTTTCCAAACTCAGCAGACAACACAATGTGACGACAGACGCTTTGTTTATTTACAAACCGTAATCTGGGTCATAAAAGTAGTCCGTCACGAAAGCTTTATTTGCAAAATTTATTAGGCAGACCGTTTTTGTACGTTATTTCGCATGAAGGTAGGATAAAACACGATTAACAGTCATACAACAAAAGCTGCGTGTACATGTAAAATTAGATATGAAAATACAAGGTCGCGGCACTACGGTGTTCCGTTAGGGTCATCGCGGTGTATAAAAAATGTAACGCGATGGTACGATGGCACGATGTCGATAGTACGATGACACGATGGCGATGGTACGATGGCACGATGATAATAACACATCGTACCATCGACATCGTACCATCGTACCATCGACATCGTACCATCGACATCGTACCAAAAGTATGTGTACGCAAAATGGGAACACTGAAATTGCAACCTAGGCAGGGGGTCCAGGGTACGGTGTTCCGTTAGGGCCATCGCGGTATATAGAGGGAAATCAGGAAGGCGATGGCACGATGGTACGACGTCGATGGCACGATGCCGATGGTACGATGGCACGATGTCGATGGTACGATGTCGATGATACGATGGTACGATGGTCAACGCCATCGTACCATCGACATCGTGCCATCGTACCATCGGCATCGTACCATCGACATCGTACCATCGGCATCGTACCATCGACATCGTGCCATCGTACCATCGACATCGTGCCATCGTACCATCGACATCGTACCATCGACATCGTACCATCGCCATCGTGCCATCGTACCATCGACATCGTACCATCGCCTTCCTGTGACGCATGCGCATTAAATGTCCATGCGTGTATATTCAGTTTATACAAATATATTTAAGCTCGATTGCGAAACAAGTTCTTACAACATATATAAATCACTCTCGAGACCTAATTCCTGGTGTAACTCCGGGCCTTTCGCACCTGAAGCGAACGCTCTACCACTGCGCTATCACGACTTCCGCGACCGTGTATATTTACATTCCGACTGCTGTCGTCTACGATGAATCAATACCAGTGCAAATGTATTCATAAACTGATGAACACCGACATCGTACGATGGTACGATGGCACGATGTCGATGGTACGATGGCACGATGTCGATGGTACGATGTCGATGGTACGATGCCGATGGTACGATGTCGATGGTACGATGTCGATGGTACGATGGTACGATGTCGATGGTATGATGGTACGATGGCGTTGACCATCGTATCATCGACATCGTACCATCGTGTCATCGTACCATCGACATCGTGCCATCGTACCATCGGCATCGTGCCATCGTACCATCGACATCGTACCATCGACATCGTGCCATCGTGCCATCGACATCGTGCCATCGTACCATCGCCTTCCTGATTTCCCTCTATATACCGCGATGGCCCTAACGGAACACCGTACGGCACTGCTTGCAGATTTGCTTTACCTTTCTTGTGATAATTATACATCAAGTCATGGATTGTTGTAGCCGCTGGTGTAGGAGGGAGAGCCGCTGGTGTATCCGTAATTGGTGTAGGAGGGATAGTCGCTGCTGTATCCGTAATTAGTGTAGGAGGGGTATGCAGCGCTGCTGTATCCGTAATTGGTGTAGGAGGGGTATGAGCCGCTGCTGGGTCCGTAATTGTAACTAGATGTTACATCGCCGGCGGTGGTGGGTGCACTGTTGATGCTGCAATAGCAGCTGCACGATGACCCGTCATCGGACTGATAGCCGTAATAGTTGGTGTAGTAGTCGTTAGGGTAATAGTCGGCGATGGGGTAGTAGTAGTAGTTGTCGTAGTAGTTGTCGTAGTAGTTGTAGTAGTTGTCGTAGTAGTTGTCGACTTGTTCGCGTTGATTGTCTGTGTGAAAACACATATATATATATATATATATCTAATTAAACACACTATATGATATTATTGGACGGTTAGTCATAAAATAGTTAGAGAGCTGCACGTAAATATATTATGTATTACTATAATAAAGTATAATTGTAATTGTCACAATTACTCACTGCTCCAAATTAAGTTGAGGGACTTAAATTGACTCTTTTTTTAAAATATCATTTGGTAAATCATTCCAGGTGGTAAGTGCTAGGGTAGACAAATAACTTTGTGAATAATTCACTTCTAAGTCTTGGATGATATAGGTGTAAAATAGAAGTTGATCTCAAATACGGGATTATATATCTGAACTGAATTATATGTGAATGTGGTTCTGAGGTAAGCATGGGCTTGATCACTTTCTGGAAATGTCATCCAATTTAGTTCAAGGAAGAGAGCTGAAGGTGTGTTAAAATCTGTATCAATAATTATATTGCAGCCCTCTTTTACAATGTAACAACAGTAGTACGATAATCTAAATGAAGTAAAATTTAAACACTGATAAAAGGTAACTTCTTCAATACATTATCAAAGGCTTTGGATAAATCCAGGAATATTGTATTAACGATTGCATTAATGTATTTACATGTAATCCAGACACCTGTTATTTTGGTTAGGACAAATTGACAAGGGTGATTGACCTATAATCCAGGTTTACCGTCATATAGTGATTATAGCTACACGTGCATAGCATGACCGGCATTTCTCTTTCATGGGAGGAACATGGGAGTGTTGAGCTACTTCTCCCTTAACAGAACGTTGGACCTTCTCAATTAACTTCCTCTAGCCTGGGAACAGGCGTCGATATATTTTGCCTGGTCAGTCAAATAAATATATTTTAACACCGAGACTATTAATTGGGTCGTATTGAGTTTCTGACCATATCATGTCATTTAGCCGGAAGTTAAAGAGTGAAAAATCGACAGACTGGCACCCAGGCTAAACTTCCTCGTGAGAACAGTCCATGAGTGAAGATGGGTACTTCATTTGTATGGCATAAATCATAATTGGACTAACCGTGCTTGCTTTGTTGTTGTTCTCGCTTTGTTGCACCGTGCTTCTGTGGATTATTCTTGCGGACACCGCGCCTATCATGTAAGTCTGAATGCAGACGAGAACATTTGGATATATCGATATGCTTTATGCGTATTCAATAGTTTTGAGAATCGTAAACTAAATGGCGGGAACACGTAGGACGCTTCAATTACGAGTCAATGCATGTGGTTGTTCGTGTGTATGCACATATGTTTACCTAATCTATAGATTGTGTGTTTGCAAGTGTGTTTACCTAAATGTATACATATGTGTACGATGTGTGTGGGCACGTGTGTTTACCTAAATGTATAGGTCGTGTGTATGCAAGTGTGTTTACCTAAATGTATAGGTCGTGTGTATGCAAGTGTGTTTACATAAATGTATAGGTCGTGTGTATGCAAGTGTGTTTACCTAAATGTATAGGTCGTGTGTATGCAAGTGTGTTTACATAAATGTATAGGTCGTGTGTATGCAAGTGTGTTTACATAAATCTATAGATCGTGTGTATGTAAGTGATATTGCCTAAATCTATAGATCATGTGCATGCAAGTGTGTTTACCTAGATATATAGAATTAAATAAAACCACATCACTACCTACATACCACATCACTACATATATACCACATCACTACCTATATACCACATCACTACCTATATACCACATCACTACCTACATACCACATCACTACCTATATACCACATCACTACATATATACCACATCACTACCTACATACCACATCACTAACTATATACCACATCACTACATATATACCACATCACTAACTATATACCACATCACTACCTACATACCACATCACTACATGTATACCACATCACTACATGTATACCACATCACTACCTACATACCACATCACTACATATATACCACATCACTACCTACGTACCACATCACTACATATATAGCACATCACTACCTATATACCACATCACTACCTACATACCACATCACTACATATATACCACATCACGACCTACATACCACATCACTACATACATACCACATCACTACCTATATACCACATCACTACCTGTAGATGTACTGTGACATTGATGGTATTTGTATATTTGTGTAGATGTAATTATGTAATGTGACATTGATAGTATTTGTCTAGGGTAAAGGAATGGAGAAACGTTCCCGTCTTGTCTAGGGTAAAGGAATGGAGAAACGTTCACGTCTTGTCTAGGGTAAAGGAATGGAGAAACGTTCAGTTCTTGTCTAGGGTAAAGGACTGGAGAAACATTCACGTCTTGTCTAGGGTAAAGGAATGGAGAAACATTCACATCTTGTCTATAGGAATGGAGAAACAGTCACGTCTTGTCTAGGGTAAAGGAATGGAGAAACGTTCAGTTCTTGTCTAGGGTAAAGGAATTGAGAAACTCAGTTCTTCTCTAAGGTAAAGGAATTGAGAAACGTTCAGTTCTTCTCTAAGGTAAAGGAAGTGAGAAACGTTCAGTTCTTCTCGAAGGTAAAGGAAGTGAGAAACGTTCAGTTCTTCTCGAAGGTAAAGGAAGTGAGAAACGTTCAGTTCTTCTCTAAGGTAAAGGAAGTGAGAAACGTTCAGTTCTTCTCTAAGGTAAAGGAAGTGAGAAACGTTCAGTTCTTCTCGAAGGTAAAGGAATTGAGAAACGTTCAGTTATTCTAAGGTAAAGGAAGTGAGAAACGCTCAGTTATTCTAAGGTAAAGGAATGACGGAACGCTCAGTTCTTCTCGAAGGTAAAGGAATTGAGAAACGTTCAGTTCCTGTCTAGGGTAAAGGAATTGAGAAACGTTCAGTTCCTGTCTAGGGTAAAGGAATTGAGAAACGTTCAGTTATTCTAAGGTAAAGGAATCACGGAACGCTCAGTTCTTGTCTAATGTAAAGGAATCTTGTAGATCAGTCAATGGATAAGATGTCTAGCCAGCATAAATCAGTTATTAAAATAGATGGTATCTGAGGTCGAACCATTCCCATCGTAAAGACCTACACTGTCACAGTATGAACATGCATGTGAGAACTATACGTACTGTTCACATGGTTCCTCTTGGCATTTCGAGCTGCATATCCATTTACATGTGCACGTTTATCTCCTGCTCTGCCAGTGGGTTTCTGTCCACCTGTAATTATTAGCCATTGTATATAAACTGTTCAGTGAACATACGTAATCATTTGCTACAGCAATCTAAATATGTTTTTGTTATTATGGTACACACCATACGGCCTTACAGTTTGTATTGCATGTTCGGGGTTTTAGATTGTCCAATGCCTGGGACTCTCTCCTGGCCTGCAGTGCTGTATAGTAGCTACGTACCTGGGAACCCAAAGGTAAGAATCGAACCCAAAGGTAAAAATCGAAATCACATGACGCCAATGATCACATTAATGACGCCACACCTAAATAGCAACAGAATTTGCGAAATAAATGGAAGCTGGTAATTTATTGTAAAATAGAAAATTATAAAATTTCAGTATATCCATACTATATCCACATACCGTATCCACAACATACTTATATATAATTTCAGTATAGCCATACTATATCCATATACCGTATCCACAACATAATTATATATGATTTCAGTATAGCCATACTATATCCATATACCGTATCCACATCATACTTATATATGATTTCAGTATATCCATACTATATCCATATACCGTATCCACATCATACTTATATATGATTTCAGTATATCCATACTATATCCATATACCGTATCCACATCATACTTATATATGATTTCAGTATATCCATACTATATCCATATACCGTATCCACATCATACTTATATATGATTTCAGTATATCCATACTATATCCATATACCGTATCCACATCATACTTATATATGATTTCAGTATATCCATACTATATCCATATACCGTATCCACATCATACTTATATATGATTTCAGTATATCCATACTATATCCATATACCGTATCCACATCATACTTATATATTAAACTGAATTATTTAGTTTAAACATATTTTATTTCCCAATATAATACATATTGAACAATGCATACATCACGCATAATCAGAATACAGAAACAGGATTAGAATGGAAGACAGAGTCTTATATAATTCTTCTCCTCTAAATTAATTGAATTATTTCAATGTAGACATGTAGTACCTCATTTAAGGGGGATTCTTCACCTACATTGTATAATAATATATCATTGAATGGACTAACCGAAATGTACTGTTCACTTCCGGTATAATAATATATCATTGAATGGACTAACCGAAATGTACTGTTCACTTCTGGTATAATAATATATCATTGAATGGACTAACCGAAATGTACTGTTCCCTTCCAGTATAATAATATATCATTGAATGGACGAACCGAAATGTACTGTTCCCTTCCGGTATAATAACATATCATTGAATGGACTAACCGAAATGTACTGTTCCATTCCGGTATAATAATATATCATTGAATGGACTAACCGAAATGTACTGTTCACTTCCGGTATAATAATATATCATTGAATGGACTAACCGAAATGTACTGTTCCCTTCCGGTATAATAATATATCATTGAATGGACTAACCGAAATGTACTGTTCCCTTCCGGTATAATAATATATCATTGAATGGACTAACCGAAATGTACTGTTCCCTTCCGGTATAATAATATATCATTGAATGGACTAACCGAAATGTACTGTTCCCTTCCGGTATAATAATATATCATTGAATGGACTAACCGAAATGTACTGTTCCCTTCCGGTATAATAATATATCATTGAATGGACTAACCGAAATGTACTGTTCCCTTCCGGTATAATAATATATCATTGAATGGACTAACCGAAATGTACTGTTCCCTTCCGGTATAATAATATATCATTGAATGGACTAACCGAAATGTACTGTTCACTTCTGGTATAATAATATATCATTGAATGGACTAACCGAAATGTACTGTTCACTTCCGGTATAATAACATATCATTGAATGGACGAACTGAAATGTACTGTTCCCTTCCGGTATAATAATATATCATTGAATGGACGAACCGAAATGTACTGTTCCCTTCCGGTATAATAACATATCATTGAATGGACTAACCGAAATGTACTGTTCCATTCCGGTATAATAATATATCATTGAATGGACTAACCGAAATGTACTGTTCCATTCCGGTATAATAATATATCATTGAATGGACGAACCGAAATGTACTTTTCCCTTCCGGTATAATAATATATCATTGAATGGACTAACCGAAATGTACTGTTCCCTTCCGGTATAATAATATATCATTGAATGGACTAACCGAAATGTACTGTTCCCTTCCGGTATAATAATATATCATTGAATGGACTAACCGAAATGTACTGTTCCCTTCCGGTATAATAATATATCATTGAATGGACTAACCGAAATGTACTGTTCCCTTCCGGTATAATAATATATCATTGAATGGACTAACCGAAATGTACTGTTCCCTTCCGGTATAATAATATATCATTGAATGGACTAACCGAAATGTACTGTTCCCTTCCGGTATAATAATATATCATTGAATGGACTAACCGAAATGTACTGTTCCCTTCCGGTATAATAATATATCATTGAATGGACTAACCGAAATGTACTGTTCCCTTCCGGTATAATAATATATCATTGAATGGACTAACCGAAATGTACTGTTCCCTTCCGGTATAATAATATATCATTGAATGGACTAACCGAAATGTACTGTTCCCTTCCGGTATAATAATATATCATTGAATGGACTAACCGAAATGTACTGTTCCCTTCCGGTATAATAATATATCATTGAATGGACTAACCGAAATGTACTGTTCCCTTCCGGTATAATAATATATCATTGAATGGACTAACCGAAATGTACTGTTCCCTTCCGGTATAACAATATATCATTGAATGGACTAACCGAAATGTACTGTTCCCTTCCGGTAAAATAATATATTATTAAATGGACGAACCGAAATGTACTGTTCCCTTCCGGTATAATAATATATCATTGAATGGACGAACCGAAATGTACTGTTCACTTCCGGTATAATAATATATCATTGAATGGACTAACCGAAATGTACTGGTCCCTTCCTGCGATTTTGAGTGTGTGGAGTGTGTGCGCTCTTCAAATCTGAAGGCAAATGAGAACATTGATATAATTAGTTCTGCATACGTTTACATAATTATGCAATACAGTTGAGCTATCGGCTTAACGGAGCTCGTTTTGAAACTGAAAGTAAAAGGAACCAAAATGGCTTACACATGAGTTACTATATGCTTTATAGATGCTGAAAACTGCTAGAAATTTAAGTACAGGGATTCTACTCTGTGGGATGTCAGATTTCGCATCAATCAGTAAAATGGCCCTCTCTGAAACAATATCGTAGAATTTTTCGATTTGTTTTGAAAATTTCTAAAGCTTTGAAATGAGCGTTCTGATTGGATTATGATTATACTTCATAAAACAAACAAACATCTAGTTATATTCATCATTGACGTACATTTTTGCCGAATAAACCTACACGTTATGGAAACACATTTTATTGATAATGTTATTCACTACTAAAACTCTCCCGTCGAAGATTTTTGTTGTTGTTGCTGACAGAACCCGTGTCCTAGTATGGAAATGTGACCTGCTATGGCCAATGTCTGTGGCAATTGTTTGCAAAGTATATATGCATGCAGCTTAAAGATGTGTTTTATTTGAAGAACAATATAAAGACTCGGGATAGGCGTTATATTTGGACAGATTTGTTCAAAATTGTTTCAGATAGGGCCATTTTACTGATCGATGCGACATCTGACATCCCACAGAGTAGAATCCCTGTACTTAAATATATATATACTAGTACCCCCAAACGTGCCGAATCCCTGTGCAATTAACGAGTTGGGTTTCCAATACATATATTTATCTGACGGTCAACTCCAGGCTAATAGAGGATACAAATTGCATTTAACTATATCGACTAAAACTAAGAACGACCTGACAGCTACGTCTCTAGAAATGGTTTGTTGTTATTACCTCGTATATATATAACCGCTATTGCTTGCCAACATGTTCACCATAACAAATTGTACACGCCAGAACGGGAGAATATTGCTTGCCAACATGTTTACCGTGACAAATTGCACACGCCAGAGCGGGAGAATATTGCTTGCCAACATGTTCACCATGACAAATTGCACACGCCAGAACGGGAGAATATTGCTTGTCAACATGTTTACCGTGACAAATTGCACACGCCAGAACGGGAGAATATTGCTTGTCAACATGTTTACCGTGACAAATTGCACACGCCAGAGCGGGAGAATATTGCTTGCCAACATGTTCACCGTAACAAATTGCACACGCCAGAGCGGGAGAATATTGCTTGCCAACATGTTCACCATAACAAATTGCACACGCCAGAGCGGGAGAATATTGCTTGCCAACATGTTCACCATGACAAATTGCACACGCCAGAACGGGAGAATATTGCTTGCCAACATGTTCACCGTGACAAATTGCACACGCCAGCTGGGGCGAATATTGCTTGCCAACATGTTCACCATAACAAATTGCACACGCCAGCGCGGGAGAATATTACTTGCCAACATGTTCACCATGACAAATTGCACACGCCAGAACGGGAGAATATTGCTTGCCAACATGTTCACCATAACAAATTGCACACGCCAGCGCGGGAGAATATTGCTTGCCAACATGTTCACCATGACAAATTGCACACGCCAGAACGGGAGAATATTGCTTGCCAACATGTTCACCGTGACAAAATGCACACGCCAGCGCGGGAGAATATTGCTTGCCAACATGTTCACCGTGACAAATTGCATACGCCAGCGCGGGAGAATATTGCTTGCCAACATGTTCACCATAACAAATTGCACACGCCAGCGCGGGAGAATATTGCTTGCCAACATGTTCACCGTGACAAATTGCACACGCCAGAGCGGGCGAATATTGCTTGCCAACATGTTCACCATGACAAATTGCACACGCCAGCGTGGGAGAATATTGCTTGCCAACATGTTCACCGTGACAAATTGCACACGCCAGCTGGGGCGAATATTGCTTGCCAACATGTTCACCATAACAAATTGCACACGCCAGCGTGGGAAAAAGATACCTACTCTTTTCCAACATCCTCTTTAATTGGGCTTCATGTGCACGTGCCTTTTCGACATTCGCTTCACCTGTAAGTAACAGTGATTGACAGATTAAATATGTTCATATATTACAATGTTATGTCCAATATAGAGACATGGAACATAAACTATAGAACGTGTGCTGCCTAACTGTATTACATGGTATGTCCTTGTGTTACATGATATTGTCTAACTGTATTACATGGTATGTCCTTGTGTTACATGGTATTGCCTTGTGTTGCATGGTATTGCCTTGTGTTACATGGTATTGCCTTGTGTTACATGGTATGTCCTTGTGTTGCATGGTATTACCTTGTGATACATGGTATTGTCTTGTGTTGCATGGTATTGCCTTGTGTTACATGGTATTGTCTTGTGTTACATGGTATTGCCTTGTGTTACATGGTATTGCCTTGTGTTACATGCTTGTGTTACATGGTATTTTCTTGTGTTACATGGTATTGCCTTGTGTTGCATGGTATTTCCTTGTGTTACATGGTATTGCCTTGTGTTACATGGTATTGCCTTGTGTTACATGGTATGTCCTTGTGTTACATGGTATTTCCTTGTGTTATATGGTATGTCCTTGTGTTACATCGTATTGCCTTGTGTTACATGGTATTGCCTTGTGTTGCATGGTATTTCCTTGTGTTGCATGGTATTTCCTTGTGTTACATGGTATGTCCTTGTGTTACATGGTATGTCCTAGTGTTACATGGTATTGCCTTGTGTTACATGGTATTTCCTTGTGTTACATGGTATGTCCTTGTGTTGCATGGTATTTCCTTGTGTTGCATGGTATTTCCTTGTGTTACATGGTATGTCCTTGTGTTACATGGTATTTCCTTGTGTTACATGGTATTTCCTTGTGTTACATGGTATGTCCTTGTGTTGCATGGTATTTCCTTGTGTTGCATGGTATGTCCTTGTGTTACATGGTATTTCCTTGTGTTACATGGTATGTCCTTGTGTTACATGGTATTTCCTTGTGTTACATGGTATGTCCTTGTGTTACATGGTATTGCCTTGTGTTACATGGTATTTCCTTGTGTTGCATGGTATTTCCTTGTGTTACATGGTATTTCCTTGTGTTACATGGTATGTCCTTGTGTTGCATGGTATTTCCTTGTGTTGCATGGTATTTCCTTGTGTTACATGGTATGTCCTTGTGTTATATGGTATTTCCTTGTGTTACATGGTATTTCCTTGTGTTACATGGTATTGCCTTGTGGTACATGGTATTGCCTTGTGTTACATGGTATTTCCTTGTGTTACATGGTATTGCATGGTATTGCTTTGTGCTACATGGTATTGCATGGTATGTCCTTGTGTTACATGGTATTGCCTTGTGTTACATGGTATTTCCTTGTGTTACATGGTATTGCCTTGTGTTACATGGTATTGCCTTGTGTTACATGCTTGTGTTACATGGTATTTCCTTGTGTTACATGGTATTGCCTTGTGTTACATGGTATTGCCTTGTGTTACATGGTATTTCCTTGTGTTACATGGTATTGCCTTGTGCTACATGGTATTGCATGGTATGTCCTTGTGTTACATGGTATTGCCTTGTGTTACATGGTATTTCCTTGTGTTACATGGTATGTCCTTGTGTTACATGGTATTTCCTTGTGTTACATGGTATGTCCTTGTGTTGCATGGTATTGCCTTGTGATACATGGTATTGTCTTGTGTTGCATGGTATTGCCTTGTGTTACATGGTATTGTCTTGTGTTACATGGTATTGCCTTGTGTTACATGGTATTGCCTTGTGTTACATGCTTGTGTTACATGGTATTTTCTTGTGTTACATGGTATTGCCTTGTGTTGCATGGTATTTCCTTGTGTTACATGGTATTGCCTTGTGTTACATGGTATTGCCTTGTGTTACATGGTATGTCCTTGTGTTACATGGTATTTCCTTGTGTTATATGGTAGTTCCTTGTGTTACATGGTATTGCCTTGTGTTACATGGTATTGCCTTGTGTTGCATGGTATTTCCTTGTGTTGCATGGTATTTCCTTGTGTTGCATTGTATTTCCGTGTGTTACATGGTATGTCCTTGTGTTACATGGTATTTCCTTGTGTTACATGGTATTTCCTTGTGTTACATGGTATGTCCTTGTGTTGCATGGTATTTCCTTGTGTTGCATGATATGTCCTTGTGTTACATGGTATTTCCTTGTGTTACATGGTATGTCATTGTGTTACATGGTATTGCCTTGTGTTACATGGTATTTCCTTGTGTTGCATGGTATTTCCTTGTGTTACATGGTATTTCCTTGTGTTACATGGTATGTCCTTGTGTTGCATGGTATTTCCTTGTGTTGCATGGTATTTCCTTGTGTTACATGGTATGTCCTTGTGTTATATGGTATTTCCTTGTGTTACATGGTATTTCCTTGTGTTACATGGTATTGCCTTGTGGTACATGGTATTGCCTTGTGTTACATGGTATTTCCTTGTGTTACATGGTATTGCATGGTATTGCCTTGTGCTACATGGTATTGCATGGTATGTCCTTGTGTTACATGGTATTGCCTTGTGTTACATGGTATTTCCTTGTGTTACATGGTATGTCCTTGTGTTACATGGTATTTCCTTGTGTTACATGGTATGTCCTTGTGTTACATGGTATTGCCTTGTGTTACATGTTATTTCCTTGTGTTACATAGTATTGCCTTGTGTTACATGGTATTGCCTTGTGTTACATGGTATTTCCTTGTGTTACATGGTATTGCATGGTATTGCCTTGTGCTACATGGTATTGCATGGTATGTCCTTGTGTTACATGGTATTGCCTTGTGTTACATGGTATTTCCTTGTGTTACATGGTATGTCCTTGTGTTACATGGTATTTCCTTGTGTTACATGGTATGTCCTTGTGTTACATGGTATTGCCTTGTGTTACATGTTATTTCCTTGTGTTACATAGTATTGCCTTGTGTTACATGGTATTGCCTTGTGTTACATGGTATTTCCTTGTGTTACATGGTATTGCATGGTATTGCCTTGTGCTACATGGTATTGCATGGTATGTCCTTGTGTTACATGGTATTGCCTTGTGTTACATGGTATGTCCTTGTGTTACATGGTATTGTCTTGTGTTGCATGGTATTTCCTTGTGTTACATGGTATTTCCTTGTGTTACATGGTATGTCCTTGTGTTGCATGGTATTTCCTAGTGTTACATGGTATTGCCTTGTGTTACATGGTATTTCCTTGTGTTACATGGTATTGCCTAGTGTTGCATGGTATTTCCTTGTGTTACATGGTATTGCCTAATGTTACATGGTATTTCCTTGTGTTACATGGTATTTCCTTGTGTTACATGGTATTTCCTTGTGTTACATGGTATTGCCTTGTGTTACATGGTATTGCCTTGTGATACATGGTATTGCCTTGTGTTACATGGTATTGCCTTGTGTTACATGGTATTGCCTTGTGTTACATGGTATTGCCTTGTGTTACATGGTATTGCCTTGTGTTACATGGTATTTCCTTGTGTTACATGGTATTTCCTTGTGTTACATGGTATTGCCTTGTGTTACATGGTATTGCCTTGTGTTACATGGTATTGCCTTGTGATACATGGTATTGCCTTGTGTTACATGGTATTGCCTTGTGTTACATGGTATTGCCTTGTGATACATGGTATTGCCTTGTGTTACATGGTATTGCCTTGTGTTACATGGTATTGCCTTGTGATACATGGTATTGCCTTGTGATACATGGTATTGCCTTGTGTTACATGGTATTGCCTTGTGTTACATGGTATTGCCTTGTGATACATGGTATTGCCTTGTGTTACATGGTATTGCCTTGTGTTACATGGTATGTCCTTGTGATACATGGTATTGCCTTGTGTTACATGGTATTGCCTTGTTTTACATGGTATTGCCTTGTGATACATGGTATTGCCTTGTGATACATGGTATTGCCTTGTGTTACATGGTATTGCCTTGTGATACATGGTATTTCCTTGTGTTACATGGTATTGCCTTGTGTTACATGGTATTGCCTTGTGTTACATGGTATTGCCTTGTGTTACATGGTATTTCCTTGTGTTACATGGTATTGCCTTGTGTTACATGGTATTGCCTTGTGTTACATGGTATTGCCTTGTGTTACATGGTATTGCCTTGTGTTACATGGTATTGCCTTGTGTTACATGGTATTGCCTTGTGTTACATGGTATTGCCTAGTGTTACATAGTATTGCCTAGTGTTACATGATATTGTCTAACTGTATTACATGGTATTTCCTTGTGTTACATGGTATTGCCTTGTGATACATGGTATTGCCTTGTGTTACATGGTATTGCCTTGGGTTACATGCCTGTGCTACATGGTATTGCCTTGTGTTACATGGTATTGCCTTGTGTTACATGGTATTTCCTTGGGTTACATGCCTGTGCTACATGGTATTGCCTTGTGTTACATGGTATTGCCTTGTGTTACATGGTATTTCCTTGTGTTACATGGTATTGCCTTGTGTTACATGGTATTTCCTTGTGTTACATGGTATTGCCTAGTGTTGCATGGTATTGCATGGTATTTCCTTGTGTTACACGGTATTGCCTAGTGTTGCATGGTATTGCATGGTATTTCCTTGTGATACATGGTATTGCCTTGTGTTGCATGGTATTGCCTTGTGTTACATGGTATTTCCTTGTGTTACATGGTATTTCCTTGTGTTACATGGTATTGCCTTGTGCTACATGGTATTTCCTTGTGTTACATGGTATTGCCTTGTGTTACATGGTATTTCCTTGTGTTACATGGTATTTCCTTGTGTTACATGGTATTTCCTTGTGTTACATGGTATTTCCTTGTGTTACATGGTATTGCCTTGTGTTACATGGTATTGCCTTGTGTTACATGATATTTCCTTGTGTTACATGGTATTTCCTTGTGTTACATGGTATTGCCTTGTGTTACATGGTATTTCCTTGGGTTACATGCCTGTGCTACATGGTATTGCCTTGTGTTGCATGGTATTTCCTTGTGTTACATGGTATTTCCTTGTGTTACATGGTATTTCCTTGTGTTGCATGGTATTGCCTTGTGTTACATGGTATTTCCTTGTGTTACATGGTATTTCCTTGTGTTACATGTTATTTCCTTATGTTACATGGTATTTCCTTGTGTTACATGGTATTGTCTTGTGTTGCATGGTATTGTCTTGTGTTACATGGTATTGCCTTGTGTTACATGGTATTGCATGGTATTTCCTTGTGTTACATGGTATTGCCTTGTGTTACATGGTATTGCCTTGTGTTACATGGTATTGCATGGTATTTCCTTGTGTTACATGGTATTTCCTTATGTTACATGGTATTTCCTTGTGTTACATGGTATTGTCTTGTGTTGCATGGTATTGTCTTGTGTTACATGGTATTGCCTTGTGTTACATGGTATTTCCTTGGGTTACATGCCTGTGCTACATGGTATTGCCTTGTGTTACATGGTATTGCCTTGTGATACATGGTATTTCCTTGTGTTACATGGTATTGCCTTGTGTTACATGGTATTGCCTTGTGTTACATGGTATTGCCTTGTGTTACATGGTATTTCCTTGTGTTACATGGTATTGCCTTGTGTTACATGGTATTGCCTTGTGTTACATGGTATTGCCTTGTGTTACATGGTATTGCCTTGTGTTACATGGTATTGCCTTGTGTTACATGGTATTGCCTTGTGTTACATGGTATTGCCTAGTGTTACATGGTATTGCCTAGTGTTACATGATATTGTCTAACTGTATTACATGGTATTTCCTTGTGTTACATGGTATTGCCTTGTGATACATGGTATTGCCTTGTGTTACATGGTATTGCCTTGGGTTACATGCCTGTGCTACATGGTATTGCCTTGTGTTACATGGTATTTCCTTGTGTTGCATGGTATTACCTAGTGTTGCATGGTATTTCCTTGTGTTACACGGTATTGCCTAGTGTTGCATGGTATTGCATGGTATTTCCTTGTGATACATGGTATTGCCTTGTGTTGCATGGTATTGCCTTGTGTTACATGGTATTTCCTTGTGTTACATGGTATTTCCTTGTGTTACATGGTATTGCCTTGTGCTACATGGTATTTCCTTGTGTTACATGGTATTGCCTTGTGTTACATGGTATTTCCTTGTGTTACATGGTATTTCCTTGTGTTACATGGTATTTCCTTGTGTTACATGCCTGTGTTACATGGTATTGCCTTGTGTTACATGGTATTGCCTTGTGTTACATGATATTTCCTTGTGTTACATGGTATTTCCTTGTGTTACATGGTATTGCCTTGTGTTACATGGTATTTCCTTGTGTTACATGGTATTGCCTTGTGTTGCATGGTATTTCCTTGTGTTACATGGTATTTCCTTGTGTTACATGGTATTTCCTTGTGTTGCATGGTATTGCCTTGTGTTACATGGTATTTCCTTGTGTTACATGGTATTTCCTTGTGTTACATGGTATTTCCTTATGTTACATGGTATTTCCTTGTGTTACATGGTATTGTCTTGTGTTGCATGGTATTGTCTTGTGTTACATGGTATTCCTTGTGTTACATGGTATTGCATGGTATTTCCTTGTGTTACATGGTATTGCCTTGTGTTACATGGTATTGCTTGTGTTACATGGTATTGCATTGTGTTTCATTGTGTTACATGGTATTTCCTTGTGTTACATGGTATTTCCTTGTGTTACATGGTATTGTCTTGTGTTGCATGGTATTGTCTTGTGTTACATGGTATTGCCTTGTGTTACATGGTATTGCCTTGTGTTACATGGTATTGCCTTGTGTTACATGGTATTGCCTTGTGTTACATGGTATTGCCTTGTGCTACATGGTATTGCCTTGTGTTACATGCTATTACATGGTATTGTATTTTGATAGGGAACAACAGTACAGGGCTATAATAACATATTTTAAATAAAAGGTGTAAGAGAAGCTACCTTCAAGGCATGCTTTATTGGTTATTCTAACACGACCCATCTAATAACATACATACTTTTAGAGTAAAATCTACCTCGGGTTATTCTGCGATATACCTACCTTGAACTATGCTGCGCGCGCATCGTGTTTTGGCTATTCCATTTATACAATGCGTGTTAAGTTTTATGAATGAAAGTCACGTGATGTTTGCAAATATTACCGTGGGAATTCGCGGAAGTGAGCTATTTTTAGAATCAGATAATCTCTTGTCCGTCTTGTTTTTCTGTTAAGTAACGTTTCAGTTACTATTCTGTGCAGTTTTATTTGACAAAATAAATAAAATTATTGATCAGTTACAACTTTTGTTCATTTATGCACTCGATTGATATTTTCCTTAGAAAATAACGTCATCACCCATTACGCGGGAGGAAATTTCGAAAGCCAAATGCAGCGGGGTACCACGTCGTTTGAAGAAAATACTCCTTTGATTCTCGTCTAAAATTATTAGAAGTAAGTCGTGTTAGAATCGAAATAATAAGTATCAACCGTGGTATATCGCAGAATAACACACGAGTTTGAAGTTCTTATGCGTAGAAATATATCAAGTAGGCCAAACTTAAATATCCCCTTAAATCCGCGAGTCTTGATATAATATATTGTTCACAAGGACAAGCCGGTATCGCTTAATATGTATGTTCCATTAATGTCAACCCCCTTACCTAGACATGTCTTCCTGGGCAGGTTTAGCCGACCTAAGCGGTTAACCAGTACTAAGCAATGTGTGTGAGGTGCCTTGCTCAATGACACTACATACGTGGCCTGGGCGAGTATCGAACCCGGGACCGTTCGATACCAAATCCGAAGCTGGACAAAGGACGCCACACTATGTATATGAATGCCATTTGCTTAAAGCTGGGCACAGTATCATAGTGCTGAATGCAAGAAAACCAATTGTCGATGTTACCAACGAAACAATTAACAAACCATTTATACCAATCAAACTTCAGCTAAATCTTTGTTATTTATTCTTATCAAACCTAGCTCTATCACAATGCACGTTCTGACAAAGTGTGTGCATATATGCCGGAGAGATACATACCCTTGTGTACTTGATTCTCGCTCGAACCTTGAGTTGCACGTGCTTTCACGTCGGTCGTGTCTCTTTCTTTATGTAGCAGTTCATCTGTAAGTATTGATCATTATATTAATTAGTATGGCCAAAATTGCCTGAATGTAACAATGGGTGTGTCCTAACTTTGGGCTAAGAGCAAATAATTTGTATTCATGTCTGTTCTCTCGACCGAAATTAAACTCTACACAAACTCATGTCTAACAAGGAAGATGATACTGTTCTTACAGAATTTCAGCAGCATACTTGTGCTATTTGGTACGACCTTTCAGTACTATTTGGTACGGCCTAACTGTGCTACTTGGTACGGCCTAACCGTGCTATTTGGTACGGCCTATCAGTACTACTTGGTACAGCCTATCAGTACTACTTGGTACAGCCTAACCGTGCTACTTGGTACGGCCTATCAGTACTACTTGGTACAGCCTAACCGTGCTACATGGTATTGCCTTGTGTTACATGGTATTGCCTTGTGTTACATGGTATTTCCTTGTGTTACATGGTATTGCCTTGTGTTACATGGTATTTCCTTGTGTTGCATGGTATTTCCTTGTGTTACATGGTATTGCCTTGTGTTACATGGTATTGCCTTGTGTTACATGGTATTGCCTTGTGTTACATGCTATTACATGGTATTGTATTTTGATAGGGAACAACAGTACAGGGCTATAATAACATATTTTAAATAAAAGGTGTAAGAGAAGCTACCTTCAAGGCATGCTTTATTGGTTATTCTAACACGACCCAGCTAATAACATACATACTTATAGAGTAAAATTTACCTCGGGTTATTCTGCGATATACCTACCTTGAACTATGCTGCGCGCGCATCGTGTTTTGGCTATTCCATTTATACAATGCGTGTTAAGTTTTATGAATGAAAGTCACGTGATGTTTGCAAATATTACCGTGGGAATTCGCGGAAGTGAGCTATTTTTAGAATCAGATAATCTCTTGTCCGTCTTGTTTTTCTGTTAAGTAACGTTTCAGTTACTATTCTGTACAGTTTTATTTGACAAAATAAATAAAATTATTGATCAGTTACAACATTTGTTCATTTATGCACTAGATTGATATTTTCCTTAGAAAATAACGTCATCACCCATTACGCGGGAGGAAATTTCGAAAGCCAAATGCAGTGGGGTACCACGTCGTTTGAAGAAAATACTCCTTTGATTCTCGTCTAAAATTATTAGAAGTAAGTCGTGTTAGAATCGAAATAATAAGTATCAACCATGGTATATCGCAGAATAACACACGAGTTTGAAGTTCTTATGCGTAGAAATATATCAAGAAGGCCAAACTTAAATATCCCCTTAAATCCGCGAGTCTTGATATAATATATTGTTCACAAGGACAAGCCGGAATCGCTTAATATGTATGTTCCATTAATGTCAACCCCCTTACCTAGACATGTCTTCCTGGGCAGGTTTAGCCGACCTAAGCGGTTAACCAGTACTAAGCAATGTGTGTGAGGTGCCTTGCTCAATGACACTACATACGTAGCCTGGGCGAGTATCGAACCCGGGACCGTTCGATACCAAATCCGAAGCTGGACAAAGGACGCCGCACTATGTATATGAATGCCATTTGCTTAAAGCTGGGCACAGTATCATAGTGCTGAATGCAAGAAAACCAATTGTCGATGTTATCAACGAAACAATTAACAAACCATTTATACCAATCAAACTTCAGCTATATCTGTGTTATTTATTCTTATCAAACCTAGCTCTATCACAATGCACGTTCTGACAAAGTGTGTGCATATATGCCGGAGAGATACATACCCTTGTGTACTTGATTCTCGCTCGAACCTTGAGTTGCACGTGCTTTCACGTCGGTCGTGTCTCTTTCTTTATGTAGCAGTTCATCTGTAAGTATTGATCATTATATTAATTAGTATGGCCAAAATTGCCTGAATGTAACAATGGGTGTGTCCTAACTTTGGGCTAAGAGCAAATAATTTGTATTCATGTCTGTTCTCTCGACCGAAATTAAACTCTACACAAACTCATGTCTAACACGGAAGATGATACTGTTCTTACAGAATTTCAGCAGCATACTTGTGCTATTTGGTACGACCTTTCAGTACTATTTGGTACGGCCTAACTGTGCTACTTGGTACGGCCTAACCGTGCTATTTGGTACGGCCTATCAGTACTACTTGGTACAGCCTATCAGTACTACTTGGTACAGCCTAACCGTGCTACTTGGTACGGCCTATCAGTACTACTTGGTACAGCCTAACCGTGCTACTTGGTACAGCCTATCAGTACTACTTGGTACGGCGTAACCGTGCTACTTGGTTCGGCCTATCAGTACTACTTGGTACGGCCTAACCGTGCTACTTGGTACAGCCTATCCGTGCTACTTGGTACGGCCTAACTGTGCTACTTGGTACAACCTATCTGTGCTACTTGGTACGGCCTAACCGTGCTACTTGGTACGGCCTAACTGTGCTACTTGGTACAGCCTATCCGTACTACTTGGTACAGCCTATCAGTATTACTTGGTTACGGCCTAACTGTGCTACTTGGTACAGCCTATCAGTACTACTTGGTACGGCCTAACTGTGCTACATGGTACAGCCTATCTGTGCTACTTGGTACGGCCTAACCGTGCTACTTGGTACAGCCTATCAGTATTACTTGGTACGGCCTAACCGTGCTACTTGGTACGGCCTAACCGTGCTACTTGGTACGGCCTAACTGTGCTACTTGGTACAGCCTATCCGTGCTACTTGGTACAGCCTATCAGTACTACTTGGTACAGCGTAACCGTGCTACTTGGTTCGGCCTATCAGTACTACTTGGTACGGCCTAACCGTGCTACTTGGTACAGCCTATCCGTGCTACTTGGTACGGCCTAATTGTGCTACTTGGTACAGCCTATCTGTGCTACTTGGTACGGCCTAACCGTGCTACTTGGTACGGCCTAACTGTGCTACTTGGTACAGCCTATCCGTGCTACTTGGTACAGCCTATCAGTACTACTTGGTACGGCCTAACTGTGCTACTTGGTACAGCCTATCAGTACTACTTGGTACGGCCTAACTGTGCTACTTGGTACAGCCTATCTGTGCTACTTGGTACGGCCTAACCGTGCTACTTGGTACAGCCTATCAGTACTACTTGGTACGGCCTAACCGTGCTACTTGGTACGGCCTAGCCGTGCTACTTGGTACGGCCTAACTGTGCTACTTGGTACAGCCTATCCGTGCTACTTCGTACAGCCTATCAGTACTACTTGGTACGGCCTAACTGTGCTACTTGGTACAGCCTATCTGTGCTACTTGGTACGGCCTAACTGTGCTACTTGGTACAGTCTATCTGTGCTACTTGGTACGGCCTAACCGTGCTACTTGGTACAGCCTATCTGTGCTACTTGGTACGGCCTAACCGTGCTACTTGGTACAGCCTATCAGTACTACTTGGTACGGCCTAACCGTGCTACTTGGTACAGCCTATCAGTACTACTTGGTACGGCCTAACCGTGCTACATGGTACAGCCTATCCGTGCTACTTGGCACGGCCTATCAGTACTACTTGGTACGGCCTAACTGTGCTACTTGGTACGGCCTAACTGTGCTACCTGGTACGGACTAACCGTGCTACTTGGTACAGCCTATCAGTACTACTTGGTACAGCCTAACCGTGCTACTTGGTACGGCCTAACTGTGCTACTTGGTATCGCCTAACTGTGCTACTTGGTACAGCCTAACTGTACTACTTGGTATTGCCTAACTGTGCTTCTTGGTACGGCATACCAGTACTACTTGGTACAGCTTAACAATGTTACTTGGTACTGCCTAACTGTGCTACTTGGTATGACCTGACTGTGCTACTTGGTACAGCCTATCAGTACTACTTGGTACGGCGTAACTGTGCTACTTGGTACAGCCTATCAGTACTACTTGGTACGGCCTATCTGTGCTACTTGGTACGGCCTAACCGTGCTACTTGGTACAGCCTATCAGTACTACTTGGTACGGCCTAACCGTGCTACTTGGTACAGCCTATCAGTACTACTTGGTACGGCCTAACCGTGCTACATGGTACAGCCTATCCGTGCTACTTGGTACGGCCTATCAGTACTACTTGGTACGGCCTAACCGTGCTATTTGGTACGGCCTAACTGTGCTACTTGGTACGGACTAACCGTGCTACTTGGTACAGCCTATCAGTACTACTTGGTACGGCCTAACCGTGCTACTTTGTACAGCCTATCAGTACTACTTGGTACGGCCTAACCGTGCTACTTGGTACAGCCTATCAGTACTACTTGGTACGGCCTAACCGTGCTACTTGGTACAGCCTATCAGGACTACTTGGTACGGTCTAACCGTGCTACTTGGTACAGCCTAACTGTACTACTTGGTACGGCCTAACCGTGCTACTTGGTACGGCCTAACTGTGCTACTTGGTATCGCCTAACTGTGCTACTTGGTACAGCCTATCAGTACTACTTGGTACAGCCTAACCGTGCTACTTGGTACAGCCTATCAGGACTACTTGGTACGGCCTAACCGTGCTACTTGGTACAGCCTAACTGTACTACTTGGTATCGCCTAACTGTGCTACTTGGTACAGCCTATCAGTACTACTTGGTACAGCTTAACAATGCTACTTGGTACTGTCTAACTGTGCTACTTGGTATGACCTAACTGTGCTACTTGGTACGGCCTAACTGTGCTTCTTGCTACGGCATATCAGTACTACTTGGTACAGCCTAACAGTGCTACTTGGTACGGCCTAACTGTACTACTTGGTATGTCCTAACTGTGCTACTTGGTACAGCCTAACTGTGCTACCTGGTACGACCTAGCTGTGCTACTTGGTACAGCCTTAACTGTGCTACTTGGTAGGCCTAATTGTGCTACGTGGTGCAGCCTAACTGTGCTACTTGGTTCGGCCTAACAGTGCTACTTGTTACAGCCTAACCGTGCTACTTGGTACGGCCTTACCGTGCTACTTGGTACAGCCTAACTGTACTACTTGTTATGGCCTAACTGTACTACTTGGTACGGCCTAACTGTGCTACTTGGTATCTGTGCTACTTGGTACGAGCTAAATGTGCTACTTGATACGGCCTAACTCACGGTATGGTCTAGATATGTTACTTAGTATGGTCTAACTGTAATAATTGTTATTGCCTACCTGTGGTAATTGGTATGTTGTAATGGTTGCGTTGTATGGCTTAGATGTGGTACTTAATACTACATAACTGTGCTCACTTGTGCTGCACAGCTGCTACTTGAAATGAACTGTGTTACTCGGTTCTGCTAACCTGTCCGATTAGCGCAGTGGTTAGCGCGCACACTTCTCATCAATGCAACCCGGGTTCGATCCTCGAACCAGGAAGTATGTGAGATGGTACGGTAGTCACCAGATCGGTACTCCGGTTTCCTCCCACACGAATGACCACATATACGCTTTCGTGTAAAGCACCGACACGAGACCTCGGTTTAACGTCCCATCTGAAAGACTGTTAATTGTATTAGGGTCAGACGGGGGATCGAACCTGCGATCCCTGGATTGCCAGTCCAGCGTGTTACCACTGGACTACATATCCGTCTGTGATGGGGGTACCATTTGCATAGACGAGCATTTATATAAATTTACGAATTCCGTATTATGTTTATGGAATATATAATTGGGTATTGTATCGTACGGAATAAATAAATATGTTAAAGCAGCATTACATCGTATGAAATAAAAGATATTTGAAAAATTCAATTTTTACCTATACTTATACTTTGTATGCTTATGTTCATTTGGTAAACAGTGTTTTTTGCAATAAAACAAACCCGAAACCGAAAGTAGGACTTTCCGAGTCGATCGGTCACGCACTTGTTTACAACCGGAACGCATCGTCCGCACTTGTCCCACGTTGTCTGTTTTAATTAAATTACTTGATATGTTGATTCATACCTCTGTTAGCTAAGTCTTTAGGGACATTTCTACATCCCCACGAGGGGTTCGACATTAGAGGAAAATAGATAGATACTTTTCATGGTCAAAATATATGCGTTGTTTTCTATATCCTCTGTTGTTTCACGCATGCGCACTGTGTGTGTTTACATTTCGTGTGTTGATGAACAAATTCGCGTATACGGCGGTTTAAATTTATTGGAATGTTATCGTTTCTGAGCGACTATTTCGATTTTTGTAAACACACACACATTAGTATTTATATTTTACCCAAAACATCCTTTATTACGATGTAATGCTGCTTTAAAATAATGCTGTAATATTTACCAAGTAGCCTTCTGAGGTTACGGTCTGAAATCAATACAAATACAATGAATGAGCTAGACATAAACAATGCTTCCACAATATAAATTGTCAGGGTATAATACACTATAATAGCACACAGAACCGTCTTCGCGTCCGCCTACGGAACTGGAGATCGAAGGTTCGAATCTCGTCACGGGTTCGTTCTGATATGGCCGGTTGGTTAACCGCCAGCTAGTTAAATAATGGTTACCGATTGCCTACCAGCCTGGCGCCTGGCATATAAGCATAGGATTCGAGAAGTACTGATGTTCATAAAAAGAGGTGCCAGAAATGACTAGGCCTTTAAATAGGGGTGACACTATAATAAACAAACACATTACTTTTACATTACAATTCTTACTTTTTGTAGTGTATTTAACTAGAAATGTTCTATCGTTCGTAAAATATTGTTAATAGTGTTACATGATGGAGGACGCGGGTTACAGGAGGGAGGACACGGGTTACAGGAGGGAGGAACCGGGTTAAAGGAGGGAGGACACGGGTTACAGGAGTGAGGACACAGGTCACATGAGGGAGGACACGGGTTACATGATGGAGGACACGGGTTACGGGAGGGAGGAACCGGGTTACAGGAGGGAGGACACGGGTTACAGGAGGGATAACACTGGATACAGGAGGGAGGACACGGGTAACATGAGGGAGGAACCGGGTTACAGGAGGGAGGACACTGGTTACAGGAGGGAGAGACCGGTTTACAGGAGGGAGGACACCGGTTACAGGAGGAGGACGGGTTACCCCGGGAGGACACACTGTTACAGGAGGGGGACACTGGTTACTAGGATGACACTGGTTACAGGGGGAGGAACCGAGTTACAGGAGGGAGGAACCGAGTTACAGGAGGGAGGAACCGGGTTACAGGAGGGATGACACGGGTTACAGGAGGGAGGAACCGGGTTACAGGAGGGAGAACACGGGTTACAGGAGGGATGACACTGGTTACAGTAGGGATGACACTGGTTACAGGAGGGAGGAACCGGGTTACAGGAGGGAGGAACCGGGTTACAGGAGGGAGGAACCGGGTTACAGCGGGGAGGACACGGGTTACAGGAGGGAGAAACCGGGTTACTGGAGGGAGGAACCGGGTTACAGGAGGGAGGACACGGGTTACTGGAGGGAGGACACTGGTTAGACGATGAGGTCAGTCCTCCAATAATTTAAGCGCTTGTCCAATGAGGAACATAGATAAATCAAAACGATCCTGGTCCATTTTAATCATGAATCTCTGATTCTATTAACTCAAGCATAATATTATGAAATATTGATCCCATATAGGTGTAAATGAATACAGTAACACCGAAACATAAATGCTGCAAACACGCATGTTCTTTCTTAACCCTTTCCTTCATAGAGTTTTAGGTTAATATACTATTATATCGATACAAACGACAGCCATTTAACCCTTTCCTTCATAGAGATTTAGGTTACTATACTATTATATCGATACAAACGACAGCCATTTAGCTATCATGCAGTGGATAAGTAGTTGCCATATCTATCCCACCTCATAGATATTACTGGGTCTACATGAGATTTAGGTTAATATACTATTATATCTCCATACAAACGACAGCCATTTAGCTATCATGCAATGGATATGTAGTCGCCATATCTATCCCACCTCCATATATATTACTGGAACTACATAGAGATTTAGGTTAATATACTATTATATCTCCATACAGACGACAGCCATTTAGCTATCATGTAGTGGATAAGTAGTGGCCATATCTATCCCACCTCCATATATATTACTGGGTCTACATGAGATTCTGGACTATTATTATGAACATTGGTTTGACTACTACATTGTCACTGTATGTCGTATTGGTAATGGCATCAAGGGGCGTTTCTATGAGAGAAAGGGTTTATTATGAACATTGGTTAGGCTACTACATTGTCAATGTATGTCGTATTGATAATGACGTCAAGAGGCGTTTTTATGAGGGAAAGGGTTAATGAACATTGGTTTGGCTACTACATTGTCAATGTATGTCGTATTGATAATGACGTCAAGAGGCGTTTTTATGAGGGAAAGGGTTAATGAACATTGGTTTGGCTACTACATTGTCAATGTATGTCGTATTGGTAATGGCGTCAAGAGGCGTTTCTATGATGGAAAGGGTTAACCAATGTACTTGTTGTTCGGGGTTATCTACTCTTTAAGCGCATACGAATATCTTGAATTTTGAATGTAAAAATCTGTTTTAATTAAGTTGCAATTATTAATTAACTGGTATGGGATTATTGGTATTTGACAATATTGGCCAACCTATTTACTGACAGCTAACGGTTGCCCGTATGAGCGACGCCTCCTGAATAGATTAGTTAATTTATGTGTTGGAGGATAGTGCAATGATACAGACAGAGACCCATTCCAGAGTCTCCTCTGGTTCTTTTACGAGCATGGTATAAAGCACTGACATGTTGAGCTCTGTTTAAAATTTCACCGGAAAGACTATGGCATGAGTCATTTTAGTATGGCATAGCGGGGGGTCGAACCTGCGAACCCCGGGATTACAAGTCCAGTGTGTTAGCTAGACATAGATTCGCTACCGTTAACATGTTATTCTGTGATGTAAGAGTGGTATAACAAATATACGGTCTTATCAATAGATGCGCTACCTTTAACATGTTATTCTGTGATGTGGGAGTGATATACCACACATACGGTCTTGTCCAATAGATACGCTACCTTTAACATGTTATTCTGTGATGTAAGAGTGGTATAACAAAGATACGGTCTTATCAATAGATGCGCTACCTTTAACATGTTAGTCTGTGATGTGGGAGTGATATACCACACATACGGTCTTATCCAATAGATACGCTACCTTTAACATGTTATTCTGTGATGTAAGAGTGGTATAACAAATATACGGTCTTATCAATAGATGCGCTACCTTTAACATGTTATTCTGTGATGTAAGAGTGGTATAACACATACACGGTCTTATCAATAGATGCGCTACCTTTAACATGTTATTCTGTGATGTAAGAGTGGTATAACACATATACGGTCTTATCAATAGATGCGCTACCTTTAACATGTTAGTCTGTGATGTACGAGTGGTATAACACATATACGGTCTTATCAATAGATGCGCTACCTTTAACATGTTATTCTGTGATGTAAGAGTGGTATAACACATATACGGTCTTATCAATAGAAGAACAATACGCAAAAACCGTACTTGTATTTTCCACGTCTGCATTGTCCTTCGTCTGAAATTTGATAAGAAAATATGTTATCAAATGCTGCATCTAGTATATCCTATCTATCGTCCTTTAATGTCGAACCCCTCGCGGGGACGTAGACATACTCGATTGGGGGAGTGGGGCGATGTCATCCTCATAATTTATGATATATATAACGTGTGTAAATGAGAAATAGACGGTGAGTACATAAACACGAATATAAAACGTCGAGGACGTAAATAAAATGTTACAATTCCTGAAATACGTTTTTGCTCAATCAACATGTGTTGCGTTTATTGATGCATACACTACACGTGTGCTGATTAAAGTGTGGGAGGCATATGACTATAGCTTCAATGTTTCTTAATAATCCAATGTATGTTTAATACCAGCTGAATAGTCTATGCTAATCAGTTCAATTCTGATCTGATCAGAGTTGATATTTGCTTTTTAATATATATGCGCAATAGTGCTCTCATACAATCATCAGCATGTTCATGATATCATTTTGATTGTAAGCTTATTTTAGGTTAGATTAGCGTAGGCTATTCAAATTTATCATGTGTTGTTTACAAATACATGTATGTATATACATAATTATGTTATATCATACTATATTATTACAACTGCATAATGTGATGTGTTTTATACTTTGATAAATACCGTCTCTTGTAACTCATTTATGAGTGGCAATGTACTATACCAAGTATTATTTTAATGTTGTTCTGTTATTGTTGTACATTGATGAGACATAAATAAATAAATAAAATATGACTATGTAGATCACCGTTTGGGCCAATGTTCATAGCGTTGATGCGCGTAGTAGCCTACCGCCCACTTCTGTTAGTCGCGTAATAACTCAACCTTACTGCGTTTATCGTGTTGTAAACGTAACAGACCGAATGGGGACTTAATAAATGCTTTATGAAGACGTTATGAAGATTTTAATTGGGTTTAAATTAATTATATATTACTATATGTTCCCCAAATTCACAAGCGTGCTGGGGTCAATTAAACAATACATTAATTGTCAATATTTCCCCACGTGTATGTATCTTCTCTTTTTCACTATAATAATAGTGTAATTAAAAACAATGAAATATGTCTTCGAGGTTCGCTGAGCATTTGAAAATGACAAATTCGGATAGGAAACAATAATCTGAATTGGGTAAAATGTGGAGAATTCGCGTGTTCTTAAACGTCTTAGAGTATCTGATAAAGTATAAGCGACAGTATTGAGGTGATATTGTCATACGTCATAGAGTATTTGATAGATAAATTATAAGCGACAGTATTTAGATGATATTGTCATACGTCATAGAGTATTTGATAGATAAATTATAAGCGACAGTATTAAGATGATATTGTCATACGTCTTACTCTTAGAGTATTTGATAAAGTATAAGCGACAGTATTTAGATGATATTGTCATACGTCTTAGGGTATTTGATAGATACATTATAAGCGACAGTATTGAGACGATATTGCACCTTTGCTTAATAAAGTCTGATTATTGAGACTGGACCATTTTGCTATGTTACACATATGTCAGTATGTGTCTTATAATGTGTTAACGTGCATCTGAATGATGCATAGTTTGTCTACTGGGTTACATATGCAATAAATAAAGTAAGGCTAAAATAAATGAGACTATTGGACAATGATTACGAAGCATTGTCTGAATTTGCTAAAATAAGAATCTAAATAATGACTTGACGTTTAGTAAACGTTGAATAAATAACACGCACTTACTGGATTTTCGGCCGAGTTCACTGCAATAACAGCAACCAACACCAAACACAGACAGGCGGTAAGCTCCATAGTTGTTTCAAACTTATTCAAATTGATAAGATAAAACACGACTTCAGGAATAAGACGCCGCCGCGATTATGAAGCCACCACCGGTTTGGACTGGTACTTATAAAGAGCCGTCACTAACCGCGCCGTGGTTGCCTAGCATGCCATGTTGATGCCTATTACCGTATCACGTGTTGAATATATAATTGATAATATAACATAATTGTTCAATGTCAGTGGTAAATACTAGAGCTGTTTAGTAAGATACTATAGTTTGTATACTTTGACTGACCTTATTTACGCCTTAGTTTATATATACAAACTTATTTTAACTCGACTGCGGAACAAATTTTGACAACATTAATTTAAGAATAATGACTCTCAATATCTCATTCCGGGTGGCATGCCTCGCCATGACTGAGAGAGACACAAGCGGCAATGTGAATTTACGTGACTTGCCTAAAGACAACACAACCGTAGTTCTGACGGGGATCAAACTGGCAACGTCTCTGTTACCAGGCGGGCACCATTCGCGTAGGAACGAGTTATGAGATATCAGGGTTATCGTCTTATATTTGTATGTTTTACGTTTATTTAATGTGGGTGAAGTTAGCAATGAGCTACTGTACTGCTAGCAGTGAGCAGTGAGTAGTGTAATCCAGCAGTGAGTTATGTATTCTAGTAGTGAATGATGTGTATATGCCAAATTTTGAAAAAAATATAAAAATAATAAAAAATGTTTTATATTTTTTTACTGCCAGTGTACTGCTGTACTGCTAGCAGTGAGTAGTGTAATCCAGCAGTGAGTTATGTATTCTAGTAGTGAATAATGTGTATATGCCAAATTTCGAAAAAATAAATAAATATAATAAAAAAATATATTTATTTTTTCCAGTACTTGATTTTCTGGCAGTGAGCAGTGGGGAATATACGTGTAATCCAGCAGTGGGGAATATACGTGTACTCCAGCAGTGGGGAATATACGTGTACTCCAGCAGTGGGGAATATACGTGTACTCCAGCAGTGGGGAATATACGTGTAATCCAGCAGTGGGGAATATACGTGTACTCCAGCAGTGGGGAATATACGTGTACTCCAGCAGTGGGGAATATACGTGTAATCCAGCAGTGGGGAATATACGTGTACTCCAGCAGTGGGGAATATACGTGTACTCCAGCAGTGGGGAATATACGTGTAATCCAGCAGTGGGGAATATACGTGTACTCCAGCAGTGGGGAATATACGTGTACTCCAGCAGTGGGGAATATACGTGTAATCCAGCAGTGGGGAATATACGTGTAATCCAGCAGTGGGGAATATACGTGTAATCCAGCAGTGGGTAGTGTAATCCAGCAGTGGGTAGTGTAATCCAGCAGTGGGGAATATACGTGTACTCCAGCAGTGGGGAATATACGTGTAATCCAGCAGTGGGGAATATACGTGTAATCCAGCAGTGGGGAATATACGTGTAATCCAGCAGTGGGGAATATACGTGTAATCCAGCAGTGGGGAATATACGTGTAATCCAGCAGTGGGGAATATACGTGTAATCCAGCAGTGGGGAATATACGTGTACTCCAGCAGTGGGGAATATACGTGTACTCCAGCAGTGGGGAATATACGTGTAATCCAGCAGTGGGGAATATACGTGTAATCCAGCAGTGGGGAATATACGTGTAACCCAGCAGTGGGGAATATACGTGTACTCCAGCAGTGGGGAATATACGTGTAATCCAGCAGTGGGTAGTGTAATCCAGCAGTGGGTAGTGTAATCCAGCAGTGAGTAGTGTATTGTAGTACTGAATGCAAATTTTCGAAAACAAATAATAAAAATAATAAACCTTTTTTTAAATCTTTTTTCGTACTTGCTTTTCTGGCAGTGAGCAGTAGGGAATGTACGAGTAGTGTACGAGTAGTGTACGAGTAGTGTATTCCAGCAGTGGGGAATGTACGAGTAGTGTATTCCAGCAGTGGGGAATGTACGAGTAGTGTATTCCAGCAGTGGGGAATGTACGAGTAGTGTATTCCAGCAGTGAGTTATGTATTCTAGTAGTGAATGTTGTGTATATGCCAAATTTCGAAAAAATAAATAAAAATTAAAAAATATATTTATTTTTTCCAGTAGCCTACTTGCTTTTTCTGGCAGTGAGCAGTGTATACATGTACTCCAGCAGTGGGTAGTGTAATCCAGCAATGAGTGGTGTATTGTAGTAGTGAATGAAGTGTAAATGCAAATTTTCGGGGGGAAAAAATAATAAAAATATATATTTATTTTTTTACTGCCAGCAGTACAGCAGCAGTGTACTGCTGTACTGCTAGCAGTGAGCAGTGAGTTATGTATTCTAGTTTAGTCTAATAAGTATTCTAGTCTAGTCTAATAAGTTTTTTTCAAAATATTTTTCCCAGTAGGCTACTTGCTTTTCCTGGCAGTGAGCAGTGGGGAATGTACGAGTAATGTATTCCAGCAGTGGGTAGTGTAATCCAGTGAGCAGTGGGGGAAATGTACGACTGTACGAGCAGTGTATTCCAACAGTGGGAAGTGTAATCCAGCAGTGAGTGGTGTATTGTAGTAGTGCATGATGTACAAATGCCAAATTTCGGGGGGGGGGGAATAATTTAACAACAAAAAAATTAATAAAATTATTTTTAATAAAAAGAATTTCGATTTTTTTTTCGAAAATTGTTTACGGGTAGGTTGGGTAACCGGAAACAGGCAAATATACTTTTTACTTCAGCGATGAGCGCTGTGATTTAGCGATGAGCGGCTCATTCCAGTTATGTAGTGCTGTACTGCTGGCAGTGAGCAGTGGAGACTGTACGAGTAGTGTATTCCAACAGTGGATAGTGTAATCCAGCAGTGATTGGCGTATTCTAGTTGTGTATGATGTGCAAATGCCAAATTTCGGAAAAAATAATAAAAATTTTTTTATTATTTTATTTATTTTTGGAGTGAGCAGTGGGGAATGTACGTGTGTGTATTAGTGGGTATTGTTCCAGCAGTGAGTGGTGAATTGTAGTAGTGAATGATGTACACATTTCGGGGGGGGGGGGGAATATAATAAAAAATAATTATTTTTTATTATTTTTAATAAAAAGAATTTCGATTTTTTTTTCGAAAATTGTTTACGGGTAGGTTGGGTAACTGGAAACAGGCACATATACTTTACTTCAGCCATGAGCGCTGTGATTTAGCGATGAGCGGCTCATTCCAGTTATGTAGTGCTGTACTGCTGGCAGTGAGCAGTGGGATGTACGAGTAGTGTTTCCAGTAGTGGATAGTGTAATCCAGCAGTGAGTGGCGTATTCTAGTAGTGTATGATGTGCAAATGCCAAATTTCGGGGAAAATAATAAAAACATATTTTATTATTTTCCATACTTACTTTTCTGGTAGTGAGCAGTGGGGAAAATGTACGACTGTACGAGCAGTGTATTCCAACAGTGGGAAATGTAATCCAGCAGTGAGTTGTGTATTGTAGTAGTGAATGAAGTGTAAATGCAAATTTCGAAAAAAATAATAAAAATAATAAACTTTTTTTTTATCTTTTTCCGTACTTGCTTTTCTGGCAGTGGGCATTGGAGAATGTACGAGTAATGTATTCCAGTAGTGGGTAGTGTAATCCAGCCGTGAGTGGCGTATTCTAGTAGTGTAATGATGTGCAAATGCCAAATTTCGGGGAAAATAATAAAAACATATTTTATTATTTTCCATACTTACTTTTCTGGTAGTGAGCAGTGGGGAAAATGTACGACTGTACGAGCAGTGTATTCCAACAGTGGGAAATGTAATCCAGCAGTGAGTTGTGTATTGTAGTAGTGAATGAAGTGTAAATGCAAATTTCGAAAAAAATAATAAAAATAATAAACTTTTTTTTATCTTTTTCCGTACTTGCTTTTCTGGCAGTGGGCATTGGAGAATGTACGAGTAATGTATTCCAGTAGTGGGTAGTGTAATCCAGCCGTGAGTGGCGTATTCTAGTAGTGTATGATGTGCAAATGCCAAATGTCTGGGAAAATAATAATTTTTTTAATTATTTTCCATACTTACTTTTCTGGTAGTGAGCAGTGGAGGAAATGTACGACTGTACGAGCAGTATATTCCAACAGTGGGAAGTGTAATCCAGTAGTGAGTGGTAGTGGTGTATTGTAGTAGTGAATGAAGTGTAAATGCAAATTTTCGAGAGAAAAAAATATTTATTTTTTTACTGCCAGCAGTACAGCAGCAGTGTACTGCTGTACTGCTAGCAGTGAGCAGTGAGTAGTGTAATCCAGCAGTGAGTTATGTATTCTAGTAGTGAATAATGTGTATATGCCAAATTTCGGGGGGAAAAACAAACTTTTTTTTCCAGTACTTGCTTTTCCTGGCAGTGAGCAGTGGAGAATGTACGAGTAGTGTATTCCAGCAGTGGGTAGTGTAATCCAGCAGTGAGTGGCGTATTGTAGTAGTGAATGATGTACAAATGCCACACTCATTATAAACTATCATCTTTATTTTATTAGTCTATTCTGTACCTGCAAAGAAACAAGTTGAAGAAAAGAAACAACTAATGCAATTCGACATCCCTGTTCGAAAATATAACTATAAAAATACAATAATATACATGTACATTGGGCCGTATTCAGAAAACATGTTAAGTTCATTAAGCTGTCTTCCTATCTCCAATTCTCATTACCAGATCGTACCAACAATGCAATGAATGTGCATACATCACTTTTAGAATACACGTTTGTTTTGAACTTATATATAGCACGTGCTCACTCTTTATTTCGATTGGTTGTGGGCTGTCACAAGTGACCAAACCAATCCTAAGCGGTTCATGCTTGATTTTATATAGTGACGGAGCTTGTTCGCTGATAGTCATGTTTGACGAATCTGGCTGCTCTACGTTGTATCATCTCCAGCTTGTAGATTTGGGTCTCGGTGTAGGGGGACCAAACAGTTGAGGCGTACTCTACGATGGGTCGGACATATGTCTTGTAAGCTGTCACTTTAGCATTAGGTGGGCTTGAACCATTTATACGGATAATACACAATCCCTGTATTTATACGGATACTACACAATCCCTGTATTTATACGGATACTACACAATCACTGTATTTATATGGATACTACACAATCCCTGTATTTATATGGATACTACACAATCACTGTATTTATATGGATACTACACAATCCCTGTATTTATATGGATACTACACAATCCCTGTATTTATATGGATAATACACAATCCCTGTATTTATATGGATACTAAGTTAATACAAATTTATTTGAGCTCGATTGCGAAACAAGTTCCTATAACTTATACTAGTCACTCTCGAGACCTCATTCCTGATGGAATCCATCGCCACGAGGGAGAGAGAAGAGGCATGTGGAATTTAAATGCCTTGCCTAAGGACACAATCGTAACGGCTCCAGCGGGGCTCGAACTCCGGGCCTTTCGCACGTGAAGCGAACGCGCTACCACTGAGCTATCACGACTTGTGGATACTACACAATCCCTGTATTTATACGGATACTACACAATCCCTGTATTTATATGGATACTACACAATCCCTGTATTTATACGGATACTACACAATCCCTGTATTTATATGGATACTACACAATCCCTGTATTTATATGGATACTACACAATCCCTGTATTTATATGGATACTACACAATCCCTGTATTTATATGGATACTACACAATCCCTGTATTTATACGGATACTACACAATCCCTGTATTTATATGGATACTACACAATCCCTGTATTTATACGGATACTACACAATCCCTGTATTTATATGGATACTACACAATCCCTGTATTTATACGGATACTACACAATCCCTGTATTTATATGGATACTACACAATCCCTGTATTTATACGGATACTACACAATCCCTGTATTTATATGGATACTACACAATCCCTGTATTTATATGGATACTACACAATCCCTGTATTTATACGGATACTACACAATCCCTGTATTTATACGGATACTACACAATCCCTGTATTTATATGGATACTACACAATCCCTGTATTTATATGGATACTACACAATCCCTGTATTTATACGGATACTACACAATCCCTGTATTTATATGGATACTACACAATCCCTGTATTTATATGGATACTACACAATCCCTGTATTTATATGGATACTACACAATCCCTGTATTTATATGGATACTACACAATCCCTGTATTTATATGGATACTACACAATCCCTGTATTTATACGGATACTACACAATCCCTGTATTTATATGGATACTACACAATCCCTGTATTTATATGGATACTACACAATCCCTGTATTTATATGGATACTACACAATCCCTGTATTTATATGGATACTACACAATCCCTGTATTTATACGGATACTACACAATCCCTGTATTTATATGGATACTACACAATCCCTGTATTTATACAGATACTACACAATCACACAATCCCTGTATTTATACGGATACTACACAATCCATGTATTTATACGGATACTACACAATCCCTGTATTTATACGGATACTACACAATCACACAATTCCTGTATTTATACGGATACTACACAATCCCTGTATTTATACGGATACTACACAATCCCTGTATTTATACGGATACTACACAATCCCTGTATTTATATGGATACTACACAATCCCTGTATTTATACGGATACTACACAATCCCTGTATTTATACGGATACTACACAATCCATGTATTTATACGGATACTACACAATCCCTGTATTTATATGGATACTACACAATCCCTGTATTTATACGGATACTACACAATCACTGTATTTATATGGATACTACACAATCCCTGTATTTATATGGATACTACACAATCCCTGTATTTATATGGATACTACACAATCCCTGTATTTATATGGATACTACACAATCCCTGTATTTATACGGATACTACACAATCACTGTATTTATATGGATACTACACACTCCCTGTATTTATATGGATACTACACAATCCCTGTATTTATACGGATACTACATAATCCCTGTATTTATACGGATACTACACAATCCCTATATTTATACGGATACTACACAATTACTGTATTTATACGGATACTACACAATCCCTGTATTTATACGGATACTACACAATCCTGTATTTATACGGATACTACACAATCACTGTATATATACGGATACTACACAATCCCTGTATTTATATGGATACTACACAATCCCTGTATTTATACGGATACTACACAATCCCTGTATTGATACGGATACTACACAATCCTGTATTTATACGGATACTACACAATCCCTGTATTTATACGGATACTACACACTCCCTGTATTTATACGGATACTACACAATCCCTGTATTTATACGGATACTACACAATCCCTGTATTTATATGGATACTACACAATCACTGTATTTATACGGATACTACATAATCACTGTATTTATACGGATACTACACAATCCCTGTATTTATATGGATACTACACAATCCCTGTATTTATACGGATACTACACAATCACTGTATTTATATGGATACTACACAATCCCTGTATTTATACAGATACTACACAATCCCTGTATTTATACAGATACTACACAATCCCTGTATTTATACAGATACTACACAATCCCTGTATTTATACGGATACTACACAATCCCTGTATTTATACAGATACTACACAATCCCTGTATTTATACAGATACTACACACTCACTGTGTTTATATGGATACTACACACTCACTGTATTTATATGGATACTACACAATCACTGTATTTATACGGATACTACACAATCCCTGTATTTATACAGATACTACACAATCCCTGTATTTATACAGATACTACACACTCACTGTGTTTATATGGATACTACACACTCACTGTATTTATACAGATACTACACAATCCCTGTATTTATATGGATACTACACACTCACTGTATTTATACAGATACTACACAATCCCTGTATTTATATGGATACTACACACTCACTGTATTTATACAGATACTACACAATCCCTGTATTTATATGGATACTACACACTCACTGTATTTATACAGATACTACACAATCCCTGTATTTATATGGATACTACACACTCACTGTATTTATACAGATACTACACAATCCCTGTATTTATATGGATACTACACATCCTGTATTTATACGATACTACACAATCCCTGTATTTATATGGATACTACACATCCTGTATTTATACGATACTACACAATCCCTGTATTTATATGGATACTACACAATCCCTGTATTTATACGGATACTACACAATCCCTGTATTTATATGGATACTACACAATCCCTGTATTTATACGGATACTACACAATCCCTGTATTTATACGGATACTACACAATCCCTGTATTTATACGGATACTACACAATCCCTGTATTTATATGGATATTACACAATCCCTGTATTTATATGGATATTACACAATCCCTTTATTTATACTGATACTACACAGTCCTGTATTTATACGGATACTACACAATCCCTGTATTTATACGGATACTACACAATCCCTGTATTTATACGGATACTACACAATCCCTGTATTTATATGGATACTACACAATCCCTGTATTTATACGGATACTACACAATCCCTGTATTTATACGGATACTACACAATCCCTGTATTTATACGGATACTACACAATCCCTGTATTTATACGGATACTACACAATCCTGTATTTATACGGATACTACACAATCCTGTATTTATACGGATACTACACAATCCCTGTATTTATACGGATACTACACAATCCCTGTATTTATACGGATACTACACAATCCTGTATTTATACGGATACTACACAATCCCTGTATTTATACGGATACTACACAATCCCTGTATTTATACGGATACTACACAATCCTGTATTTATACGGATACTACACAATCCTGTATTTATACGGATACTACACAATCCCTGTATTTATACGGATACTACACAATCCTGTATTTATACGGATACTACACAATCCTGTATTTATACGGATACTACACAATCCCTGTATTTATACGGATACTACACAATCCCTGTATTTATACGGATACTACACAATCCCTGTATTTATACGGATACTACACAATCCCTGTATTTATACGGATACTACACAATCCCTGTATTTATACGGATACTACACAATCCCTGTATTTATATGGATATTACACAATCCCTGTATTTATATGGATATTACACAATCCCTTTATTTATACTGATACTACACAGTCCTGTATTTATACGGATACTACACAATCCTGTATTTATACGGATACTACACAGTCCTGTATTTATACGGATACTACATAATCCCTGTATTTATACGGATACTACACAATCCCTGTAGTTATATGAATACTACATAATCCCTGTATTTATACGGATAATACACAATCCCTATATTTATACGGATACTACACAATTACTGTATTTATACTGATACTACACAATTACTGTATTTATACGGATACTACACAATTACTGTATTTATATGGATACTACACAATCCCTGTATTTATACGGATACTACACAATCCTGTATTTATACGGATACTACACAATCCCTGTATTTATACGAATACTACACAATCCCTGTATTTATACGGATACTACACAATCCCTGTCTTTATATGGATATTACACAATCCCTGTATTTATATGGATATTACACAATCCCTTTATTTATACTGATACTACACAGTCCTGTATTTATACGGATACTACACAATCCTGTATTTATACGGATACTACACAGTCCTGTATTTATACGGATACTACATAATCCCTGTATTTATACGGATACTACACAATCCCTGTAGTTATATGGATACTACATAATCCCTGTATTTATACGGATACTACACAATCCCTATATTTATACGGATACTACACAATTACTGTATTTATACTGATACTACACAATTACTGTATTTATACGGATACTACACAATTACTGTATTTATACGGATACTACACAATCCCTGTATTTATACGGATACTACACAATCCTGTATTTATACGGATACTACACAATCCTGTACTTATACGGATACTACACAATCCCTGTATTTATACGGATACTACACAATCCTGTATTAAATACAGATACTACACAATCCTGTATTTATACGGATACTACACAATCCTGTATTTATACGGATACTACACAATCCCTGTATTTATACGGATATTGCACAATCCCTGTATGTATACGGACATTACACAATCCCTGTATTTATATGGATACTACACAATCCCTGTATTTATACGGATACTACACAATCCCTGTATTTATACGGATATTGCACAATCCCTGTATGTATACGGACATTACACAATCCCTGTATTTATACGGATACTACACAATCCCTGTATTTATATGAATTCTGCACAATCCCTGTATTTATACGGATACTACATAAACCCTGTATTTATACGAATACTACACAATCCCTCTATTTATATGAATTCTGCACAATCCCTGTATTTATACGGATACTACATAAACCCTGTATTTATACGAATACTACACAATCCTGTATTTATACGGATACTACACAGTCCTGTATATATACGGATACTACACAATCCATGTATTTATACTGATACTACACAATCCCTGTATTTATACTGATACTACACAATCCCTGTATTTATAGTATACTACACAATCCCTGTATTTATATGGATACTACACAATCCCTGTATTTATACTGATACTACACAATCCCTGTATTTATACTGATACTACACAATCCCTGTATTTATACGGATACTACACAATTCCTGTATTTATATGGATACTACACAATCACTGTATTTATAGGGATACTACACAATCCCTGTATTTATACGGATACTACACAATCCCTGTATTTATACGGATACTACACAATCCTGTATTTATACGGATACTACACAATCCCTGTATTTATACGGATACTACACAATCCCTGTATTTATACGGATACTACACAATCCCTGTATTTATACAGATACTACACAATCCCTGTATTTATACAGATACTACACACTCACTGTGTTTATATGGATACTACACACTCACTGTATTTATATGGATACTACACAATCACTGTATTTATACGGATACTACACAATCCCTGTATTTATACAGATACTACACAATCCCTGTATTTATACAGATACTACACACTCACTGTGTTTATATGGATACTACACACTCACTGTATTTATACAGATACTACACAATCACACAACCTGTATTTATACGGATACTACACAATCCCTGTATTTATACGGATACTACACAATCCCTGTATTTATACGGATACTACACAATCCCTGTATTTATATGGATACTACACAATCCCTGTATTTATATGGATACTACACAATCCCTGTATTTATATGGATACTACACAATCCCTGTATTTATACGGATACTACACAATCCCTGTATTTATATGGATACTACACAATCCCTGTATTTATACGGATACTACACAATCCCTGTATTTATACGGATACTACACAATCCCTGTATTTATACGGATACTACACAATCCCTGTATTTATATGGATATTACACAATCCCTGTATTTATACTGATACTACACAGTCCTGTATTTATACGGATACTACACAATCCTGTATTTATACGGATACTACACAATCCCTGTATTTATACGGATACTACACAATCCTGTATTTATACGGATACTACACAATCCTGTATTTATACGGATACTACACAATCCCTGTATTTATACGGATACTACACAATCCTGTATTTATACGGATACTACACAATCCTGTATTTATACGGATACTACACAATCCCTGTATTTATACGGATACTACACAATCCCTGTATTTATACGGATACTACACAATCCCTGTATTTATACGGATACTACACAATCCCTGTATTTATACGGATACTACACAATCCCTGTATTTATATGGATATTACACAACCCTGTATTTATATGGATATTACACAATCCCTTTATTTATACTGATACTACACAGTCCTGTATTTATACGGATACTACACAGTCCTGTATTTATACGGATACTACACAATCCCTGTATTTATATGGATACTACACAGTCCTGTATTTATACGGATACTACATAATCCCTGTATTTATACGGATACTACACAATCCCTGTAGTTATATGGATACTACATAACCCTGTATTTATACGGATACTACACAATCCCTATATTTATACGGATACTACACAATTACTGTATTTATACTGATACTACACAATTACTGTATTTATACGGATACTACACAATTACTGTATTTATACGGATACTACACAATCCCTGTATTTATACGGATACTACACAATCCTGTATTTATACGGATACTACACAATCCTGTACTTATACGGATACTACACAATCCCTGTATTTATACGGATACTACACAATCCTGTATTAAATACGGATACTACACAATCCTGTATTTATACGGATACTACACAATCCTGTATTTATACGGATACTACACAATCCCTGTATTTATACGGATATTGCACAATCCCTGTATGTATACGGATATTACACAATCCCTGTATTTATATGGATACTACACAATCCCTGTATTTATACGGATACTACACAATCCCTGTATTTATACGGATATTGCACAATCCCTGTATGTATACGGACATTACACAATCCCTGTATTTATACGGATACTACACAATCCCTCTATTTATATGAATTCTGCACAATCCCTGTATTTATACGGATACTACATAAACCCTGTATTTATACGAATACTACACAATCCCTGTATTTATATGAATTCTGCACAATCCCTGTATTTATACGGATACTACATAAACCCTGTATTTATACGAATACTACACAATCCTGTATTTATACGGATACTACACAGTCCTGTATATATACGGATACTACACAATCCATGTATTTATACTGATACTACACAATCCTGTATTTATACGGATACTACACAATCCCTGTATTTATACTGATACTACACAATCCCTGTATTTATATGTATACTACACAATCCCTGTATTTATATGGATACTACACAATCCCTGTATTTATACTAATACTACACAATCCCTGTATTTATACTGATACTACACAATCCCTGTATTTATACGGATACTACACAATCCTGTATTTATACGGATACTACACAATCACTGTATTTATAGGGATACTACACAATCCCTGTATTTATACGGATACTACACAATCCCTGTATTTATACGGATACTACACAATCCCTGTATTTATACGGATACTACACAATCCCTGTATTTATACGGAAAATCGACATTGGCATACAAGATAATAATTATTTGATAAAATATGAGAATTATAATTTAATAATAAACACAATTATTTAAGAATATAATTATGGCTATTATTATAATGAATGTCTTTACAAAAGTATATATTGACATGATATCAGGTTTTTTTTTAATTTGCAGGTTCAAAGCTGAATTCGTATATAGTTTCCAATTATACAAAGTTCACTAGCACGTCAATACAACTGCTGACTAGTAAAAGCCAATCGGACCATAATTTCAGATTTATATTATCTTTTCTTACCTTCATTTTCTTGCTCTTCAGACTAACAGTGGGTGGGCACATGTATGTATGTATGTTCCATTAATGTCAAACCACTTGCGGGGACCTATACATGTTTTCCTGGACAGGCTTAGCCGACCTAAGTGGTTAACCAGTACTAAGCAATGTGTGTTTGAGGTGCCTTGCTCAATGACACTACATGCGTGGCCTGACCGAGTATCGAACCCGGGACCGTTCGATTCCAAATCCGACGCTCTACCACTGGACCACGGACTTGCCACACGTCGGTGTCACCACCGTTAGTATGGATCTCGACCCCCCACTGTACTTGTCTCTACAAGATGGGCCACTCTCGAGTATCTAAGTGTCTCTGTTGTCTCCGAGTCAGCACCACTGTGAGCTGGGAGTCAGCACCACTGTGAGCTGGGAGTCAGCACCACTGTGAGCTGGGAGTCAGCACCACTGTGAGCTGGGAGTCAGCACCACTGTGAGCTGGGAGTCAGCACCACTGTGAGCTGGGAGTCAGCACCACTGTGAGCTGGACTCCTGGACCTACCCTTCCCCCGGTCCTTGTCTTTTGCACCCCTGTCTCTCCTAGATGTCTTTGGTGGCGTAAGTTATGACTGTAGCTTTGTAAAACTTAGTTAAAGATCTTCACACAAGAACACTAGCAGAACGAATGAAACGCCGCTGTGCGTGTCAATATTGTTTTGACTGGGTGTACACACGTGGTAAACGCGTAGTGCGATCCGATTGGTCGTAGTAAGAACGTAGCAAGGACGTAGTAAGAACGCATTTTACATGCCCAGTGCATAGCATCGATACACAATCCCCCGTCTGACCCGTGCTTTACACCGTGCACGCAAAATAACCAGAGGAGATTCTGGAATGGGTCTCTGTCTGTATCATGCACTATCCTCCAAAATCTAAAATAACTAATCTCTTCAGGAGGCGTCGCTCATATGGGCAACCGGTAGCGACGATAAATAAACGTAAAAAGTTTAAAAACACACACAGATACACGAGGACTCGGTTTATAGTCGTAGTCTGAAAGGTTGTTTACATTATTATGGTCAGACGGGGGATTTTGTCAAATGTGCAAGTAATAAACGTACACTCCATTCAATATATATTCCGGTAATAAACGTACACTCCATTCAATATATATGCCGGGAGCTTTAAAACTGCATCATGGGGCTTTAATATTTATTTCTTAACCTAATTCTCGAGGTTTCAGCTCGAGCTTATTTATGACCCTTTGCACAACCATTATGATCAACCAAAGACTACCCTCTCCCCCAGTAACCCCCCGCATTATATTACTAGTAATCGTCGATTATGTCGGTGGATAGCGACCAAAGCACTGCTCGTTATGTGATTACCCTACACCCACCTTTCTTATTATACAAATTACACGTACAGTAAGAGGGTCATCAAACCATTATTTCTAAACTACTTGAAGTGTTGTATTGTATACCCAGAGCTCTATATACAGTACAAACATAATGGCTCAAACATTGTCCTCGATGATACGGTGGAAAATTGCTTTGGGTCGAGGAGTGTCAGCACAATTCATAGTAGGTATCCATCGCCACTTCATCGCGCAGTAAATTAGTCATCGCAACGGGGTTCGATATCAACAGTATCGCAATATCACGACAGACAACTGGTTGTCAAACATGTCAAATTTTAATTGTTTAATACAATAAAGAAAATACGTGTTGATTATACTTGTTTGCAAACATATGTGTGTGTTTTACGTTTATTTATCGTCGCTACCGGTTACCCATATGAGCGACGCCTCCTGAAGAGATTAGTCATTTTAGATTTTTGGAGGATAGTGCAATGATACAGACAGAGACCCATTCCAGAGTCTCCTCTGGTTCTTTTACATGCACGGTGTAAAGCACCGACACGAGACCTCGGGTTAACGTCCCATCTGAAAGACTGTTAATTTTATTAGGGTCAGACGGGGGATCGAACCTGCGATCCCTGGATTACCAGTCCAGCGTGTTAACCACTGGACTACAGATCCGTCTGTTTTGCAAACATAATGGACATAACACGCTTATATACGCTTGATTAGCTCAATCAATGGTTGCACTCATATTCAATAGTGTGTCCGTCAATTACACTGCCGTACTCAATTAGTAACATTTCATTGTTCATCGGCAAGTGTTTACACCTCCGAAAATACTATTTTTTATGTTCGAATACGATTGACATTGCCATCCCTAACTTAAACTAAGAATTTGTTACTGATCGTTGCATAATGCTGGTAAGATTCCGAACCGATTCATCATTTACTACGCACAATCGGACAACGACACATTGCATCATACACGCAAATAGAACTGCCAGTCCGTATTTTCCGTTAGCATCACATTAGAAATGTCGAAATTATCAACAAAACATAAATCTATTGTTGTTGCAAGTGTAGTCCTTGGAACTGTTTGATATATGCCGTGATCAAAAGGTATCGCCGCATCAATCTGTAAACAAGAATGATTTGAAGGGTTTAATCCTTTTACTTGCTGTTGTCCAAATTGTTGGCGAATGCACAAGTTCAAATTGAGTTTGTCCACAACAAACCGGTGGACAAAGTCTTGTTGTTGGTGGTTACAGGTTCATGGTATGTATATATATATAGTTGCTGTCTGTCTGCGTGTCTGTCCGTCCGTTTGATTGTATTTGATCTTAAACACACTGCAACTGCAACACAAATCCTCTTATTCCCACACCTGTTTTTACCTAATTTTATATAAGTGGGAACAATAGGACTACACCATTTGAAGTGCCGACAGTCGTTGTCATGATTACATTGAGTTCACAGGGATTCGGTGCGTCAAAGCAGATATAAATAATTAAATATCGTAAAATAAATTGTAACTGCAAATAGATGGCGTATGTGATATTTAACACGTCTACATACATGATCCAGGATAGAACTACAGTCGTTCGTTCTGGTCGTTACACATGTACAGTCGAACCCACACAACTATCCCTGACTCGAACCATTATTCACGGATCCGTCGAGTTCGAGACAACGAAAAGATTTTCGGAAATAAATGTACGACGTAGAAACCTTGCTACATGTACATGTCGGAGAGAGATATCACGCGATTGTTTATATATATATTCATGGTGGACATGGCTATCAATATCTGTCCGAGGGCCCGTGGCACACTCTTTAGTTCTGCGTTGCGTTCCGTAATGGTAACATGTTAAAATTGCGGAGATAGGCAGACATCCGCGTATAATCGTGGTGATAAGAAATTCATCCGCGTTGGGTTTTGGTTGCCGTGATGCGCGGAAATTGTTTGAGCCATTATGTCTGTACTATACGCAGTATATCACACAGAGATGTATATACGCAGTATATCACGCAGATATCTATATACGCAGTATATCGTGCATATATCTATATAAGCAGTATATCATGCAGATATATATATATACGCAGTATATCATGCAGATATATATATATATGCAGTATATCATGCAGATATATATATACGCAGTATATCATGCAGATATATATATACGCAGATAGATATATATATACGCAGTATATCATGCAGAGATGTA
>CM026387.1:23966252-23988303 GCA_014843695.1 Archivesica marissinica
GCAGTTTACATAACAACACCTTTCCTGGGCATGCTCCACCGGTTAACTAGTATTCGGTGCACAAACTGCTAATTTTTTCATATAGAGAAACACGATCCGAACGGAGCTCGAAACCGTGACCATCAGTGATGATAGGTTACAGTGGTATACAAGTGAGTGACCGTAACCACTCGACCACGGATGCGGGCGAACGTTAGTGACCGCAACCCTTTACTTAATATAATATTATGCGTTATCCAATCAGCTGCAATTGTTCAGCCAGTGAGTGACATTGCTTGTTTTTCTATTACCTCCCTTGGTAGATAAACTCCGATTGATCCCGAATGTAATAGTGCTCATTTAGTTGGAATCCTTCGTTTTTACCGTTGTTCCCATATGATACGGTATCACAAATGTGATTTTGTCCAAATCATGTTAACTAATTAATAAAACACTTTTGCTCTATCGTTTCCATTGGATTTACCGAAGGATATTTGTCAAGAATCAAGTATTTTAATAATAATAAGATGAGAAAACGGATTAAAATTGATAGCAGGTATTCTAACAGGGATGAAAACAGAGGAATCCAATTAAAAAGGCAGTCATATCCTCCTTAAATAGTATGGAGCCGTTACGATTGTGCCCTTAGGCAATACATTTCAATTCCACGTTGCTTCTTCTCTCTCCCTCGTGGCGATGGATTCCATCAGGAATGAGGTCTCGAGAGTGATTAATATAAGTTATAAGAACTTGTTTCGCAATCGAGCTAAAATAAATTTGTATAAACTAAACAGTATGCACGGGTCAGTAACTGACTGACACATATATCTCAATATCATTCAAATGTTTTGTAAAAGCATTGAAAATCCCAATGTACTTTTTGGATACTATCCGGTTATTCTCGCTTTTGCTTTCCGGTACATTCGGACAGGCAATAATAGACCATCGGCGAAACATATTGAATTGATACTATTCTACTGCTCTATATACATGTATATAACAATAACAATTGAATAACTGATACATAATTAGCAAATGGGTTGGGCCACAAGTTCTGGCAACATTAGTGATTGGCCCTTCCCATAGAAACGATTTAAACACTACACAATGAAAGAGGCGTTCTTACGCAATCAAAAGTTTAAACATGTACATATGTTATATAGTACATGTATAAACTAAAACGAAACAGAAGCATATGTAAAACAACGGTATTATATCAAGCCGACATAGAAGTTCAATAGCGAAATTTATGTGTGGCGAGGCCCCTCTGCGAATAGAGACTGGGCGCTACCGTGCACTTCCGGTCAATGAAAGGACGTGCTTTTTATTTACTAATGAGGTCGAGGACGACGTACACGTATTATTAAAATGTCCTTTATATGACACTCTCAGAGCAGAACGTTACAGCGATACTAATCATGAAGCTTTAGACCTTTCAACTTACTGAGATACAATTATATCATGTATAATGTAAATATAGCCAAATACAGCACCAAAACCTGTCTAATGCCAATATAGCCAAATACAGTGCCAAAACCTGTCTAATGCCAATATAGCCAAATACAGTGCCAAAACCTGTCTAATGCCAATATAGCCAAATACAGTGCCAAAACCTGTCTAATGCAATAGTAAAATACAGCGCCAAAACCTGTCTAATGCAATAGTCAAATACAGTGCCAAAACCTGTCTAATGCCAATATAGCCAAATACAGCGCCAAAACCTGTCTAATGCAATAGTAAAATACAGCGCCAAAACCTGTCTAATGCAATAGTCAAATACAGTGCCAAAACCGGCTAATGACAAATATAGTCAAAATACAGTGCGACAAAACCTGTCAATGGCAAATAGTCAAATACAGTGCCAAAACCGGTCTAATGCAATAGTCAATACAGTGAGTGACAAAACCTGTCTAATGCCAATATAGTCAAATACAGTGCCAAACCGTCTAATGCCAATATAGTCAATACAGTGCCAAAACCTGTCTAATGGCACCAATATAGCACAAATACAGTGCCAAAACCTGTCTAATCCAATATAGTCAAATACAGTGCCAAACCTGTCAATGCAAATAGTCAAATACAGTGCCAAACACCTGTCTAATGCAAATTAGTCACAATACAGCGCCAAAACATCTAATGCCAAATATAGTCCAAATACAGTGCCAAAAAAACCTGTCTAAATGCAATAGGTACAAAATTACCACAGTGCCAAAACCTGTCTAATGCAAATATAGTCAAATACAGTGCCAAAACCTGTCTAATGCAATAGTCAAATACAGTGCCAAAACCTGTCTAATGCCAATATAGTCAAATACAGTGCCAAAACCTGTCTAATGCAATAGTCAAATACAGTGCCAAAACCTGTCTAATGCCAATATAGCCAAATACAGTGCCAAAACCTGTCTAATGCCAATATAGTCAAATACAGTGCCAAAACCTGTCTAATGCAATAGTCAAATACAGTGTCAAAACCTGTCTAATGCCAATATAGTCAAATACAGTGCCAAAACCTGTCTAATGCAATAGTCAAATACAGTGCCAAAACCTGTCTAATGCAATAGTCAAATACAGCGCCAAAACCTGTCTAATGCAATAGTCAAATACAATGCCAAAACCTGTCACGGAATGTTAATACTACGCCGAAAAAACGTGCATAGTTAGTTTTTATTGTATGTATATATTGTACATGCATATTTTATTGGTTATATTCAATTATGATAAATTCTATGTTTTAGATGGTTTGTTGTGTATTTGATTTAATTCCGATTTTTTAAATTTTATTTGGTATTATAATAAGATAACATTTGCTCCTTGTGACTAGCTATGTTATATGCTTTAATAACCACTCTCTCTCATACGTCTTAGTGACTGGATTTATTAGAAGTTTTATATATTTAACTTTGTATAAACATTTGTCTGTCTTTTGATTCACTCGCAAACAGGCCGTTCGATTAGCACAGTGGTTAGCGCGCTCGCTTCTCACCAATGCGACCCGGGTTCTATCCTCGGACATGGAGGTATGTGAGATGGTACGGTGGTCGCCAGATCGGACTGGTGGGTTTTCTCCGGGTACTCCGGTTTCCTCCCACATGAATGACCACATATACGCTTTCATCCGAGCCAACGAGAGTGATTAATATAAGTTGTTAAAACTTGCTTTGCAATCGTTGTAAAATAAATAAAGTATATAAAAAAACAAAAACAAACATGTTGAATGGTTAGTTAGCTGCACAATGTAGTACCACTTCACTACATTAGGTCATCAAAGCAAATAAAGTTATCTGGTTTTAAATGAGAATTATTCGTCGTAAAACACATATAACCAACATTATGAAGGCGCAGAACATTTATGAAGAAGTTTGGTATGTACGAGAGTTCAATAAATAAAATGTCAATTCATTGTAGGGCTATCATTTTCTCGCGCCAAACGCTGCCTAACACTGCAAATGGGCATGCCCGTAACATCGAGTTATGTTCACATATGTTCGACGAAGAAAATGCAATAGCCATGTAGATATATATATATAAAGATGGAACACAGATCGGAGAGATTACTGCACGAAGCTATCATAACGACGGAACATAGAAGGAAGATATACTGCAAGCAGAGAACATACATATGGAAATCAAAATGTAGTTACGGGAGCTCACAGCGCAAAGATAACATAACGATGGAACACATGGAACACAGCAGGCAGATGCGACATATATTACTGCAAGAAGAGAACATATAGATGGGACATATAAAGGAGATACGAGAGATCACAGCGCAAAGATAGCATAACAGTGGAACACAGAAGGTAGGTACGATATATCACTGCAAGAAGATTACATACAGATAGAACACAGACAGGAGATACGAGAGATCACAGCACGACAGAACATAGAAGTGATATACGAGAGATCACAGTGCAGATTAGAGAAGTTAAAGACGGAACACTAAAGGGAGATACGAGATATCACAGCACAACGACAGAACATAGAAGTGATATACGAGATAACATAGCTCAGATTAGAGAAGTTAAAGACGGAACACTAAAGGGAAATACGAGATATCACAGTGCAAGCATAGCATAAAGACAAACGGTGGATGCGAGTGATCATTGCGTAACGTGAAACTACACACGGAATAAACCGGATATTTCTTTGCTGTAATTTTTCACCTCCTCGTCAACTCTAATCAATGTCACAGTTCAACGATAAGCAACGATAGTGGAAGCATTTCGAATATTAAACATTGTTGGAACATAGATGAGTTTCCTAGAGATCTCCTACAAAACTACAATAGTTTGGTTTATAGGAATCGTCTGCAAGACATGTTCTTAGTACAACTGCTTGTGGTCCGCCTCCGTGGTCGAGTGGTTAAGGTCGCTGACTAGTATACCGCTGTAACCTATCATCACTGATGGTCACGGATTCGAGCCCCGCTCAGGCCGTGTCTCATTTATATGAAAAAGTTGGCAGTTTCTTACGGAGGTTGGTGCACCCAAGTACTGGTTAACCGCTGGAGCCTGCCCAGGAAATGTGTTGCTAAGTAAACTGCCCGCCGGCGATATAGCCCGAAATGGTGCTGATGCAGGCGTAAAACCCGAAATATAACAAATATAACATAACAACTGCTTGTACAACAGGCGTGCTCACGTGCTTATCGTTTTGAAGTGTGGGCGATATATTCCAGGTAACGACGTAGTGTTGGAATTAGTATAGGCTATTGATCATATATAAGGTTATATGTAAAAAGATAAGTGCGGATCTGTAGTCCAGTGGTAACACGCTGGACTGGTAATCCAGGGATCGCAGGTTCGATCCCCCGTATGATCCTAATAAAATTAACAGTCTTTCAGATGGGACGTTAAACCGAGGTCTCGTGTCGGTGCTGTACACCGTGCACGTAAAAGAACCAGAGGAGATTCTAGAATTGGTCTCTGTCTGTATCATGCACTATCCTCCAAAATCTAAAATATCTAATCTCTTCAGGAGGCGTCGCTCATATGGCCAACCGGTAGCGACGATAAATAAACGTAAAACACACAGACAAGTGCAATGGAGCATTAGCGAACCGCAGCAATGTGTATGAGGTGTATGCGTGTTCAATGATACTACAGAGGCGTCCCTTCCAAGTATCGAACGCGGAACCCTTATAATAAAAATCCGAGCTCTATGACTGGACCGCGGACGTAACATGTAGTAACATGCGTAATACAGATGCTTCATATTAGAAAACATATTACAGTTTTATTATAAGTCACCTAATTTCAGACTAGTCTAGCTGTCTACTTTCTCCAGCACAAAATAATAATGCCTGTCTTCATCAGCGTCCATGTATTCATCATTATCGTCGTCTCTGTCTAGCTTATGTTCTTCTTCCAGCCCAAACCCGGGTCTCTCATTAACAGAAGCGTAGTCATATGCAATATTAGCGTAATCGGAATCTGATTCAGGGACAAAGTAAAACGGTACGTTGTCGTGTTCTGGTTCATTACTAACAGTATCATATGAATCTGAATTTTCGTTTGGTATGACTTTTTCACCATTTAGATAGTTACAGTTCTGATGATGAGTGTTTTCAGCACTAACATTTGAATATAAATATTGGCCAGTTTCTATGCTCTTTCTACTTCGCCCTCCAGCTACGGCATGGTCGTACAATGGATCTTGATCGACGGCATAATCGTTCTGGTACGTCTGTTTGTGTCCCGCATGTATTCTAGGTGTAGTGTGCAGAGTTGAGACATTCAAATATAACGATGCATCGTCCATTTGTAGGTTGGCGTATGTGCTATCATTTGTTTCAGGTTTAGCATCTCCATGAGTTTCTGTCGTATTATAGTATGTAATATCCACATCATCATATGGCGGAACGTGACCACGGTCATAGGTATCTTCCAGACTAGATGATGCGCTCAAACCACTGTTGTAATAGGTATTGTCATAGTCAGCCGCATTTGTATTTGAATCTTTTCCTATGAAATGTGCACCATGTTCATTATGTTCTACGAATCTATTGTTGGATACCTCGTTTGCAACACCAGCGACGGCATCAACGTCCGGTTTGGATACTCTCCCACCACAGAAGCACAGAAGACGTGTTGCATAGTTTGATTGACTCCTCCTGTGCAATGCATAGAACATTAGTGTATCAGTTGCATTATATTTAAATCTTAATGTAGTAATACTAATAATAATAAAGACTTTATTTAACGAGAGAAATCATTTGAACAATCTACCATGAGGTTCTCAACAAAAAACATGAACTAGCATAATGAAACATGTAAACAGTAACCAATAAAACTTTCATAGGAAATAAGATATAAGATATTGTCCTTGGTACTGGAAATATGCCTCTTGCAACGTTTCGCCCGAAAAACAATGTGTGTATGTAGGCCGGATTTCCTTCTTTGTTTATCAATAAAAGAATTGCCAACCATTAATCATTTCAACACCACCGGCCTCTCAATAGACTTACAAAAAGTGTAGATCCAGATGAGCCGGCTCGTGACGAGCCGTCTCATCATGATCTGCACTTTTTTCCAGTAATATTACTATTTTTAGACAAAAATTACCCATTTTGATAAATGAACTGGTCCAAATGTAATTTACTTATTAATTTATTGGTCTGAAAATATCATGCACCAGTCCATGTCAGTTACTTGGTGTTGAATGGGTTAACTTTCGAATGTATCGGATAGTCATGTGCTGCGCAGTTTCGTCATTGTCATTGGATGACGGGGGTTTCGCTACACTGCACTTTAGCGGCTTGAGGTTTCACAACTTTGCAAAAAGTTTATTTACAACAATAGTTCCGAATATCACTGTTTTTGCGGAAATCTGTGTTTTTGGTTATTTTTTAAATGTTGGAACAAAAGAGTTCTAAGAGTTGTTGGCAAAAATAGTGTCGGTCGGGGAACCCCAAACAATGGTAATTTTGTTTGACCTTCGTTTTATCTTATTGTGTTTTACTTTATAGTTTTTGTTAGGAAATAGTTCTACCAACATAAATCTACAGTCATCCGCATAATCAGATATGGAGTTAGAATGATATAAACAATATGTACTGAACGGAATATTCTTCATTGTCATTCGGTTATATAGAGTTATAGCCATAAGAATTGTTCACTTCTGGATAGAAGCAACACACTTACCAGGGCAATACGTAAATACCAGAAGATTATTTTAAGATCGAGATCCACTTCCAAAAATCAAGATGGCGGCTAAAATTCAAGTTGGCTGTCAAAATGGCCACCAAAACAAAATAAGTGTACGATTTAAATGCTCTGTATGATTTCCAAAGGAAAACAAGTGAATCTAAAGCTACAATGATGAAACATTTATAATAGGAGGGAACGTTTCATCATTTATAAATATATTGGTTTTATCAGATGTAGTGTGAATGATCAACCATGTCATAATAACCTGAACTACTTGTTTTGTTCCGCCCCCGCCAAAGCCGCCGCGCGCGCCCCCGCCCACACCACACTTACTTATAATGACATTATATAGACTGAAATGCAAGTACAAACTAGGAGTCTGCTATTGAACATCGACATCAATTATGAAATATGGACATACCTCCTTAATGCCACCATGACAACCAATGAACTAACAGCCAAGAAGGCAAGCATTACCGGAACCGAAATATACACCGCTGTGATGTAGCCACCGTTTTGTTCTGCAAATAAATTCGTGTTATTATATTCAATGTATTACGTGTATTATATTATGCTTTTCAATGAAATATAGAAATATATCAATGTAATAATATGTGTTATTCCACTTGTTGAAATGTGTGTGTGTGTGTTTTACGTTTATTTATCGGCGCTACCGGTTGCCCATATGAGCGACACCTCCTGAAGAGATTAATCATTTTATATTTTTGGAGTATAGTGCAATGATACAGACAGAGACCCATTACAGAGTCTCCTCTGGTACATTTACGTGCACGGTGTACAGCACCGACACGAGCCCTCGGTTTAAAGTCTCATCTGTAAGACTGTTAATTCTATTAGGGTCAGACGGAGGATCGAACCTGCGATCCCTGGATCTACCTGGTGCTACCACGGGATTACAGATCCGTCTGTAACCATGTCAACGATTCATGTTAGCTCTTTATAGACCCATCCGACATTAAGTTATCGTAGTGTACAGTAATTCGACGGGTGGTGATGTCCATTCATACGTGTATATATACATGTGAGCTACCACAAACATACCATGAGACGGATCTGTAGTCCGGTGGTAACACGCTGGACTGGTAATCCAGGGATCGCAGGTTCGATCCCCCGTCTGACCCTAATAAAATTAACAGTCTTTCAGATGGGACGTTAAACCGAGGTCTCGTGTCGGTGCTTTACACCGTGCACGTAAAAGAACCAGAGGAGACTCTGGAATGGCTCTCTGTCTGTATCATGCACTATCCTCCAACATTCTAAAATGACTAATCTCTTCAGGAGGCGTCGCTCATATGGGCAACCGGTAGCGACGATAAATAAACGTAAAACACACACAAACATACCATGTATACATGTCTATGTGTAAGTACATAATTATACTATTTATCTGATATGTGTGTATAATGAAACCAAATTCAGTTGATTAATTCTAACATGGCAAGTGACGCAACATACTAATAATAATAATAATAAAGACTTTATTAAACGAGAGAACTCATTTGAACAATTAAGTCAATCTACCATGAGGTTCTCAACAAATTAAAACATCGACTAGCATAATGAAACATGTAAACAGTAACCAATAAAACTTTCATTGGAAATAAGATATACCCTGCAATGTATAATTGTAAATTATCGGTTTGTTAGGTGATTGGTCTGTTCTTTGCACCACCTGATATCAGGAATGAGGTCTCGAGAGTGATTAATATAAGTTGAAAGAACTTGTTTCGCAATCGAGCTAAATTAAATTTGTATAAACTAATGTCCGGAGTTCGAGTCCCGCTGGAGCCGTTACGATTGTGCCGTTAGGCAAGGCTTTTAAATTCCACGTTGTCTCTTCCCTCTCCTTCATGACAATGAATTCCATCAGAAATGAGGTCTCGATAGTGGTTAATATAAGTTGAAAGAACTTGTTTCGCAATCAAGCTAAAATAAATTTGTATAAACTAGCTTTATCTAAATCACACTCGCCTGTAGAATTGACATTTGACGTAAAGTCAGGCTTGCTCGTATAATTGGCTGGTATAATCACGGTTGTTTGTCTAGCTATAATGGTTGATTCGTTAGATGTTTCTGAAAAATATATTCAAAACATATTATTAGTTTAACCATATTTTATTCATCAATATTTACGTGTGTGTTTTACGTTTATTTATCGTCGCTACCGGTTGTCCATATGAGCGACGCCTCCTGAAGAGATTAGTCATTTTAGATTGTTGGAGGATAGTGCAATGATACAGACAGAGACCCATTCCAGAGTCTCCCGACAGACTGTTAATTTTATTATGGTCAGACGGAGGATCGAACCTGCGATCCCTGGATTACCAATCCAATGTGGTAGCTAAGCATCTTAGCACTGCAACCTATCATTACTGATGGTCACGTGAGTTCGAGCCGGCTCAGTTCGTGTCTCTTTATATATAAAAACAAACGTTCGTTAGCAGTATCTTACGGATGATGACGCATCAGATACTGGTTAACCTCTGGAGCCTGCCCAGGAAAGGTGGTGTTAGGTAGGCTACATATGGGCAACCGGTAGCGACGTTAACAAATATGTATGTAAATTTAGCTTCCATGTACGCTTGCCGTCGGCGATGTATCCTAGTACGCTCGCCGTCGGCGATGTATCCTAGTACGCTCGCCGTCGGTGATCCTAGTACGCTCGCCGTCGGTGATGTATCCTAGTACGCTCGCCGTCGGCGATGTATCCTAGTACGCTCGCCGTCGGCGATGTATCCTAGTACGCTCGCCGTCGGCCATGGTAAATAAGTTCCAGCATCATCGTCATGTTTAAATATGAAAACTGCAATGCACAATTTGAAATTAGTTTTTAAATATTTAGTTTAGCTCGATTACGAAACAAGTTCTTACAACTTAGTCTTACTCGCTCGCGAGACCTCATTCCTGATGGAGACCATCGCCATGAGGGAGAGAGAAGAGGCAATGTGGAATTTAAGTGTCTTGGCTAAGAACACAATTGTAACGGCTACAGCTGGGCTCGAACTCCAGGTCGCTCAGAACTGAAGCGAACGCGCTACCACAGCAGCGCTATCATGACTTCCCTGGCGTCGCATTTTAAATGAAATATACTTTTCCTCTCCGTTAGAGAAAGTTTTTAAGAAAACACAGAATACTTTAATAGGGGCAAATGTGTTTCTTCTGTTTACGTGAGGCCGCTGTTGCGCGTGACACCAACATGACGCCACAGTGTCTAATCCAAACAGCACATTTCTACAAATCCAATGCTCCTTGTGAACATTTGAGATTTTGTCGTCAGATTTTATTAGTCATGCCTGATTATCGTGAAAATGTGCTGTTTTATCTCAATCTTCAAAACATCGAATAAATACGCATGTTGGTAATATAAAATGATTACCCATTTTGAATTTCCAAAATCCTTCCGTTCCGTAACCATTACCAACAGAAACGTAATGAATGTCATGTTCAAGCCCGGTCCAATTCATGAATTCATTCGTATATGGGATCTCTCCTTTACCCACACGTACTGTACTACCATTCCGTGTGTTATCTTCCCAATTCGTACCATTCCGTTTGTTATCTTCCCAATTCGTACCATTCCGTATGTTTTCTTCCCAACTAGTACCATTCCGTGTGTTGTATTGCCAACTAACCCAGAAGTACTGGTATTCGGTGTCGCCGACGACATCTGGCTCCTGTAAATAAGTTTCAAATATAATGCCATAGCAATTGCATAGCAATTATTGCATTTGAACGTCTACAAACAAATATAACTACTTTAGTGCAAAATCAAAATGGGTGTCAAGTCAACGATGGGAGTAGATTAATGCGCAGTGCGGTGTGTCATTAAGGACCATCATATTTGAAAAGACAACTCTATCAGATGAGCATATGAACGAATCTTGCACTATATGCATGGACTTCTCCACCAATAGTCGTCCCATACTTTCTTTCTTTTCATATTCCCGCCCTTATCACAGCAGTGACACATTCCAGAGTCTCCTCTGGTTCTTTTACGAGTCCAGTGGTAACACGCTGGATTGGTAATCCAGGGATCGCAGGTTCGATCCCCCATCTGACCCTAATAAAATTAACAGTCTTTCAGATGGGACGTTAAACCGAGGTCTCGTGTCGGTGCTTTACACCGTGCACGTAAAAGAACAAGAGGAGACTCTGGAATGGGTCTCTGTCTGTATCAGTGCACTATCCTCCAAATATCTGAAATGACTAATCTCTTCTGGAGGCGTCGCTCATATGGGCAACCGGTAGCGACGATAAATAAACGTAAAACACACACTATTGCAAGTACATGTAATCAACTGGGTTCGTCCTCCACCAATAATAGCTGTATGATATGATTTTAAACCCCATACACAAACAAACAAACAGTCTTACATAATATTGTGTATTCATGCGCATGCCGGATTTATCGCTGATGGTGAATGTACCATTGTAAACGCCAAGTGTAATCTCGATCACGTCTGTATCGTAATCTCGCTGGTATTGTTGTAACAATATATAAGCATTGCATGTACACTACAAACGATAAATGGGGGATAATTAGCACAGATACGTTCCAATGTCTATATTCTCTAGTAGTGTTGTAGCAAAATGCAAACAGGCATTGCATGTACACTACAAACGATAAAGGGGGGATAATTATCACAGATACGTCACAATGTCTATTTTCTCTACTAGTATTGTAGCAAAATGCAAGCAGGCATTGCCTGTACATTACACACGATAAAGGGGGGATAATTATCACAGAAACGTCACAATGTCTATATTCTCTAGTAGTATTGTAGCATTAGCCTATACAACCATTGTTGAACACTACAAATGATCAAAAGTTGAATAATTGTTACAGGTGCGTCCCAAATAATATATTCTGCTGTATTTGCAGTAGTGTTATATAATCATTGATAATAAATGAACTTCAAGTGTTTCAAAGACGTCCGCCTCCGTGGTCGAGTGATTACGGTCGTGACTTGTAGTATAACACTGTAACCTATCACCACTGATGGTCACGGGTTCGAGCCCAGCCCAGACCTTGTCTATTTATATGAAAAGGTTGATAGTTTATTTTGGATGTTGGTGCACCAAGTACTAGTTAACCGCTGCAGCCTGCCCAGGGAAGGTGATGTTAGGTCAACTGTCCGTCGCTCATATGGGCAACCGGTAGCGATACACCCTTCCTATCCAGGGTTGGCAGGTTTCTTCCCTATAGGGAAAAAACCGTGGTTTTTTTCCCGGTTTTTTCCGATACGGAAGAAATACGTTTCTTCCCTACTACTGGGAAGAAATGGAAGAAACCTCCTTTTTGTCAATTTGTTTAGTAATATATGCGCAAAATATAGATAAAATGTATATATTATGATTAATATTGCTTCAACAATAACATCTGTTGATCAAGTCCAATTGACAGGTGTCAATTATATTGTATAGTGAAGTCCCATAAGCTGGGTCACACCAACCAACCTGTTATAATTACTAGCTATTGTTATATGTTTCAATTGACAGGTTATTGACTTCTAAAAGTGGCAAACATGTGATATGGCTTCATTTTTGTTCAGGGGTTTCCTATTAAAATACAATACACGACAATGGCATGCCCCTTATTAAACAACTTTTACCATGGCTTCATTTTATTCAAAGGCATCCCATTGATTACATTTTCACTATATAACCAAGCGAGAGAAGTAATTTAAATTCAGAAACTGACAGTGCCTTTGCGTTAAACTGGGAACCATTATCACCAAGTTGACATTTATTTTTCTCATCAGTTCTATTTAAATCATAATGTATAGGGGTGGCAGACCTCGTGACACTATTTGGGAACACTTTGTTTCTGTGACAGTGGCTGGAAAAGAGTATGCTAGGTGCACACTTTGTGAGAACCAGCAGCTTCCTAAAGCTTGCCGTCTAAAACTCCATTATGCGAAATGCAGTGCAGCATACCACTTACCAGCAGAAAAAGAGATCCCTGAGCAGCCTATGTCAGTAAAAAGACGGAGATCTCCATCTCCTCCACCAACCAAACGACAAGCTATCTCAATCCAACCAGACATGGATAGTTGTGTTGTGAAGACATCTCTAAACCAGAAAAATGCCATTGACTTGGAGATTGCCAAATTCTTCTACGCATGCAATATACCATTCAATGCCGCTGACCATCCACAGTACAAAAAGATGATGAGTACACTACGAGCAGGATATCAGCCACCTAACAGGAAGCAGATAGCCGGAAACTCCTAGACACTGTGTATGATCAACTCCAGGAGGATATGAAGCATGTCATTGGCGGAAAAACTGCAACTCTTGTACAAGACGGCTGGAGTAATTGCCACAACGAACCTATAATTGCAAGTTGCCTCCAGGTTGAGAACAAATCCTATCTTTTAGATAGCCACCCTACTGGATCTATGTCAAAAACAGGGGACAATTGCAAGATGTTGCTTCAGGAGTCCATCAAAAAGGCAAGGGAAAACTACAACTGCACTGTATCTGGAGTATGTACTGACAATGCTAAGAACATGGAAAAAATGCGTGCTGCCTTACAAGAAGATGACCCAGACCTCACTGTGTATGGCTGCTCTGCCCACTGGCTCAACTTACTTGGGCTGGATCTAACTTCACAGTCAGTGATGAAGCATGTTGTGGAAGTACAGAAGTATTTTCGCAACCACCATAAGCCATGTGCTTGGCTGTCTGAGTGTGCCGAAAGTAAGAAACCACAGCTCCCTGGAGAAACACGATGGAAGTCTCAACTCACCTGTTTGGACAGCTATATTGCCAACAGAACCAGCTACATGAAGATTGTTCAGGACCATGCGGATGAGATTGACCAAACCATTGCCAAAAAGATACAGGATATCAATATCTATAGGAATTCCAAGGACATGGCAGAGCTGCTTCGCCCTGTAGCAACTGCTATTGATGCTTGCCAGGCAGACTACTCCTCTCTGGCATCAGCGTGCCATACATGGCTGTCTCTTCTGGATAATCCCAATCTTCAGTCACCAGCGCACAAGACCCTTGTCACAAAGCGGTTTAAGCAAGCAATCATACCAGAACACTTTACAGCTTACAAACTACATCCAGCATATCAGGGTGTTAACTATCTGCTTGGCAATTGGAGATTGTTAATGACTTTATTATGTCCAAGAGTCCTGCCTTCATCACTGAGCTGATTGCCTTTCAAGCCAAATCCACACCATACCCTGCTGCATTTTTCAATGAGGCAGCACTTCGGATGGATCCAGTTACCTGGTGGAAAGCAGCTAAATCCAGTGGTGTAAATTCTGACTTTGTAGACTTTGTGGTATGTCTTCTACAGGCACCAGCTTCCTCAGCGTCAGTAGAGCGTATATTTTCCAACTGTGGACAGATCCACAGTAAAATTAGGAACAGACTAGGAAATCAAACTGCAGGAAAGTTAGTGTTCTGTTTCCGGCTCCTGAGAGGTGATCTTGAGATTGATTATTAACTGCTGTTTTTTTACATGAACAGTGTGCTTATCTACCTGATGTGAAGACTGCTAATTGTGAGAACATTGTGCTAATGTATATATGTAAATATTATTCTCTTATAGTTGCTGACAGTGATGCAATAAAAATATCACACTTGTTTCTTCCCTTTTTTCCCATGTTTCTTCCCACGGAAGGGAAGAAATACCTTTCTTCCCGGAAGAAAGCCAACCCTGTTCCTATCCTCCAAATATCTAAAATGACTAATCTCTTCAGGAGGCGTCGCTCATGAGCAACTCGTAGCGACGATAAATAAACGTAAAAAGTAAAAACACACAGGTTGATTAACAATACACACACATATATAGATATATATATATATATCCAGGGCATCATAGTAATACCTCGAGAATATGGTAGCCTCAAATAAATAGTGTAAGCACAACATGGCTGCCTTCCGAGGCGTGTCACATGGAAAATAATCGATGTTGTCTAACGGATTTTACTGGAAGCACATCTTAAATATTGAAGACAAAATATATTTGGAAATGTAAGTTTTCAAGAATGAGCTAACGCTGATAAAAATCTTCGAGAATCTACATCGAGAACTGGGACCACTAGTCTATATACAGGCGCGTAGCTAGGCCTACGCATGTACGCACGTGCGTAAGATTAATGTTGACATTTCCTGAAAATTAAATTAAATAAATGCGAAAAATGCAATAAAAACTGGATCGTAAGGGGGTAAGGAGGGACACTGACATTGATCATTCACAATAAAGCAGACATGAACGAAATGCCAACATATATTGAATGTAGCTGATGTACATAGTAGGCAAAAGTCACCTGAGACCATATAGCGGGAAAGAATCTCCGGTGGGGGCATTATACAAATTTATTTTAGCTCGATTGCGAAACAAGTTATTTCAACTTATATAAATCACTCTCGAGACCTCATTCCTGATGGAATCCATCGCCACGAGGGAGAGAGAAGAGGCAACGTGGAATTTAAATGCCTTGCCTAAGGGCACAATCGTAACGGCTCCAGTGGGGCTCGAACTCCGGACCTTTCGCACCTGAAGCGAAGCGAATGCGCATCCACTGCGCTATCACGACTTCCCCCGGACACCCCCCCCCCTAGTAATCCATATTTAGGCCTAGCTACGCGCCTGATATCATAATGTCCCTATAGTATACATGTAATATCATCAGGAAATAGTTTGGAACCAGAACCAATCACCAGACGCTTGGGATCGTTTGGTCGGACCCCAAGCGTCTGTGTGTGTGAGTGGAAGTCGTGGTAGCGCAGTGGATGCGCGTTCGCTTCAGGTGCGAAAGGTCCGGAGTTCGAGCCCCGCTGGAGCCGTTACGATTGTGCCCTTAGGCAAGGCATTTAATGTCCACGTTGCATCTTCTCTCTCCTTCATGGCGATGGATTCCATCAGGAATGAGGTCTCGAGAGTGATTAATATAAGCTATAAGAACTTGTTTCGCAATGGAGCTAAAATAAAGTTGTATTAATAATAAAAAAAGCGTTTGTGTACATAACATTATCTGTACATACCTTTACTTGAAATGAAAGTGTATTGGTATTGTGAAGATGAACGCCATCGGCATATAAGTTATGTAATGTGTAGTTAGGCGCTCCGTCAACAGGCGGGAAGTGGTATTCAAGATAAGCCTCGGCTGAAATATCAATTACAAAGACGGGTCAGTAGATCTCTCGTGTCTTTCAATCTTTCAGATGGGACTTTAAACCGAGGTCTCGCGTCTGTGCTTTACACATTGCACGCAAAAGAATCGGAGGAGACTCTGGAATGGGTCTCTGTCTGTATCATTGCACCAGCCTCCAAAAATCTAGACTGAATATTCTCTTCATGAGTAGTCGCTCATTAGGGCAGCCGGTAGCGACGATAAATCAAACGTGGATACACACATACACACGCATGAATACACACACACGCACACGCACACGCACACGCACGCACACGCACACGCACATTATATACTAGAGGACATAGAAAACGCACACCTACATTATATACTAGAGGACATAGAAAACGCACACCTACATTATATACTAGAGGACATAGAAAACGCACACATACATTATATACTAGAGGACATAGAAAACGCAAACATACCTAATATACTAGAGGATATAGAAAACGCACACCTACATTATATACTAGAGGACATAGAAAACGCACACCTGCATTATATACTAGAGGATATAGAAAACGCACACATACAGTATATACTAGAGGACATAGAAAACACACATCTACATTATATACTAGAGGACATAGAACACGTACACCTACATTATATACTAGAGGACATAGAAAACGCACACCTACATTATATACTAGAGGACATAGAAAACGCACACCTACATGATATATTAGAGGACATAGAAAACGCACACATACATTATATACTAGAGGACATAGAACACGTACACCTCCATTTTATACTAGAGGACATAGAAAACGCGCACCTACAGTATATACTAGAGGACATAGAAAACGCACACCTACATTATATACTAGAGGACATAGAAAACGCACACTTACATTATATACTAGAGGATATAGAAACCGCACACATACAGTATATACTAGAGGACATAGAAAACACACATCTACATTATATACTAGAGGACATAGAAAACGCACACCTCCATTATATACTAGAGGACATAGAAAACGCACACCTACATTATATACTAGAGGACATAGAAAACGCACACATACATTATATACTAGAGGACATAGAAAACGCACACCTACATTATATACTAGAGGACATAGAAAACACACACCTACATTATATACTAGAGGATATAGAAAACACACACCTACATTATATACTAGAGGATATAGAAAACACACACCTACATTATATACTAGAGGACAGAGAAAACGCACACCTACATTATATACTAGAGGACATAGAAAACGCACACCTACATTATATACTAGAGGACATAGAAAACGTACACATACAGTATATACTAGAGGACATAGAACACGTACACCTCCATTTTGTACTAGAGGACATAGAAAACGCGCACCTACAGTATATACTAGAGGATATAGAAAACGCACACATACAGTATATACTAGAGGACATAGAAAACACACACCTACATTATATACTAGAGGACATAGAAAACGTACACATACATTATATACTAGAGGACATAGAACACGTACACCTCCATTTTGTACTAGAGGACATAGAAAACGCGCACCTACAGTATATACTAGAGGACATAGAAAACGCACACCTACATTATATACTAGAGGACATAGAAAACGCACACTTACATTATATACTAGAGGATATTGAAAACGCACACATACATTATATACTAGAGGACATAGAAAACGCACACCTACATTATATACTAGAGGACATAGAAAACGCACACTTACATTATATACTAGATGACATAGAAAACGCACACCTACATTATATGATTATTATTAAATGAAAACGAAATACGAAGGATTCCATCGAAGATATATCACATCTTTATTTCAAAACACAAACTGAACAACTAAAAATATTCCAAAACTATGTAATTATATCGTTGGGTTGTTTTTCATGTAAAAACACACTTATCCGAAGTGTGCGTTTTCTATGTCCTCTAGTATAGTATATAATAAATAAATTCATTAAATTAAAGCAGTACCTCGTAGTGTTGGCAATAAGTAACATACTAGTATAAGTGTCACATGTACTGCATAGCCCAGAGTTTGCAGAATAGTCCATCTATCCATCGTGCAAGACTGTGTATAGTTACGTCTATTTAGCGATGTGAAAGAGCTTCAACTGAGAAGCATTAGTGTTTACTCTATTCCCGGATTTCACTTATGTGTGCATGTTCTTAAAAAAAGGGTAATAATAATATGAAACTATTAAAACTAATTCATCAGTGTGCCTAGGCAACTGGTAGCGACGCTAAATAAACGTAAAACACACACACATCCGGATCAGTGACATTCCGCAGTGACATGCTTTAGCGAATATAGGTGGCTGTTAATAATTTGAGTATAATCTTTTATATCGTAATGACGTTGCACACGATAGTCACGTTTCTACTTGGAAATCGAACGCACCGATCCTGTGAATAAAATCCGTGTCATTGAATATCACGTTCTATTTGGATATTACTTATTTGAGGACCGGCTCGATTAACGTTTACCAGCTATCTAAATATCTGATTAGTTGTATGTCGTATTAAGTCGTATTTCTTCTGAATACGAGTTGTATGTTCCATGTAAATAATTGGAACAAACTAAGTACACTACTTTATTAAATGCATTTTAAATAAAACTCATGTTATTTTTCTTTTGTTCTATGTTGTTTTACAAATGTTACTGACTAGCGATTTCAGAATATGCATGTTTTGAACTATGTTTTAAATAATACAAATGTTGAGTTGTGTTTTATACATTGCATTATACAATTGCCTGTATCTGCCTGCCTGGCCTGGCCTGGCCTGGCCTGGCCTGGCCTGGCCTGCCCTGCCCTGCCCTGCCCTGCCCTGCCATGCCCTGCCCTGCCTGCCTGCCTGCCTGCCTGCCTGGCCTGCCTGCCCTGCTCTGCATGCATGCCCGCCAGCCCGCCAGCATGCCATATATCTAAATTATAAATGTTTAAACATATTTATTCGGATCAAATACATATATAAACTTATATGAACACAAAGTTGATATACATTGAAACCGATATGGATTGGGAAACAAGCTTAAAGCTTATATCAAACCCTTTCCATTTAAACGGTTGACTTCCTTAATGAAACACCTTGGTGTACTAGTTTATATACATGATAACAACCTCTTGGTGGGAACATATGTATCAGCAAAATAAGGAGTGTATTGACATATTTTACGAGTTGGATATCGGCCATTTTACAATACCTCAACGCCAGTGATAAATTCAAGAATAAATAAATGTTCAAGAATAACATACATGTATTAGGTACATTCCCTATCTAACATGTTGCTTGTTTGGTTTGATTGTTTCATGGGGAAGTTATCTGTACTGTGATACACCTACGTTCTGTAAACTCACTAAAATGTCTATGAAAGACCGGTTGTGACCATCTTTTTTATCATTTCATGATTTAATCTTCACGAATTCCCGATTTCAACTTCGCCGTTTAACGATTTCAACATCACGAATTACCGATTTCAACTTCACCCTTTCACGATTTCAACTTCACCGTTTCACGATTTCAACTTCGCCGTTTCACGATTTCAACTTCACCCTTTCACGATTTCAACGAGTTCATGATTTCGACTTCACGAATTCCCCATTTCAACTTCACGTTGACGTTTTTTCAACTTCACGTGTTAAAATCGTGAAATAGAAATCTTAAATAAATGCATTCGTGAAGTAGAAAGTGTGTAGTTGAAATCGTTAAATGGGGAATTCATGATATTGAAGCCGTGAATGTGTGTAGTTGAAATCGTTAAATGGGGAATTCATGATAATGAAGCCGTGAATAAAAGTAAAGTAAAGTGTTTGTTTATTATAGTGTCACCCCTACTCAAAGGGCCAGTCATTTCTGACTTATGAGACACCTCTTTTTATGAACATCAGTACTTCCCGAATCCTATGCTTGTATGTCAGGCGCCAGGCTGGTAGGCAATCGGTAACCATTATTTAACTAGCTGGCGGCTCACCAACCGGCCATATCAGAACGAACCCCTGACGAGATTCGAACCTTCGACCTCCCGCTCCGTAGGCGGATGAATATGTGTAGTTGAAATCGTTAAATGGGGAATTCATGATATTAATGTGTGTAGTTGAAATGATGAAGTAACGTATATCACCACGAGTATGTCTATCGTACATGTACCTGATACCCTAAATTAATTACCGAGATGCAGGTGCGTGCGTGCGTCGTGCGTGCGTGCGTGCGTGCGTGCGTGCGTGCGTGCGTGCGTGCGTGCGTGCGTGCGTGCGTGCGTGCGTGCGTGCGTGCGTGCGTGCGTGCGTGCGTGCGTGCGTGCGTGCGTGCGTGCGTGCGTGCGTGCGTGCGTGCGTGCGTGCGTGCGTGCGTGCGTGCGTGCGTGCGTGCGTGCGTGCGTGCGTGCGTGCGTGCGTGCGTGCGTGCGTGCGTGCGTGCGTGCGTGCGTGCGTGCGTGCGTGCGTGCTGCGTGCGTGCGTGCGTGCGTGCGTGCGTGCGTCGTGCGTGCGTGCGTGCGTGCGTGCTGCGTGCGTGCGTGCGTGCGTGCGTGCGTGCGTGCGTGCGTGCGTGCGTGCGTGCGTGCGTGCGTGCGTGCGTGCGTGCGTGCGTGCGTGCGTGCGTGCGTGCGTGCGTGCGTGCGTGCGTGCGTGCGTGCGTGCGTGCGTGCGTGCGTGCGTGCGTGCGTGCGTGCGTGCGTGGCGTCGTGCGTGCGTGCGTGCGTGCGTGCGTGCGTGCGTGCGTGCGTGCGTGCGTGCGTGCGTGCGTGCGTGCGTGCGTGCGTGCGTGCGTGCGTGCGTGCGTGCGTGCGTGCGTGCGTGCGTGCGTGCGTGCGTGCGTGCGTGCGTGCGTGCGTGCGTGCGTGCGTGCGTGCGTGCGTGCGTGCGTGCGTGCGTGCGTGCGTGCGTGCGTGCGTGCGTGCGTGCGTGCGTGCGTGCGTGCGTGCGTGCGTGCGTGCGTGCGTGCGTGCGTGCGTGCGTGCGTGCGTGCGTGCGTGCGTGCGTGCGTGCGTGCGTGCGTGCGTGCGTGCGTGCGTGCGTGCGTGCGTGCGTGCGTGCGTGCGTGCGTGCGTGCGTGCGTGTGTGTTTTACGTTTATGTTATGTTTGTGGGAATGCATCGTTCGTCATGCATCAATATTGGAGATTGTCGATAAGTGAATCACCACTTCCCAATATGTGTGTGTATTTACGTTTATTTATCGTCGCTACCGGTTGCCCATATGAGCGACGCCTCCTGAAGAGATTAGTCATTTTAGAATGTTGGAGGATAGTGCAATGATACAGACAGAGACCCCATTCCAGAGTCTGCTCTGATTCTTTTACATGTTTTATTCGCCAATGAATAACTGACATATATATATATATTATTTCTTAATTAAAAATGACATTGATCTCTGTGTGTATCAAACCTCCATAACGTACACGTCGTGACCTACGCACGTCTAGCAACTCGTGTGGCCTGGTGGTATGTACATACATGTTGTAGTTTTAATCATCGAGGCGGTGGGTAGAATCAAGCGGGAATGCGAAGATCTTAGAATCTTGTACAGCATAGCTAGGCGATCTGCTGCTGCTGCTGCTGCTGCTGCTGCTGCTGCTGCTGCTGCTGCTGCTGCTGCTGCTGCTGCTGCTGCTGCTGCTGCTGCTGCTGCTGCTGCTGCTGCTGCTGCTGCTGCTGCTGCTGCTGCTTGATTAACAACCCCTGTAGCAATATTGCTGCTGGCTGCTTCTGCTGCTGCTGCTGCTGCTGCTGC
>CM026387.1:23989303-24086092 GCA_014843695.1 Archivesica marissinica
TGTGTGCGCGTGCGTGCGTGCGTGCCGTGCGTGCGTGCGTGCGTGCGTGCGTGCGTGCGTGCGTGCGTGCGTGCGTGCGTGCGTGCGTGCGTGCGTGCGTGCGTGCGTGCGTGCGTGCGTGCGTGCGTGCGTGCGTGCGTGCGTGCGTGAGTGCGTGCGTGCGTGCGTGCGTGCGTGCGTGCGTGCGTGCGTGCGTGCGTGCGTGCGTGCGTGCGTGCGTGCGTGCGTGCGTGCGTGCGTGCGTGAGTGAGTGAGTGAGTGAGTGAGTGAGTGAGTGCGTGCGTGCGTGCGGTGTGCGGTGTGTGTGTGCGTGCGTGCGTTCATGCGTGCGTGCGTGCGTCGTGCGTGCGTGCGTTCGTGAAGTGCGTGCGTGCTGCGTGCGTGCGTGCGTGCGTGCGTGCGTGTGCGGCGGCGCGTGCGTGCGTGCGTGGTGCGTGCGTGAGTGCGTGCGTGCGTGCGTGCGTGCGTGCGTGCGTGCGTGCGTGCGTGCGTGCGTGCGTGCGTGCGTGCGTGCGTGCGTGCGTGCGTGCGTGCGTGCGTGCGTGCGTGCGTGCGTGCGTGCGTGCGTGCGTGCGTGCGTGCGTGCGTGCGTGCGTGCGTGCGTGCGTGCGTGCGTGCGTGCGTGCGTGCGTGCGTGCGTGCGTGCGTGCGTGCGTGCGTGCGTGCGTGCGTGCGTGCGTGCGTGCGTGCGTGCGTGCGTGCGTGTGTGTTTTACGTTTATGTTATGTTTGTGGGAATGCATCGTTCGTCATGCATCAATATTGGAGATTGTCGATAAGTGAATCACCACTTCCCAATATGTGTGTGTATTTACGTTTATTTATCGTCGCTACCGGTTGCCCATATGAGCGACGCCTCCTGAAGAGATTAGTCATTTTAGAATGTTGGAGGATAGTGCAATGATACAGACAGAGACCCCATTCCAGAGTCTGCTCTGATTCTTTTACATGTTTTATTCGCCAATGAATAACTGACATATATATATATATTATTTCTTAATTAAAAATGACATTGATCTCTGTGTGTATCAAACCTCCATAACGTACACGTCGTGACCTACGCACGTCTAGCAACTCGTGTGGCCTGGTGGTATGTACATACATGTTGTAGTTTTAATCATCGAGGCGGTGGGTAGAATCAAGCGGGAATGCGAAGATCTTAGAATCTTGTACAGCATAGCTAGGCGATCTGCTGCTGCTGCTGCTGCTGCTGCTGCTGCTGCGCTGCTGCTGCTGCTGCTGCTGCTGCTGCTGCTGCTGCTGCTGCTGCTGCTGCTGCTGCTGCTGCTGCTGCTGCTGCTGCTGCTGCTGCTGCTGCTGCTGCTGCTGCTGCTGCTGCTGCTGCTGCTGCTGCCAGATGACACATGTACAGGACGGGGTCCTAAAGCACCGGCGTTGAGAAGAAATAAGTAGCCTGGATGTCATACTACCTGCTGAACGACGGAAGAACATCTCCAGGATCAACGCAGAAAACTTAATCATCGTAGACGATACAGTCGCCCATATTCCTCGGCAGTGGCCAATATGAATAAACATGCAGGATTGGATATATGTGTGTCAATTGTCGATATATACACGCAATCAGTACTTTGTCAGTTCATGTGAGCACCCGGATAGAACCACCTCCCTATTGGACAGACATCTACTTCAAAATCATATCATGGAACAGCCGTTGCCTTCATTGTCTCGCATGGACACCATGCCTTACATGGATACCCTCGCACAACCTATATAAAGGGGTGTCAATACACAATACAAACTGGACCGTATTATCCAAACATTCATATACGGACGTTTCTTTTCTACAAACTATCCTTCTCTTCCCAACAGGTCCCACCCCCGTCTGACTTCATCTCGATAGATGTATTTCTTCAACACTATTTCCTGCAGAAGAAAGGAACACCCTGTGATACAGATACATCTCCCGTTCGTCTGTCTGTGTGTGTGGCATATTTGCAATGCTCGCTATATGGGCAGACACATTGCTCAAACGTTGCAGTTAATTAAGCATACATGTTGAAATATTATTTATACAACTTTATTTTATCACAGGAACTTGAAATTTTATCCATAAGCCACCAACGGTCTCGTACCTCTATCCTAGGACACCCCCCTCTATTAAAAAAATAGAGGGGGTGTCCTAGGATAGAGGTAAAAAAATAGAGGGGGTGTCCTAGGATAGAGGTACGAGACCGTTGGTGGCTTATGGATAAAATTTCAAGTTCCTGTGATTTTATCCCAATTGCGAAACAACTTAAATCACTCTCGATATCTCATTCCTAGTCGAATCCACCACCATGAGGGAGAGGGGAGGCAATGTGGATTTAAGGGGTTTGCCTACGGGGACCCACATCGTGGTTCTGACTGGGCTCCAACTCGCAACCTCTCGGTTATAAGGTTTTTGACCAATTTTTAAAGCTCAATGGTTCCCAATTATGAAGTGGTTTGAGAGTTTGTTTTTCAAAAATGTAATATGACATTGTGTTACATTTAGAATCTACTCCATCACTCACAGATAATGTAAGTGCCTGATCATTGTGCCGGTTGCAGCTACGATCAGAATTTGACATTTCCTGATAAGTATCCTTTGCCCCCTATAATTAATATTCAAATATGCCTCTATTTTAGATAAATACCATATGGAAATATAATTACTATTAATATACAGACTGACTCGCAGCGTTAACGCTTACTTATAATATATAATACCATCAATAATAGTCTTGTGAGACGAGATATTAGATATGTTAGGATTAATGTGGCAGTGAACAGTTATTTCACTCCACGGACAATTGCCTGCGTGCAGGTTTGAATTAAAGAAACATTCATTTCTTTTTACAAATACCACAGCTTCACAAAAACATGATGCAAATGAACCAATTCAAATGTACCCCTACTTGTACTTATAAATGTTTTCATGTTTATACCACGAAAATAGGTGAAAATCCGACACAATGTTACCAACTTGATCCAATATTCACATTGATATTCGGTCGAAGGAAACAGTTTGATCGCAACCGTGTTTGCTTCTTTAGTTACCCAATCTTTCAATCCGTGCAAATAGGTGGTCGACCACCTACTTTTCCCGCTATTTGAATTCACCTGCTGCAAAATGGCTGCCCGAAACAATCCGCATGGCTTCGTATTTCCAGCACAGGCAGCATGCAGTATCACCGAGGTCAACATTTAGCTCACAGAACACTTTATAAACATCCATTTTCAGCATCATTCATTAGACGGATCTGTAGTCCAGTGGTAACACGTTGGACTGGTAATCCATGGATCGCAGGTTCGATCCCCCGTCTGACCCTAATACAATTAACAGTCTTTCAGATGGGGTCGGTGCTTTACACCGTGCACGTACAAGAACCAGATGAGTCTCTGTCGGTATCATTGCACTATCCTCCAAAATCTAAAATGACTAATATCTTCAGGAGGCGTCGCTCATATGGGCAACCGGTAGCGACGATAAATAAACGTAAAAAACACATCATTCATTACTATGAACATCACACATGCATTCTATTAAATGTCTACTTTACCTCATTTTTAAGAATTTCTCCCAGCGACAATTCGACCGGGTGGCTCAAAACTGTTCACGCCAGCCTAAGCAGTACAACTAATATGTGTTCCATTTTAAGCACAGTCGTTGTCGACTATTCTCTTTTGTTTTCACATTCGTCTTCTTCGCAGCTAACAAAATCTATGACTGTGTCCCGTCAGTTGAGACTGCTTCAAAATATATGACTGATATAATCTATCGTCTTACCGAGACGGTACCGTCAGTTGAGACTGCTGCAAAAGCTATGACTGTGATATAGTCTGTCGTCCTACCCACAGGGATTCGGCACGTTTGGGGGTACTAGTATATATATTTAAGTACTTAAATATATATACTAGTACCCCCAAACGTGCCGAATCCTAGTACCCCCAAACGTGCCGAATCCACAGGTCCTACCGAGACGGTACCGTCAGTTAATACTGCTGCAAAATCTATGACTGTGATATAGTCTATCGTCCTACCGAGACGGTGCCGTCAGTTGAGACTGCTGCAAAAGCTATGACTGTGATATAGTCTGTCGTCCTACCGAGACGGTATCGTCAGTTGATACTGCTGCAAAATATATGACTGTGATATAGTCTATCGTCCTACCGAGACGGTACCGTCAGTTGAGACTGCTGCAAAATATATGACTGTGATATAGTCTATCGTCCTACCGAGACGGTACCGTTAATTGAGACTGCTGCAAAATATATGACTGTGATATAGTCTATCGTCCTACCGAGACGGTACCGTTAATTGAGACTGCTGCAAAATATATGACTGTAATATAGTCTATCGTCCTACCGAGACGGTACCGTCATTTGAGACTGCTGCAAAATATATGACTGTGATCTATTTTACCGTCCTACCGAGACGGTACCGTCAGTTGAGACTGCTGCAAAATATATGACTGTGATATGTTCTCTCGTCCTACCGAGACGGTACAGTCATTTGAGACTGCTGCAAAATATATGACTGTGATATAGTGTCTCGTCCTACTGAGACGGTACCGTTAGTTGAGACTGCTGCAAAATATATGACTGTGATATAGTCTATCGTCCTACTGGAGACAGTACCGTCAGTTGAAACTGCTGCAAAATATATGACTGTGATATAGTCTATCGTCCTACCGAGACGGTACCGTCAGTTGAGACTGCTGCAAAATATATGACTGTGATATAGTCTATCGTCCTACCGAGACGGTACCGTTAATTGAGACTGCTGCAAAATATATGACTGTGATATAGTCTATCGTCCTACCGAGACGGTACCGTTAATTGAGACTGCTGCAAAATATATGACTGTAATATAGTCTATCGTCCTACCGAGACGGTACCGTCATTTGAGACTGCTGCAAAATATATGACTGTGATCTATTTTACCGTCCTACCGAGACGGTACCGTCAGTTGAGACTGCTGCAAAATATATGACTGTGATATGTTCTCTCGTCCTACCGAGACGGTACAGTCATTTGAGACTGCTGCAAAATATATGACTGTGATATAGTGTCTCGTCCTACTGAGACGGTACCGTTAGTTGAGACTGCTGCAAAATATATGACTGTGATCTAGTCTATCGTCCTACGGAGACAGTACCGTCAGTTGAAACTGCTGCAAAATATATGACTGTGATATAGTCTACCGTCCTACCGAGACGGTACCGTTAGTTGAGACTGATGCGAAATATATGACTGTGATATAGTCTATCGTCCTACCGAGACAGTACCGTCAGTTGAGACTGCTGCAAAATATATGACTGTGATATAGTCTATCGTCCTACGGAGACAGTACCGTCAGTTGAAACTGCTGCAAAATATATGACTGTGGTATAGTCTATCGTCCTACCGAGACGGTACCGTCAGTTGAAACTGCTGCAAAATATATGACTGTGATATAGTCTACCGTCCTACCGAGACGGTACCGTTAGTTGAGACTGGTGCGAAATATATGACTGTGATATAGTCTATCGTCCTACCGAGACAGTACCGTCAATTGATACTGCTGCAAAATATATGACTGTGATATAGTCTATCGTCCTACCGAGACAGTACCGTCATTTGAGACTGCTGCAAAATATATGACTGTGATATAGTCTATCGTCCTACCGAGACGGTACCGTCATTTGAGACTGCTGCAAAATATATGACTGTGATCTATTTTACCGTCCTACCGAGACGGTACCGTCAGTTGAGACTGCTGCAAAATATATGACTGTGATATGTTCTCTCGTCCTACCGAGACGGTACAGTCATTTGAGACTGCTGCAAAATATATGACTGTGATATAGTCTATCGTCCTACCGAGACGGTATCGTCAGTTGAGACTGCTGCAAAATATAAATGTATTTTTATCCAAATCATGTTAATTAACTGATAACCAAAGTGTACACTAATTGGAGGGTATAATCTAGGATATATGTCGAGATTTAATAATTAAAAGATGAGAAAATGGATTTGGCGTAAAGGAAACAACGATAAAAACAGAGGAACCTGGGTCCATGCTGCTTCCAATTCAGTAGTGGGGCGACCATCCCCTACCCAGCGGGTCCTCAGGTGGCGGATAGTGGAAACGGCCCTCAGATATGGGGGTTAGCTGTGAATCAAATAAGCAGTCCCGGACCATATGGCGGTGTACCTACCAGGACGGGGCAGGATAGCACATGGCAAAGCTACTCCTATTAAATACTCCACGTGTGCCACAACGGGTGCATCAGGCGAACATATGGACCGCCTTAAAAGTCCTAGCCTAAGGGTGAGGTAACCCCAACAGAAACCTCGAATGCTGAAGCCGGGAGTACTGGGCCGCACGGCGCATTCTAATAAGCCACGGTACTACGCATAACGCAACATGAATCACAATGACAGAAAGAGTAAACCGAGATGGTGCTGGACCTGTGAAGACCCGCCAGGCAGGTACAGTGCAGGGTTCCATACCTCGAAGGAACCCATCCTTAGCTACTGGAGGTCACCCTAAGCCGCCCTGTGGAGCCAGGGGACGGCGAAGGACAGCTACTGGCCGAAACGTGAAGCAGAAACCTCTTGTGCTCATGCAGTGGAATGCTGAAAGAGTCTTTAACAAAAAGACTGAACTGGAGCAAGTACTACAGGACAAAGAGGTAAGTGTTTGCTGCATACAGGAAACACACCTGAACAAAGACAAGACGTTCAAACTACGAGGCTACCAGTGCCTCCGAGCAGACCGACAAGACAGACACAAGGGTGGTGTGCTCACTCTAATCCGGAACAACATCAATGTGAGCGAAGTGAAAACCTACCTTGAAGGAGCAGAATACCAGGAGTTCAAGATCAATATCAAATCAACTGAGATGAACCTCGTCAACTACTACTGCCCAAATGACAAAGCCCTTGCCCTTGACACTATTGGAGTTTCAAACAGTCGATGCATGGTTGTTGGTGACTTCAATAGTCATTCCCAGAGTTGGGGATATGCACAGTCTGATAGGCGTGGGGATGAAGTGGAGGACTGGCAGGATGAGCACAACTTGATTCTCGTCAACCAGCCCTGTGATGTACCAACCTTCTACTCTAGGCGATGGCACACTACTACCTCTCCAGATCTAGCATTCTGCACAGAAGACATCCAGAAAGGTACGGTTAGAGAAGTTGGTGGAAGTGACCACAAACCAGTGTTCCTCACACTCAGCAGTGAAATGATACAGACAGACCATCCCTACCCTAGATGGAACTACAAGAAAGCCAAGTGGAGTCTCTATGCTATTCGGTCCAATTCTCTTACTCGAGGCATACAGGTACAAGGAAGAGATGTTAACAACGTGGTGAAAGAGTTCAACAGCTGCATACTCAAAGCTGCCCATGAAACCATACCTAGAGGTGCGAGAAGAGAATACAAGCCCTACTGGACCAATCAGTTGCAGACCCTCCAAGATGAACTCACTGAAGCAAGGAACAGGGCAGAAGAACAGCCATCACAAGAAAACCATGAACAACTTCAGAAAGCAAAGGCACAGTTTCAAAATTCTAAACTGGAAGCTACACGACGAAGTTGGAGGGAGAAAACTGCTGCCCTGAACCTTGAGAAGGACGGGAGGAAGTTGTGGAGGCTCACGAAACAGCTAAATGATGAAGAAAATAACAGACAGAAAATCACGTTGGATGAGGATGGGACACTGTTGACCGGCAAAGAGACTGCAGACTGTCTCGCCAAAGCCTACCAGAAAGAGGGCAACATCAAAGTCACACGCCAACAGCAAAGAGAGGCACGGAAAGAACAGAAGGATAGAAGTAAAACGCATACGGAACAAGACTCCATGAAACTTCCACTACATACCAGGAACTGTACACAGCGCTCAGACAACTGAAAAAGAGGAAGTCACCTGGACCAGATGGAATCTCCAATGAGATGCTAACTCATCTTGGATGCTCAGCCATGCTGAAACTTCTTGACATCTTCAATCTTAGCTGGAAAGAAGGATAGTTCCGCAGATCTGGAAGGAAGCCAATGTTATCCCAATCTACAAGAACGGCAAGGATAGAAAGAAAGCTTCCAGCTATCGCCCTATTAGTCTCACTAGCTGTGTGGTCAAGACAATGGAGAGGATAGTTAACAAGAGACTCATGTGGTACCTTGAGACAGAAAACCTCCTATCCAAAGAACAAGCAGGATTCCGACAGTTCAGATGCACAGAGGACCAGGCAACATACCTCGCTCAGGAAGTTGAGGATGCATTCCAAGGCCAGAAGGTAGTTTTTGCAACCTGGATAGACCTCCAGAAGGCTTTTGACAAAGTCTGGACTGATGGGCTGCTGGTCAAGATGCAACGATGCGGTATTGCCGACAAGATGCTCCGATGGACCAAATCCTTCCTACACAATCGCAGAGCCAGAGTACTTGTTGACAACCAGAAGAGCAAGAAATTCCTCATCCGACATGGTGTTCCTCAAGGAGGAGTGATCTCGCCTACGCTGTTCCTCATCTTCATCGACGACTTGCTTGCAGAGCTGCCACATGGTATCAAAGCAGCACTCTATGCTGACGACTTGGTCATGTGGTGTGTTGAAGAATATGCAACGACTGCCACATACAGAATGCAGATGGCCGCAGACAAGCTCACAGCATGGGCAGAAGACTGGTGCATCTCTATTAATAAGGAGAAGTCGTCACCCACACTCTTCACACTTTCCACCAAACAGAAAGCTGGAACCATCAAAGTCGGTGGAACTGCCTTGAAGACGGACAACGAGCCAACATACTTGGGGTGACATTTGACAGACGGCAGACATGGAAGCCACATATCCAGAAAGCAGAGGCCAAAGCCAAGCGCAAGCTTGCAATCCTTCGGAAGCTTGCTGGCACCACATGGGGTGCCAATGATCACATCCTGAAGACTATATACCAAGGTGTGGTCAGGCCTCACCTGGAATATAGATCCACCGCCTGGACATCATCAGCCAAGACCAACCAACAGACACTCGACAAGGTTCAGAACAAGGCTCTCAGGCTGATCACAGGTGCAATGAAGAGCACTCCAATCAAGGCCATGGAGAAAATTACGTCCATCCAGCCACTGCAAGAACGTCGCGACACAAGAATTCTTCTACAGACAGAGAAGTTTCGATGTCAGGAAGAACAACCGATGAAGCAGAGAGTTGAGGCACTAACGAAGAATCGTCTAAAGCGAAGCAGTTTCATCCACCAGTCCAAGAAGCTTGCTCGAAAGCACACCAGCCATCTCCCAGCCAAGACATTGCCTCTAACGCCATTTCTATCCAAGCCATGGTTGACTAGCGATGAATCCAAGGTTACCATCTGCAGTACAATCCCATACATGACATCCAGAGATAGACAACATGATGACGTCAAACGTGCCCTCACACTAGCACACATCGACAAGAGTTATCCTGGAGAAGCATGGCTACAAGTCTACACAGATGGTTCAGCCACAAGAGCAGTAGCAAACGGAGGAGCAGGCGTGTATATCTGACACCCAGATGGACACACACAGTCAGTTGCTCTACCTACTGGAGTACACTGCAGCAACTATGGGGCAGAAGTACAGGCCCTTGAAACAGCAGCATCTCTAGTACACAACACTGTAGAGTGTGCCCAGGTTGTCTTCCTGACTGATGCGCTCTCAGTTATGGATGCCCTGTCTAACAACAAAGAACCCCACCTGATGGAAGCCCTTCGAACAGTCAGCGTATCTAAAAGAACTGTCCTCCAGTGGGTACCTGCACACATAGGCATTCCTGGCAATGAAGCCGCTGACCAGCGTGCCAAGCAAGGTTCTACCGAGAGGCAACCAGACAAAGATTTGACTTACAAGGAGAAATGCACCATAATCAAATCTGCATCAAAGCCAACAGTCGAGAAGGATGACTACCACCTTCTCACCAGACAGGAGCAAGTCACGATATTCCGGCTTAGAACAGGGCATAACCGCCTGAACTTCCATATGTGTCGGAAGCTTGGACTAGCTCCATCAACTACCTGCAGCTGCAAAATAGGGGACCAGACTGCAGAACACATCCTCCAGGAGTGTCCCAATCTTCATGGGCTGAGGAAAACAACTTGGGCAACAGATACTTCTCTCCATTTCGTGTTTGCTGCCGGCTTGTCCATGTGATTCGCGAACGAGAAGAAGAAGAAGAAGAAGGACAGAGGAACCCAAGACGAACCAATTTACTTTTAGGAGTACTCGGAGCAATAACGGAATAATGTTACTCGTTATACAATATGAAATTTGGTATCAAATCTAAGTGTTATGTGTTCGAGCCCCGTCACAACCACGTTGATGCAGTGTGTCCTTGTACGGTGACAAGATATTAAATCCACATTGAGTTATCGAGAGCGATTAATCTAAGGTTGTTTAAACCTGTTTCGCAATCGAGCTAAAGTAAAGTATTTGTATAAGTCACTGGTATATCCAAGAATACCGCCAAGCTTCAAATCACAAACACCTGCGGTGCAGTTGATTTACATAGATTATACATATTATTATATGAACATTGCTTAAAGCGACATTACATCGCAAAAAGCCAAAAAATACACTATTCGCGTATACATGCATTGCTATTATAAATTCTTCCGAATACATTCGAACACAAATATTGAATCAATAAATAGTGTGTTTGTGGTCTACAAACTTTCAAAAGTGAATGTAGGATTTCATATACCGGTCACCCACGCTCCTGAATTGGCGTTTCTTTGCCATTGTAGTCAATATAAGATCATAATATCGATAACTGTACATGTACCTGGATTAAATGTACTGATAGGTATAGCCCGTGTACGTCACTGTCAAGTTATCCTAAACGTACAGTATTACGCATGTATGTCGACCCTGATTACATTATTTTGTTATGTCAACAAACCGCGTATACGACGCTTGTTTATTAGTTGAAATACTCAGTTTTTGAGGCAAATATTTGGAAAAAAATTATACCATATAATAGCAAATTACATTCTGTATAAATTTGCGTTTTCACTGATGTAGTGTCACTTTAAAAGCAAACGTGTCTTACTTTGCTAAATCGGGCGTAAACTTCATCGTTACATCTGTGAACCATTATCTATTTCCGTATTAGCATATCTTAATGCAGGACACTTTCGTAAATGTTAGACAATACCCAAATTGGCGTACATTGAAATTTATTGTAATACAAAAACCTCTAATCTGTACACGTGCTAATGTATACAAATTAACTACTAATAGTTGTTTATTCTCTTAGTTTGAAACTAATTGCTGTGCTTGAATATGATGACAAGATTTATGTTGCGTCATTACCGGTTGCAGCGGTCTTGCCCACTATGATGGTTTTCCAATGACAGGGCTCATGTGTAGTTTTGTCGTGTTGGCATGGATAGCGCATGGTATGGCTGTTTTAACGGCTTGCATTTTTGTAATGAATGCTCGAACGCGTACTGTAGTTGATTGGGTCACCTAACTGGGCTAATCCTGTGCAAAGGGGTCGGCACGTAGGGGTGGTGTTAAAATGTCTTGTTTTAGTGTCCTGGAGCCTCAACTAACAAAACTTCATTATAGCTAAGGTTTCAGGACACTAAATCAAAATAATTACTCCCCTGCACACCATAGGCGTAACGTATTCCCAACGTATCCGGCCATGTATCAAATAGTGGGGGTCTGGAACATGACGTAACATGTACAATTAGTATCACGTTTCGTGTATAGGTACCACGATGAGAGACATCGGTCAGTTACTGTCCCTGAATACTCTCTAAAAGTGGATAGGTCCTATTAAGTGTTTCCTCTGTTTGTATCGTTGTTTCCTTTGCGCAACATGCTAGCAATGTGATTCCTCTATTGCTTCTTATCAGTTTTAAATTACTATATCTCGACAGATCTCATACAGTATATGCAATGGGTACTTATTTCTAAAGGAATGTGTTCAGTTAATTAACACGATTTGGATATAATCACATTTATCATATGCAACATCTGGTGAGGGAACAACAGTAAAAACAAAGGATTCCAACTAAAAGGAACTATTTACATTTTGGAATAAATAAGACTTTATCTGCCAAGGGAGGTAATAGAAAATTAGAGATGTCTCTCATTAGTTGTATATAGAGGGGGAACAATTTCTATTTTTGATATACTGTATGGTTAGGGTTAGGGCTACGAAAGATTAGTATTTGGTAAATGTTGTTGGCAAACAGTAAAGGAAGTCGTGATAGCGCAGTGGATACGCGTCCGCTTCAGGTATGAAAAGTCCGAAGTTCGAGCTCCGCTGGAGCCGTTACGATTGTGCCCTTAGGCAAGGCATTTAAATGCCACGGTTCCTCTTCTCTCTCCCTCGTGGCGATGGATTCCATCAGGAATGAGGTCTCGAGAGTGATTAATATAAGTTGTAATAACTTGTTTCACAATCGAGCTAAAATGTGTATAAACTATAACAGTAAACTTGTAACAGTTCTGACTGTTGTTGTTGTTGTTGTTGTTGTTGTTGTTGCTGTCACAAAATTTAACTTTGAAAAAATAATACGGACGCTCCAATATCAATGCATTCTATACGCCCCTACACACACGTGTCGACCCATTTGGTAGTGTGCTCTCCTCCATAGTGTCCTCAACGCATACAACCACGTAGTAATGCATCATTAAAGCAGCATTACATCGTAATATAGGATGTTTTGGGTAAAATCTAAATACTAATGTGTGTGTGTGTTTACAAAAATCGAAATAGTCGCTCAGAAACGATAAAATTCCAATAAATTTAAACCGTCGTATACGCGAACTTGTTTATCAACACACGAAATGTAAACACGCACATCGCGCATGCGTGAAACAACAGAGGATGTAGAAAACAACGTATATATTTTGAACATGAAATACTATCTATCTATCTTCCTCTAATGTCGAACCCCTCGCGGGGATGTAGAAATGTCCCTAAAAGACAGAAGTATGAATCCACATATCAAGTAACTTAATTAAAAAAGACAACGTGGGACAAATGGGGTCGCTGCATTCTGAATGTAAACAAGTGCGGACGATGCGTTCCGGTTGTAAACAAGTGCGTGGCCGATCGACTCGGAAAGTCCTACTTCGAGTACAAAGTATAATGTTAGAATGTGTAGCAGCATTGCTATCCATACGTAAAAATTGAATTTTTCAAATATATTTTATTTCATATGATGTAATGCTGCTTTAAACACCCCAGACCAGATTTACGATTCATCTCGTTTTTAAATCAAAATTCGCAAGTTTCCCCATATTCAGCATAATCAGACGTAGTCATAAATAACTCGTTACTTTATCCTTGTGGAAATCTAAACTATAATTAAATTGTCATTTCCGGATACAACGTGGGGCTTACGTGTATGTCTGCAGGTTCGAAACCCACGTCTGACCCTAATAAAATTAACAGTCTTTAAGATGGGACGTTAAACCGAAGTATCGTGTCGATGCTAAATTACACGGTGCACGTTAAAGAACCAGAGGAGACTCTGGAATGGGTCTCTGTCTGTATCATTGCACTATCCTCCAAAAAATAAAATGGCTAATCTCTTCAGGAGGCGTTGCCCATATGGGCAACCGGTAGCGACGATAAATAAACGTAAAACACACACGTGTATGTCATATGGCGGCTCTCCATCTATTATTAGTGAATGTAGACTCCCGGTGCCCATCACAGCTGTATTTCAGGCACGGTCGGACACCCTGGTAGAACCATGAACCTTCTGATGTTGTCCTCACTTCGACACCCCCAGTGCCATGTGATTCGAACATACAGCGAGCGGCTAAGGGCTAGTGATTTAAAGTTGGCCACGGAGGCCACCATCTCGCATGTAAATAATTTAGATAATAGTGCATTTTACTTTTAATCACAACCAACTCCAATTACAGACCCTATCTTTTTAATTTACAAAATCTCTTTTCCGCGTGTATAATGGTCTGTCAGCCAGAAGGCTGTCCATATGAGCGACGCCTCCTGAATATATTAGTCATTTTAGATTGTGGAAGATAGTGCAATGATACAGACAGATACCCATTCCAGAGTCTCCTCTGGTTCTTTTACGTACATGGTGTAAAGCACCGGTCGACACGAGACCTCGGTTTAGCGTCCCATCTGAAAGACTGTTAATTGTATTACGGGGGGACTGCGAACCTGCGATCCCTGGGTTACCAGTCCAGCGTGTCACCACTGGACTACAGATCCGTTCGGCTTGAACATACTAAATATTTCACTATATATACATCTGTTTTACGTTATGTTGTTGGTGCAAAAAAGAAACTGGCTTAGAATTAACATGTATAGGCCGTTGTGTAAATCGACTTCACGTTATTTGGCATCACCGCCTATATGGGGAAACTATAGCGAGTTTTGACTTATAAATGAAACTATTGACTCACCAATACAATAAGTTTTGAAATTCTTTAGCATGCATATACCTAGAATATATTTCACGTTGTGCAAAAGATATGAAAAACAAAGAATATTTGCACGAAATGTTATTATTGTCATATATAAATAGTAATGTATTATATAAATACATTAATCTATTTAATATACGACATCATTGATTTACCATGCACCATATATATTTGTCTTATGCATATCGTCTGCTATCATTTTCGCGCCTAAAATATCAAATCTATTTTTGCGCGGGAATGACTAAGTATCGGGACTGATTGCACAAGTGGCCAGTTGTGTAATTTTAAAAGGCCGACTCTTTTGATGTGCGGAAAATCTTAATAATATTAGGTAACGTAACAGATGTTACGGCGTCTGTAAGTCTACATGACCATTGCTGGTCTGTATATAAGAAACGGACTTTATTAACCAAATTAGATACACAAAGGTGACATCCAAGAAACGGATCGTTGCGTGATCTCGAAAATAAGATACAGACTTAACTGTTTCTGTGATACTTAGAAGAGTATAGACATTAAGAGAAAGATAACTTATGAAAGTTAATTGAGTATTTAAAAATAAATACGAGTTATAAGATTATTCAGCCGAGATAAGGAACATATTTAGTTCCGGTGAATATAATCTATTATTGTGAGACGAAGGTTATTGAAGCGGAAACATTGATGAGATTGTATGAAGAGAGTAATTACGGATTAAAGAGATTAGAGCTTATTGGGACAATTAAGTTCTGACTTAAAATAATTTAAATCAAATAAAAGTTGAATTAAGCAGAGATATATGCATGGGATATAACACAGAAATAAAGAAAACACGGAGGAATAATATATATATAAGAAAGACAAACCACTGTGTGTTGTGTTCTTATTGTGAGACCGAAGATACAAAATACCCTTATATTAGACAACTCCAGCGAATCTATGATAGGTTAGACCCTGACAGGAGCTCAACTGAGACATTGCAATATAAATAGAAGTGTGGGTCACGACATCCACTGGGGGCTCGTCAGCCACGAACATTTGGGGACAACGCGTTCGCCGCAACGTATTTTCATATATATATATATATATTATTCTCCTGCATATTGTATATCAATTAATTGATAGGGAGAAGAACGAAGAACTATATAAGTTTTCTTTCGTTCTAATCCCTTTCAGTCTACTGCTGTTAAATTATATGTAAAATCTTCACTTCTTCATTACATTGTCACAAGCCTCTCTTCCTTCCTATGTCTATTTTCCGATATCAATGCTCTAACCAGGGTCTGTCCTATCGTAGACTCGCTGGAGTTGTCTATGGGGTTTCTCTACGGTCCTTCAATAATGCTCTAACCAGTTCTATCCTATCGTAGACTCGCTGGAGTTGTCTATGGGGGTTTCTCTACGGTCCTTCAATAATTTATAACTCAACACAGTCTATCATTTTCCTTTGTATAATATAATCTACAACAATCTCATTTATTTTATATCTATACATGTATCATATATTCGTGATATCTCGTATCTTATTATTCGCCTCACTATTTCAATGTGTTCATAATAGTTCTATGACTATACTAATTTCCTTCCTTCATCAAACTATTCCAATAGATATATTAGCCAAAACAATCGTTTCTTACACGGCCTAATTATCTTCTGTTCATGTATTTAATACGACTTTAATATTTAAGAGTTAATACTTCTTTAAATATCAATTTTTCTAACTATCATAGAAACAGTTTATATCTTAAAGTGAGTTACATTTCTTCCTTAAATGCCTCCTTGGCAGGATAATAATGCACTAATTTCTTCATCATTTCTCATTTCTTAAATAGCAGAATTAACATCTATAACAGACATAACGGCGCCAAACATCTGTGATGTTATACAATATTAGTACATGTTTCTCTGTCATCAAGAAAGCGGCGATTATCTTACATAACTGACCACCTGCACTCGGTGGTGTCAAAATATATTTTGTTCCCGCGCAAACAGAGAACTGATAATTTAGGCGCGAAAATAATAGCAGACGATTACACATAATACATAATAATTATAATCATACATGGTTAACAATGTGTCATATATATAAATAAATAAATGTATTTATATAATACATTTCTATTTATATATGACAATAATTTATTCGTGCTGGTATATGTTTGTTTTTTCTATCTTTTGCACAATATGTACAAATACTCAAAATAAATAATGTTCAAACTACCCCATGACCATAATAATATTAACAATATTTCAGATCGATGGGACTATAAACATATGTCTCGTGTATCGGTGCTATACATCTCTGGCATGAAAAAAAATAGGGATGCTTCTGGAATTGAAGCGTCTTCTGTATCTTGCACTATCCCTCATAAACATTATTCTGGAGGCAACGCCCTGATTATCCGATGATAAATAAACGTATCCCAAACATAAATGAAAAGAATGAATATGTTTGAGTGAATGTAAAATGGTGACCTAGAAATCTGTCTATTCAAAGGTCACGCACGAATATCTATATTAGAAATACTAGCATGGAGTGGGGGTCTGTAAAGCGCGCCTCGGTTCGTCCGCTTCCGTGGTCGAGTGGTTAAGGTCGCTGTCATGTGTATACACCACTGTAGCATATAATCATTTGTGGCCAGTGTGTTCGAGCCCCGCTCAGACCGTGTCCTTACGGAGGTTGATGCGCCAAGTAGGCCTACTGGTTAACCGCTGGAGCCTGTCCAGGAAAGGTGTTGTTAGGTAAACTGCCCGTCGCTCATAAAGATTATAAGCAACCGGTAACGACTTTAACTAAAATAAAATATAATAGTAAAGCACCTTCGTATCACTCAAGTTATCTGTTGTGTTCTTCTTTTATCAATAAAGGAATGTTTCATATTGAAATCTTAATTTGGGATGGGCGCCAAGATTATTTATCAAAGTAATAAATATTGAGAATACGAACGTCTTGTATCAAACGTAGGCGGTCAAGACATTTGTTTATTTAGTAAGAAGACGTAGGTTATAGATTAGCACGGTTTATGTGTATTACTTGGCAACATTAAACTGAGACTCATTAATCGCCGCCAAAGCCTTCGTTGTTTCCGTGAACTACGACCAGGACATACGTTCGGTTTTTACTGTTAATATTTGAATCAAGTCAGTAAGTAAGTGTACCATAATCTAAAGCTCATATTTTAGTTCGGAAATCCGATTATTAACGAAGTAAGTTAACGCAATATGCAAATGTCTCAGTTTAATATTGCCAAACAATACATGTACAGGAAAACAAGCTTATATTGGCATTGTTTGAATATTTTGTTATTGAAAATTATGTAAATAGATGTTCTATGTGCTGTACATTTTAGATGATCATATGCAGTTGCATCTGTGGCGCTGGGGTAACATGGTTAGCCTAGTAACCAATAGTTCGAGTCTCTTCCTACTGATGATCACAGACGGATCTGTAGTCCAGTGGTAACACGCTGGACTGGTAATCCAGGGATCGCAGGTTCGATCCCCCGTCTGACCATAATAAAATTAACAGTCTTTCAGATGGGACATTAAACCCTGGTCTCGTATCGGTGCTGTACACCGTGCACGTAAACGAACCAGAGGAGATTCTGGAATGGGTCTCTGTCTGTATCATTGCACTATCCTCCAAAAATCTAAAATGACTAATCTCTTCAGGAGGCGTCGCTCATATGGGCAACCGGTAGCGACGATAAATAAACGTAAAACACACCCACCTACGGAGGATGGTGCACCAAGTACTTATTAGCAGCTGGAGCCTGCTGGAGCCTGCCCAGGAAAGTTGTAAAAACTGCCCATCGCTCATATGAACAACCGGTAGCGATGATAAATAAACTTGTTTTAAAAATATTTTGGGAATTTGAATCACATTTATGACTTCTATATTTTACATTTTATTTATTTTCTATTCATTTATATTACGCGAAACAATGGTTCATGCATGGAACCAATGAGCATGACTTTAAATTGTTAACTGGTTTCTTGGCTGAATCCACAATAGTTTAGATTCACGTATACATGTAGTACTTATGTACTGGTATTTTATAAATATGTCTTTATAATAGGCCTAAGACGTATCTATCCTTACTTATTACAGAACAACCAACTGAAATACATATTGGCTGTCCGATTAGCACATTGGTTAGCGCACTCGCTTCTCACCAATGCAACCCGGGTTCGATCCTCGGACAGGGAAGTATGTGAGATGGTACGGTGGACAAACACACATAACGAAAGGATGTACGCACATGACAACATGTTGTAAGCACAAGACAACACGATAAATGCACACAACATAATGACAAACACACATAACGAAATGCTGTACGCACATGACAAACTGTTGTAAGTACAGAACAACATGATTAATGCACATAACATAATGACAAACACACATAACGAAATGATGTATGCTCATCACAAACTTTTAGTACAGCACGAATTGGTAAATGCACATAACATATTGACATATGCACAGGACAGCATAGTGTGTCTACATGACAACCTGTTAAATACACATATCACAATGACAACTGCACAGAAAGAAACAGTGTATGCACACAACAAAATGTCGTTTGTACCGAACGAGTTAGTAAATGCACATAACATAATGACAAATGCACAGAAAGAAACAGCGTATGCACACAACAAAATGTCGTTTGTACCGAACGAGTTAGTAAATGCACATAACATAATGACAAATGCACAGAAAGAACTGGCGTTTGCACAAGACAAAATGTCTTAAGTACAGAACGATTTGGCAAATACTCATAACATAACGATGCTAACACAGAACAACTTAGTAAATGCACACAACAAACAGATCAGTACCAACAGAAGGCAGCATTGGCGTTCCATACAGGATCGTTTTTGTTTTTACCTAAGTCTCCTGCCACGGATAAGCAATAAAATCCTTGCGCTAAAGTCCATCACGCCCCCCCCCCCCATCTTCAAAATCAATAGTATGGTGAGACACTAAATTGATCGAAGCACGTGACCATCACAAAATTCACCATATGGCGCATGCGCGGCAGCCATAATTTTATGGGCGAGGCTGTTTTGGATTGAATTTAGACGTTTAATTGCATATTGTTTACAAACGTTAGATTTTCAAAATGAGTGATGACGGCACCGACGGTGCAAACGGAACGCAAGAACTCAATGACAACTTTGACATGCCGAAATTCAACCTGTATATACGGGTACGTAGCTGCGTGAAGTTCATGTTGAAATTGAAAATCGATGTTTTTTATTATTTAATGAAATGACCAAGCAAAGAAAGAACGGAAAAGCTACTGACCCGATGTGGGATTCGAACCCACGGCCTCCCGAAAACTATTCGGACAACACTATCAACGGAGCTAGCCGGACCCACGCTCTACCAAAATACACGACATGTAGCACTTTCCATTGAGATGATTGACCGAGTACCAACCCAACATCGATCAATGGTATCGTTGTCCCAGAATGGTATAGTTTGATACTCTGTCTGGCACATATGTGGTGTCATTGACTGATTGAGCAAGGCACCTCGACACAGGGTACGGAGTAACAGACGATTGGCCCTTACTGGCCTTAGGACGATTAGAGGCAGTTGCCCCACACTTACCTCGCACACATTGTTTACTCCCTTCTACCAGTTACTGGCCAAGTTCAACAAACTGAACATTATTGCCAGGTGGGTGCGCATAGAGAAAGAATTGGAATAAAAGTGATAGTATGTACAGTGGAGTTAAAATAAATAAGACTGTTAGGAGATTAGATAAAGATGGTGGCTAGTTGAGCCTTGAAGGCGTCAACTGTGCCAACTGATATAGTGTCCGGAGGAAGACTGTTCCACTCCTTGATGGTTCTTGGGAAGAATGACTGTTGGCGGTAGCTAGTAGAACAGCGTGGAATTTGGAAGGCATGTTCTGCTGTGTGACGCGAGCGGCGCTGAGGGGGTAATAGGCGGTCGGTCTTGTTGACAGTGACTTGGTCGTTGACTATTTTGAATAGTAGAACTAGGCGAGATGTTTTTCTTCTGTCCTGGAGTGATGTCCACTGTAGGTCTTGGAGCATCTCGGTGACACTGGATCTGCTCTGGTAGCAGTGTTTGATGACGAATCGTGCCCCACGACGTTGAACCATCTCCAGTTTGTTGATATCTATTGTTTCGTAGGGATCCCATACTGAGCTGAGCAGGTGTATTCTACGGTGGGTCTGACCAGTGACTTGTAAGCGAGTTCTTTTGTTGGGGATGAGGCAATGTTAAGGTTCCGTCATATGAAGTTCAGGTTTCTATTAGCTTTGTTTGTGATGTTGGTAATATGTTCTCCCCAGTCAAGCGTGTTGTTGATGGTGACTCCCAGGTATTTTGCTGATTTGACGTGTTGTAGTGATTGGTTATGAAGTTGGTAGTCAAAATGGATGGTTCTTTTCTTTCGAGAGATAGAGATGACCTGGCATTTGTCTGGGTGGAAGGCCATTTTCCACTTGCTTTCCCACTGTGATAGTTTGTCAAGATCTTTTTGTAAGTTGGTGCAGTCGATGTTATTTGCGATGGTTAGGTAGGCGATGGTATCATCGGCGAACAATCGGATGGTAGCATCCAAACCGTGAGGGATGTCATTGATATAATACAGGAACAAGCTGGGTCCAAGGACAGAGCCTTGAGGGACACGTCCCGGACACCGGACTCTACCTTGACTGTGTCTGAAGTCTCCCCTTCCAGTACTACTGACTGGGATTTTCCGCTCCCTTGCCAGACATAGACATGTTTTTCCTGAGCAGGCATTTCTGTGTGCCCTGAGGCTGATGGTGTATTGAACCCAGAACCCTTCTATTCCTACCATACATTTTTGGATGTTCAAACGGTATTTAAAATTATAATGAAAACATGCAAGAGTGAGACATTGACCAGAATTAAATAATATATTCTAACGTGGCTAACCCGCTTGCCATTTTGTCTGTATTACTGAAAGACGTCATTGTACTAGCATTTTTGTAGTTCTGTAACGTCATAAAATTTACGTACTCTTAAAAAAAAAAACGCCAACTATTTTTGTGCTTGTTAGATATATATGTCTGCCTCCGTGGTCGAGTGGTTAAGATCGCTGACTTGTATACCACTGTAACCTATCATCACTGATGGTCACGGGTTCGAGCCCCGCTCAGGCCGTGTCTCATTTATATGAAAAAGTTGGCAGTTTCTTACGGAGGTTGGTGCACCCAAGTACTGGTTAACCGCTGGAGCCTGCCCAGGAAAGGTGTTGTTATGTAAATTGCCCGCCGGCGATATAGCCCAAAATGGTGCTGATGCAGGCGTAAAACGCGAAATATAATATAATTGTTAGATATTTTGGTCAATATCGAAATAATATTTGTGTTATTTATAGTCGAATAAAACATGGTTTATATCATTCTGGGCCAGGAATTAACCATTTAGGCCTATACGGCCTGTCAAGTAGGAGTCAAAATATTATTTTTGAGTGAATGTGGTCATATATATATAAAAATCGAAGACGTGTATAAACGAGACTTTCACTCTTACAAAATGCAATTGTTAGCGAATGATTTTGTCATCCAAGATGGGTGCGGAAATGTAAAAGATTCTTTTATTATGTAACCCAGGTGAGAAAAACATGCAGCCAGTCCGGGACTCGAACCCGGGACCTCTCGCTTACAGGGCGATTGCTCTACCGACTGAGCTAACGGGGCTACCTACATATCACCTCACATATTGGGTTAATATACATACCGTTACATACTCCCCCACTAAATTGGAATTCTTCCATGAATTTCCATCTATATAGGGATAGAGATACATTGTGAAATATTTCTCGGAGTTTATAATGTAACGTTTTCAAACGGGGGGAATACTTAACCCATGTGAGAAAAACATGCAGCCAGTCCAGGACTCGAACCCGGGACCTCTCGCTTACAGGGTGATTGCTCTACTGACTGAGCTAACCGGACTGCCTACATATCACCTCACATATTGGGTTAATATATACTCAAACGCAAAAGAAAGTGTACACGTTTCTTTTTATGATAGCTATAGTTATATCGGTTATAAATCTTTCATCTGTGTAGCACGTGAAGCACGCCTGTCACTGTGTTGAACAATGGCTACATCGACCAGTATTGTGTCAGTATTGTTACGTAACGTCCCTATACAAGCGTTTTGCACGATTTGCCTGTGCAATGTCAGGACAAATGTGAAATCGGTCAAATAATCTCTCATTACTCTCTTACAACATTGAGGAGTACGAAAAACACACAGCAATTTGAATATTTTCAAAACTCGCCATGCCCAGACTCTCTCAGCGTCAACGTATTGAAGCTTTGATGATGCTTAGCAGAGGCGACTCCAATGATACTGTTTCACAGGCATTTAATTGTCACAGAAACACAGTACGTAAACTTCGTGCCAGGTTCCAGCAAACAGGAACAGTTGCCGATCATCCTCGAACCGGCAGGCCTCGTGTAACTGACGTCAGATTAGACCGTCATTTTGAACTGATGCACACCAGGCGTCGTTTCCAAAGTACTAGCGCTACAGCGAGGCAGTACGGTATTAGCAGGGACACAGTTCTGAGGCGTCTGCGTCATTGTGTTTGGCCTATCCGACACCTAGACGGGCTTACGTTGGTAATGTACTCGAACGTCATCGCGTTGCTTGTTTGAATTGGGCACGACTTCATCTCCGCTGGCAAAGACGTCAGTGGGATAGAATTGTCTTTTCCGATGAATCTAGGTTTAACCCGAGTCATCATGATGGGATTGTGAGGGTATTTAGTATGAGAGGGGGGCGATTTGCTGATGCCTGTTTTGTAGAGAGAAACAGGTTTGGCGGGGGCAGTGTTATGGTTTGGGGCGGGATCATGGGAAACAGGAAAACTGATCTGGTTAATGGCAATCTTAATGCAGCCGAGTACATTAACCAGGTGTTAAGACCAGTAGCTGTTCCATTCGTTAATCAGCATGCACCCGCCACATTGATGCACGTCCGCACACGGCACAGCTAACGCAGCAATACCTAAATGCAAATGACGTTAACGCCTTGCCTTGGCCTGCGGTTTCTCCTGACCTCAACCCACTCGAGCATATCTGGGATGTTCTTGGTCGTATAGTTAGGTCAAGACATGTCGTTCGTATAGTTAGGTCAAGACATGTCGTCAACACTTTGCAGGGCTTACAGAATGCTCTGCAGATGGCATGGAACAACATACCTGCACACGTCGTACAATGTTAGGTCAATTCCATGAGACGCCGTATTGTACAGGTTATCCGACAAACTGGCGGCCATACCCGGTATTAATCAAATAATCACAACAAAGCCATTAGGAGAGCTGCAAAACGTGATTATACTCGCAATAACACCACTATCACAGTTTGTGTATTTTTCATTTTGACCCTAAACACATGTAACCGAATTATGTGCATCTATAGTAACCGCTATTTAAAAAAATATTATTTGGGTTTGTAGGCAATTGAATAAGCTAAACAGTGGTACCAAACATCATACAATTTCTATTATGGATATAAGGAATATTAAGAAAAACCTCTATGCACACTTTCTTTTGCGTTTGAGTATACATACCATTGCCTGATTAAAAAAAACATTTTGACCATACAGTTTAAAGCAGCATTACATCGTAATAAGGGATGTTTTGGGTAAAATATAAATACTAATGTGTGTGTGTTTACAAAAATCGAAATAGTCGCTCAGAAACGACAAAATTCCAATAAATTTAAACCGTCATATACGCGAATTTGTTTATCAACACACGAAATGTAAACACGCACAGTGCGCATGCGTGAAACAACAGAGGATGTAGAAAACAACGTATATATTTTGAACATGAAAGACTATCAATCTATCTTCCTCTAATGTCGAACCCCTTGCGTGATGTAGAAATGTCCCTTAAGACAGAGGTATGTATGAATCAACATATCCAGTAATATAATTAAAAAAGACAACGTGGGACAAATGGGGACGATGGATTCCGAATGCAAACAAGTGCGGACGATGCGTTCTGGTTGTAAACAAGTGCGTGACCGATCGACTCTGTTTTATCGCAAAAAAACACTGTTTACCAAATGAACATAAGAATACAAAGTATAATGTTAGAATGTGTAGCAGCATTGCTACCCATACGTAAAAATTGAATTGTTCAAATATCTTTCATTTCATACAATGTAATGCTGCTTTAATAAATGTTTTGGTAATTTCCACGACGCTTGATTTTTGTAATGTGGGGTGACCTCTCTGGATAGCATACGAGTCTATGCAGGTGTGTGTGCGTGCATGCATATAATTATGTATAAACTGGGTGGCCACAGACAATGGTACCATAATTATGTATACATGTTGTATATCCAGTGTAAGAATTTTTTGGAGAAGTGAGAAAGCGAGCAATCTCGTCCTTCAATGGCATTATTTAATAAATGTCAACAACAAAATATGGTTAAAATGCACAGTATGACCATTAAATACAACATTTGAATAGGGGTGCTTTATAATGGACCAGTGTATCTTACTGGACAAAATTGTGTATGGGAATTGTAAACAAAAAAACAATAATTTTTTTAGGAAGTAGTCAGGCCGCCAGAGGGCGAAGTCAAGTACCCTCTATCAAGAACCCTATATCGCCCTCTAGAATGATCTTATGTGTCTGTCAGTGTGCCCACCCAGTTTTTAGCTTCTCCACTGGATTATTTCATGACAAAAAAGTACTCGTCAAAGCAGTTATTACGACTTTTTTTGATTTTCATTTCAATTACACTATTCCAGTATTTACTGTTATATAGATAGATTGTGATCACAATGGACATTAACCTGCACACAAGTCTGTACTAGTGCTCCCGACCTGTCTCGTAAACCTTGACGGGTCCTCGGAAATGTTCAATATAATTTATTATCTACCGGTTCATTCTAGGTCAGAATTTTTGGGAGAAGTGAGAAAGCACATGATCGCTTCCTTAAATGGTGTTCTTTAATATACTTCTGCAAAATAGGGTTAAAATGCACAGTACAACCATTAAATACAACATTTAAATAGAAGGAGTGCTTTATAATGGGCCAGTGTATCTTACCAGACAAAATTTTGTTTGAAAATCGTAAAAACACTGTTTTTTAGGGAGAAGTAAGGCCCCAGAGGGCGAAGTCAGGGTCCCTAGGGCTACAATTTCGTCCACATCGCCCCCTAGAATGATCCCTGTACATGTACTTTGTATAGTAAAGTTTGGTCACGGAACCAACACAATTATGTTGTATAATTAAGTGACAAGAGAGATTATGGTCGTTGACTTCAAATTGCTTGGACTCACTGCTGTACAGGTATGTAAGGTTGGACACCATATAGGGTGTCGGATGCTTTCATGTGACGAGGTTATCCATCTGGCTTCCAGAAGGTCGCTGGTTTTACCCATTTGTCTGAAATAGAGCTCGGATGAGCATCCTGGATGTGCCTGGGTCTTCCTCCACCAACAACAGCTCGAGGGTCGCCATATGACCTAAGCTGATTGTGTGACCTAACCCCACAAAAGAAACAAACAAATCGGATATACCTGTACATTGTACATTTATATATGTAAGCAGTACAGTAACGTTGAACGCAACGCCCATAGCCACTCGGATTTGCTTATACTTTCAACATTGGGAGGGGGAAGTTTGGCAACAATGTACACCATGTATGCAAGGGAGACTTAGCACAAGTCTCGTCCATTTATTTAATAGGAAAGGACCTCTCTTAGCTGAACATATGGGAGAATGTGGCGCAGATTATGTGGAGTTCCTCTTAAAAGCACACTAGAATAAGCTATGACTGACCACATATACATGTACAACCTTTCATCATCCACGCCAACAAGAATGATTAATTAGAAAATTAGAACTTGTTTCGCAATCATTTATACTTTTCTAGCTCGAGCTACATGGATTAGGTTGCCAATTTGTTTTCTTTTTCAGGCGTCATTGATCGATAATGAGACGCAGGGAGCGTGTCCGATGAGCCAACATGGCTTTATGTTGTCGTACATATTAGCACAAGAGAAGAATGTTGACTTCAAAGTGTGGACGGTTAGTCAACAGAATCCACCAGCTGAATTTAAAGCTAAAAACAGCACAAAAATATACCCGTTCATAGAGGGTATTAGCGGAAAAGACATAAACGGACAGTCTATTGCAGGTGTTACACCAGAATCTTGCGACAAAGTAGAGGATTTCTTCGATTCTGTGAATATTGACTGTCCACATCTGAAACGGCCGAAAAATTTGAAAGACCATATTCTTGGCAAGGTGGATTGCATTTCAACAGTAAGTATTATATGTTGTGCCGTGCGTGAAGCAAGGAGTGAGAGCCTAGTCTGATTAGCGCAGTGGTTAACACTCCTCACCAATGCCATCCAGGTTCGATCCTCGGAAAGGGCGGTGTGCACGATTGTACTGTGCTCGCCAAATGTGTTTTTTATCAAGGTACTCCGGTTTCCACCCACTTGAAGAGTACATAATATTATTCATGCTGTAAATAATACGCTTTAATCCACGCTAACGAGAGTGATTGATATATGTGGTAAATGTTTTGTTATGAAAATTGTAAAAAACGGAATTGTGGGGCCCCCAGAGGGCAAAGTCAGGGTCCCTAGGGCAACTATTTCGCCCACACCACCCTCTAGAATGATCCCTGTACATGGACGCAATGTCAATGTGACATGACCCAGTGGATTTAACATGATCTCCGTGGTGACAGTGTGGGGTCATGGTCACACAATATCAATATGTGGATTTAACATGATCTCTGTGGGGACAGTGTGGGGTCATGGTCACACAAGATCAATATGTGGATTTAACATGATCTCCATGGTGACAGTGTGGGGTCATGGTCACTCAAGATCAATATGTGGATTTAACATGATCTCCATGGTGACAGTGTGGGGTCATGGTCACTCAAGATCAATATGTGGATTTAACATGATCTCCATGGTGACAGTGTGGGGTCATGGTCACACAATATCATTATGTGGATTTAACATGATCTCTGTGGTGACAGTGTGGGGTCATGGTCACACAATATCAATATGTGGATTTAACATAATCTCTATGGTGACAATGTGGGGTCATGGTCACACAAGATCAATATATGTGGATTTAACATGATCTCTGTGGTGACAATGTGGGGTCATGGTCACTCAAGATCATTATGTGGATTTAACATGACCCTATGGTGACAGTGTGGGGTCATGGTCACTCAAGATCATTATGTGGATTTAACATGATCTCTATGGTGACAGTGTGGGGTCATGGTCACTCAAGATCATTATGTGGATTTAACATGATCTCTGTGGTGACATTGTGTGGTCATGGTCACACAAGATCAATATGTGGATTTAACATGATCTCTATGGTGACAATGTGGGTCATGGTCACACAAGATCATTATGTGGATTTAACATGATCTCTATGGTGACAGTGTGGGGTCATGGCCACACAAGATCATTATGTGGATTTAACATGATCTCTGTGGTGACAGTGTGTGGTCATGGTCACACAAGATCATTATGTGGATTTAACATTATCTCCGTGGTGACAGTGTGGGGTCATGGTCACACAGGATCAATATGTGGATTTAACATGATCTCTGTGGTGACAGTGTGGGGTCATGGTCACACAAGATCATTATGTGGATTTAACATGATCTCCGTGGGGTCATGGTCACACAAGATCATTATGTGGATTTAACATGATCTCTATGGTGACAGTGTGGGTTCATGGTCACTCAAGATCATTATGTGGATTTAACATGATCTCTAGGGTGACAATGTGGGGTCATGGTCACACAAGATCAATATGTGGATTTAACATGATCTCTATGGTGACAGTGTGGGGTCATAGTCACACAGGATCATTATGTGGATTTAACATGATCTCTATGGTGACAGTGTGGGGTCATGGTCACACAAGATCAATATGTGGATTTAACATGATCTCTATGGTGACAGTGTGGGGTCATGGTCACACAAGATCATTATGTGGATTTAACATGATCTCTATGGTGACAGTGTGGGGTCATGGTCACACAAGATCATTATGTGGATTTAACATGATCTCCATGGTGACAATGTGGGGTCATGGTCACACAAGATCAGTATGTGGATTTAACATGATCTCTATGGTGACAGTGTGGGGTCATGGTCACACAAGATCATTATGTGGATTTAACATGATCTCTATGGTGACAATGTGGGGTCATGGTCACTCAAGATCAATATGAGGATTTAACATGATCTCTATGGTGACAGTGTGTGGTCATGGTCACTCAAGATCATTATGTGGATTTAACATGATCTCTATGGTGACAGTGTGGGGTCATGGTCACACAAGATCATTATGTGGATTTAACATGATCTCTATGGTGACAATGTGGGGTCATGGTCACTCAAGATCATTATGTGGATTTAACATGATCTCTATGGTGACAGTGTGGGGTCATGGTCACACAAGATCATTATGTGGATTTAACATGATCTCTATGGTGACAATGTGGGGTCATGGTCACTCAAGATCAATATGAGGATTTAACATGATCTCTATGGTGACATTGTGTGGTCATGGTCACTCAAGATCATTATGTGGATTTAACATGATCTCTATGGTGACAGTGTGGGGTCATGGTCACACAAGATCATTATGTGGATTTAACATGATCTCTATGGTGACAATGTGGGGTCATGGTCACTCAAGATCAATATGTGGATTTAACATGATCTCTATGGTGACAGTGTGTGTTCATGGTCACTCAAGATCATTATGTGGATTTAACATGATCTCTATGGTGACAGTGTGGGGTCATGGTCACACAGGATCATTATGTGGATTTAACATGATCTCTATGGTGACAATGTGGGGTCATGGTCACACAAGATCAATATGTGGATTTAACATGATCTCTATGGTGACAGTGTGGGGTCATAGTCACACAGGATCATTATGTGGATTTAACATGATCTCTATGGTGACAGTGTGGGGTCATGGTCACACAAGATCAATATGTGGATTTAACATGATCTCTATGGTGACAGTGTGGGGTCATGGTCACACAAGATCATTATGTGTATTTAACATGATCTATGTGGTGACAGTGTGGGGTCATGGTCACACAAGATCATTATGTGGATTTAACATGATCTCTATGGTGACAGTGTGGGGTCATGGTCACACAAGATCATTATGTGGATTTAACATGATCTCCGTGGTGACAATGTGGGGTCATGGTCACACAAGATCATTATGTGGATTTAACATGATCTCTATGGTGACAATGTGGGGTCATGGTCACTCAAGATCAATATGAGGATTTAACATGATCTCTATGGTGACAGTGTGTGGTCATGGTCACTCAAGATCATTATGTGGATTTAACATGATCTCTATGGTGACAGTGTGGGGTCATGGTCACACAAGATCATTATGTGGATTTAACAAGATCTCTATGGTGACAATGTGGGGTCATGGTCACACAAGATCAATATGTGGATTTAACATGATCTCTATGGTGACAGTGTGGGGTCATGGTCACACAAGATCATTATGTGGATTTAACATGATCTCTATGGTGACAGTGTGGGGTCATGGTTAGGGGTGACTATTGGGGTCAATTTTACTATTGCGATAGTATTGCGATAGTTAAAATACTATTGCGATAGTATTGCGATAGTTGTAGGACTATTGCAATAGTATTGTGTAAATACATATTAATTAAAAAAATATTCTGTTTCGCATGGAATACACAAGTTCTGTGTATTTATTTATTAGCATGCAATGTTTTCTTTATTATCATGACATCGAACACACTGCACTAATTTACTTGTCCGTAGTGAAAAGTTGAAAACCCACTTGCCCGTATATCCGAACTTTATATGTTTAAATAATATAAACCAACCTTATTTAAAAATCGATACACAGTCCCGCTAAGTTACATGATTGTTTACCTGTCGTCTTCAATAATAAGGCTGCGTCACGTTCCCGTATATCGATTTAGCGACCGCGTAGTATACTTGTAACTGACGCATGCGCTATAGCACTTTAAATTACCCATACCCGGGATTATGGGGGTCACATCGCCTACTTTGCTCACTATTCAGTACCAAAGAAGCCATTTTCGACAGTAGTTATTCTTATTGACAGCTGGCTTGTTTTGAGCGGAAAATACATTACATACCCACCGCATTTTACACAGTTTTTATGTGACGGGCGATAACTCTTGACATTTCCGGTTCTTATTCAGGTTATTGTCGGCTGGAAATGTTGTCCGCCACCGTTGTCGGCTGGCTTGTGTTTATTGCGGAAGTTCCGCAGGAAAATAAACAAGAACATTTGCCGATGCTTTCTCATTAAAATACGATTTAAATGCCATGGGAACATAAAGTAAATGCACTCGCCGGTATTTTTACTTGTCCACGGACAAGTTACATTCGAAAATCTACTTGCCCGGCGTAACAAATGACCGATTTCGCCATCCCTGACAACTATCGAAACTATTGCGATAGTACTGCCGCAATAGTCAATACTATCGATGGTCATATTTACCATCGATGGTTGACTATCGTGACGCTGTCTATTGCGATGCATCGATATTTCGATGCATCGTTACACCCCTAGTCATGGTCACACAAGATCATTATGTGGATTTAACATGATCTCTATGGTGACAATGTGGGGTCATAGTCACACAAGATCATTATGTGGATTTAACATGATCTCTGTGGTGACAGTGTGGGGTCATGGTCACACAAGATCAATATATGTGGATATAACATGATCTCTTTAGTGACAATGTGGGGTCATGGTCACACAAGATCATTATGTGGATTTAACATGATCTCCGTAGTGACATTGTAGTCATGGTCACAACACAAATATGGCCTAGTTACGTTTGATTGTGTTATCACTAGTTTCCTCGTGTTTTCAGCAATCCAATGCATTCATGAAAGGAACAAAATCGGACACTGTGCTCACGAACATATTACAGAAAATAGAGGATCACCTTAGCAACAGTGGTACCACATTCCTAGAGGGAGAAAACATGTCATACACCGATTGTTTCCTGTTACCACGGTTACAACACATCATCGTTGCTGGCAAGGTACACAAATTAAGTTATTTAATGTACTTGTATCATAATGATAGTCACTATCATTGGGAAGACGGATCTGTAGTCCAATGGTAACACACTGGACTGGTAATCCAGGGATCACAGGTTCGATCCCCCGTCTGACCCTAATAAAATTCAACAGTCTTTCAGATGGGACGTTAAGCCGACGTCTCGTGTCGGTGCTTTACACTGTGCACGTAAAAGAACCAGAGGAGACTCTGGAATGGGTCTCTGTCTGTATCATTGCACTATCCTCCAAAAATCTAAAATGACTAACCTCTTCAGGAGGCGTCGCTCATATGGGCAACCGGTAGCAACGATAAATAAACGTAAATACACACACATATTGGGAAGTGGTGATTCACTTATCGACAATCTCCAATATTGATGCATGACGAACGATGCATTCCCACAAACATAGCTGATTGATCAACGATCAGCAAATAACTGCCATGCTTCTTAACCCATTCAACACCAAGTAACTCACATGGACTTGTCCATGATATTCATAAACCAATAAATGAATCAGAAAATCACATTTGGACAAGTTCATTTATCAAAGTGGGTAATTATGTCTAAAATTAGTCATATCACTGGCAAAAAGTGCAGATCCTGGATCTACACTTTTTGTAAGCCTATTTAGAGGTCTGTGGTGTTGAAAGGGTTAAAGGGGACGGACCCTCCCTGGTTACGATCGTTGACTTCAAATCATGTGCGCCTCATCGCTGTAAATTCGAATCCTCCTTAGTTCATGTGAGGAAGCCATACAGCGGAAGGTCGATGGTTCTACCCAGGTGCCTGTCCGTGCCTGGAATACTGTTCAGAGGGACACCCGGAGTCTTTCTTCACCAATAATAACTGGAGTGTCACCGCATGACCTAAGCTGGTGGTGCGACTTTAACCCCCCCCCCCCCCTCCCCCAACTAAACAAATAGTATAAGTTGTTAAAGCTTGTTACCTCATTTTTAACACAGGGATTCGGCACGTTTGGGGGTACTAGTATATATATTTAAGTAAAAAAAGTAATCTCCGGTGACTGAATGGTTTCCCGATTGGTGCAGGGTAGAAACTGCCAGGCTGGGCGAAAGTAAACCGGAAGTTAAATATAATAGAATTTTGAAGATTACTTTTTTTAGTAAAAGTCATTTATACCTTATTATTTATATACAAGAGATGACTATGAATGGGTAAAATAAAATTATGATATTCTTCACAAAAATTTTTAAAAAACATGTTACATTCTAATAATCCCATCAGAACGCTCGTTTCAACGTGAACTGCGCCGCTTGAGAAATTTTCAAAACAAATTGAAAAATTCTACGAAATCTCTTTTTGACATACATTTTTGCCGTACATTTTTGCCGAATAAACCTACAACATGCCGAATCCCTGTGATTTTTAAAATAAATTAGAAATTTGTATTGAATTTAGAAAACAAAACATTCTAACTGACAATTTTGGCTTGTTTTTTTTGTTGGTGGGGCTGCGTTCTGCACAGTATCTAGACAAGGTGCAGCTAAATTTTGACTTAAAAAAGCTGATTTTAAGCTGGATCTTCCATTTACATGTACATACATGTATTGTAGAAGTCGAAGGTACTTTGTGGACTGATGACATTCATTATGACAATAGTTGTTTATCTCATTTTTGGAAGAAACTGGGCTGGGTTGAGATATCCTGTCAACTTGCGCGGGTTGAAATATCCTGTTAACTTGCTCGGGTTGAAATATCCTGTTGACTTACTCCGGTTGAGATATCCTGTTGACTTGCTCGGGTTGAGATATCCTGTCAACTTGCTCGGGTTGAGATATCCTGTCGACTTGCTCGATTCGAGATATCCTGTCGACTTGCTCGATTCGAGATATCCTGTCGACTTGCTCGATTCGAGATATCCTGTCGACTTGCTCGGGTTGAGATATCCTGTCGACTTGCTCGGGTTGAGTTATCCTGTCGACTTGCTCGATTTGAGATATCCTGTCGACTTGCTTGGGTTGAGATATCCTGTCAACTTGCTCGGGTTGAGATATCCTGTCAACTTGCTCGGGTTGAGATATCCTGTCAACTTGCTCGGGTTGAGATATCCTGTCAACTTGCTCGGGTTGAGATATCCTGTCGACTTGCTCGGTTTGAGATATCCTGTCGACTTGCTCGGGTTGAGATATCCTGTCGACTTGCTCGGGTTGAGATATCCTGTCGACTTGCTCGATTTGTGATATCCTGTCGACTTGCTTGGGTTGAGATATCCTGTCAACTTGCTCGGGTTGAGATATCCTGTCAACTTGCTCGGGTTGAGATATCCTGTCGACTTGCTCGATTTGAGATATCCTGTCGACTTGCTCGGGTTGAGATATCCTGTCGACTTGCTCGGGTTGAGATATCCTGTCGACTTGCTCGGGTTGAGATATCCTGTCGACTTGCTCGATTCGATATATCTTGTCAGCTATATTCCACTACAAATCTTTAAAAATTGCACTGATGTGCAACAATAATTTATGAAGTTTTGTACATCAGCTTTTTCTATGGCTTATAATGTAAATAATTGTTATAATAAAACTTGTAAATAAAACACAATCAAATGGATAGATAGACAGTTCCAACAAATAATTATTACAATAAAACATGTTATGGTAGACCTGTATAATTTACCCAAGAAATTCTCTAATATATGAATAAAACAGACCCATACACAGGATGTTTCACAGGAGGTGCGTAATTCTATCGGGGGTTTAGTCCAAGCACGACTACAGAACACGCAAAGTTTTTCATGGGGACCTTGGTGATTCTCCCGTCAAGGCTCATCTTAAAACCTCGATGCCTCGGCGCATTTGATGCTTTTTTATTATTATATACCAAATTTATATAGCGCTCTTTTCATCTAAAAATAAAACGTTCAAAAGCGCATAAACATATTTCTTGTATACAGTATTACTATCGGCCAGAAAAAACTGAATGGCAAACTAACGAGATCTTATTTATTTGAGATAATATATTTATGGGTGACTTGTTGATGTGTGTGTTGTGTTGTGTACATTAATGTCAATGACATTGTCATTGTGGTACACTAGACATGACATCCTGTGTTAATGTAAATGAGGTGGATCATATTTCAAATACTGTACATTACAGTTTATGAATACAAAATATAAGCCGCTTGAAATACCATCTCTTCTTCAGGTTTTTTGTTTGTCATTATGTGTCATCATTATATTTAGTCGTGTGCAGTTCTTGCATTCATGATATATTTATTTTGGGGCACTCCTATCTATACGCATCTGTGATCGTTAAGAATTGTCTTCATTTCATAGATTCTTGCTTTAATACACGTGTGTGAAAGATTTTGTGGAAGTCGTGATAGCGCAGTGGATGCACGTTCAATTCAAGTGCGAAAGGTCCGCAGTTCGAGCCCTGCTGGCGCCGTTACGATTGTGCCCCTAGGCTGCTTAGGCAAGGCATTTAAAGTCCACGTTGCCACTTAGAACTCTCTCCCTCGTGGCGATGGATTCCATCAGAAATGAGGTCTCAAGAGTGATTAATATAAGTTGTAAGAACTTGTTTTGCAATCGAGCTAAAATAAATTTGTATAAACTAAAGATTTTGTTTGGTGTCGAGTATGCTTAGTTTGCTTTAAGTGGCCGAGTGGTTATTGTCGTTGACCTCAAATCACATGCCTCTCGCCGATGTGGGTTCGAATCCAACTGGGAGTTCAAAAGTGTTTCTAATGAGTAAGCTATGCAGCTTACTTGCGATAGGTTGCTGGTTCTACCCAGGTATGGTCTGTGTCTGATATATTGTTCAGAGGGGAACCCTATGCTTCCTCCAATAATAATAGCTGGAGAGTCACATTATGACATGTAAGCTGCTGGTGCGACTAACACAAACTAACACATTCTATACTAATTGTTTCGTGAAAATAGGGATTAATTGTCTTGCATTGTCTGCTAGCAGTAGCAGATGACACAAACTGGATGGCTAAATTGTAACATTTTAATGCTGGTAGGGGGGGAACGATGTTTGCCATGATTTGGGTTGAAATACTAACACTGAAGGTGTATATATTTCAACCATGGACAAAATTACGGATGCGCATATCATTTCACGTGGGCATGTGCAATTTTGGTGGGTAAGTACGGTAATTAAGTCACATCAGCAAGACTGTTCAGCACAGGACTGACTACAATGCATGTCATAAAAAGTAAATAACACCTTCTGTTACCATCTCTATAGTATTTTATGCATATGAATTACGAACAGATTTTATTGCCGACAGTCCTGTGACACGTACATGTACTACAATGTACAAGAAAGTGGAACCGATAATTGGATTTCCTGTATGCATCTATAGTGTATTAGTCCGCCTCCGTGGTCGAGTGATTAATCAATCTACACTGATGGTCACGGGTTCGAGTCCCGCTCAGGCCGTGTCTCATTTATATGAAAAAGTTGGCAGTTTCTTACGGAGGTTGATGCACCCAAGTACTGGTTAACCGCTGGAGCCTGCACAGGAAAGGTGTTGTTAGGTAAACTGCCCGTCGGCGATATAGCCCAAAATGGTGCTGATGCAGGCGTAAAACCCGAAATATAATAATAATCTACAGTGTACATATCTTTACTACCGTATGTAAATGAGGTTATTGTCGTTGACTTCTAAATCACTTGCCCCTCACCGCTGCAGGTTCAACTCCCACTGGGGCTGTCAAATTATTTCATGTGATGCAGGTCTTCAGTTCTACCCTGGTACCCGTCCATGCCTGCTGGGAGGGACACCCGGGATCTTCTTCCACCAATAATTGCTGGAGAATCACCGTATCACTAGTTTCTATGCTTACAATAAAACTTACTGGACACGTTTGACTGGGTGTATGGCAAACAGGAAATGTGTCCATAATCCTGAGTAATATTGGTGTGCAAGTACCTCTGCACTGCTCAGAATACAAGAGTGTTGTATGAAGTGGTGTTTTTTGTTCCCAGCACAGAGCAGTCAAGGACATTCGCTTCAGATGTGAGACGTCCGGAGTTCGAGCCCATCTGGAGCCGTTGCGATATTGTCCTTAGGGAAAAAAATCACTTAAATTCCACGTTGCCTCTTCTCTCTCCCTCGTGGCGATGGATTCCACCAAGAAAGAGGTCTCGAGAGGAGATTAAACTAATTGTTTCGCAATCGAGCTAAAATAAATTTGTATATAAAAGTAATCCGTTGCTAGGGTGTTATCATTCCAAAAGATATATTCTCTACCTTAATCTTGCCTACATGATTGTGTACATGTATTATACCATTTGTGGATCAATAAATTAAAGCTTAACCCTTTCAACACCACAGACCTCTAAATAGGCTTACAAAAAGTGTAGATCCAGATGAGCCGGCTCGTGACGAGCCGTCTCATCAGGATCTGCACCTTTTGCCAGTGATATGACTATTTTTAGACATAATTACCCATTTTGATAAATGAACTTGTCCAAATGTGATTTTCTGATTCATTTATTGGTTTATGAATATCATGGACCAGTCCATGTGAGTTACTTGGTGTTGAATGGGTTAAGACTAGTAGGGCCTCTAACTTTATCGCCAAACGCCGACTTATTTTAGGAATAATAACTTGGAAAGATAGTTTGTTTGGCTTGTCGATGTCGTGCAGTAACCTCGTACATTTTGTCACTGATGCTGCTGATTCTCATTTCACCCATTATGGCAAGTGGTTACGGTCATTGATTTAAAATCACTTGCCCCTCACTGCTGTAGACTGAGGGTGTCGAATACATTCGTGCCGGGAAGTGATCCAGCTGGCTTGCGGAATGTCTGTGGTTCTACCCAGACGCTCGGCTGGTCACCCAGGGTTTTCCGCCACAATTAATAGCTGGAGAGTCGCCATAGATGACAGGCTGTTACTGCGACTTTAACCCATTCAACACCAAGTAACTGACATGGACTGGTCCATGATATTTTTAAGACCAATAAATTAATAACAAAATTACATGTGGATCAGTTCATTTATCAAAATGGGTAAAAAAAAATCTAAAAATAGTTATATTACTTGAAAAAAGTGCAGATCCTGATGAGACGGCTCGTCACGAGCCGGCTCATCTGGATCTACACTTTTTTGTAAGCCAATTTAGAGGTCTGTGGTGTTACTGCGACTTTAAACTCCCAAAACAAACAAACATTAATTGTCACATGTTAAACACTATAAATTGTTTAAACACTTCATAAATAGATGTAAGTCATAAATTGGGTTGCCAAATGTTTTATATGTATCGTGTAGATTATTATGAAATATTATGAAATATTAATAAATTCATTCATCAATTGCCAACACGAGTGTGGAAATCTCCAAATATTTCACTTGTAAACAGCAAAAATTGACTTGTCCGTCACTGAATCCTACTTGTCAATAAAATTAAGACCAAACTTACAAAGTGGACTTGCCCTTTGATTCAGGTTCTGATATACACATAACATGCTTGGCAGATATTTGATGTGCTATAGATGTGTGTCGCCTTTCAACTTTCTTGGCGACACAGGGCCTGCACTAAGAAAATAATTCAGGAAGTCTGGACTTCCAGCCATGACAATTTGGAAGTCCCAGGCAAAATGTTTGGAAGTCCCATCCACCAGATCATTTTACGTGTTAAACAAGCATGCGAAATCGCATTGGTCGTGTAACATGTACATGCTAGCAACTTAATTTCAAACATTTGTTTACCACCTCAACATTCCATGCCATTCAATTAATGAACTTGGATAATATATTTATAATAAAATACATATACTTTCAACATTCTTTATTGTTTCTTGCCAACTTCTTGGTTTTTAATATATACATAAATGTGGATAAATTTTATCGACCAGTCAATGTCTCTATGTAGCACACATGAGCATGTTCACTTCTTCGGCTGGTATAGTCTCGCCAGACGCCGTCTCTTCTCACGCCTCCAATGACCGATGGCCAGCTCGTACGGGAATGAGTCCATGCCAGGTCCCTTGGCGATCCGCATCAGTGTTTCCAAGTTCTCCGGGCTCAGAGAGGTTCGCGACTTCACCTTAATTCGGTTCTGGAGACTAGATCCACGTTCACAGGCTACACTTGTCACAGGAACACACAGTCCAATTGCGCATATTTGTGAGGTCAGTGGATACTCAGATTTGTGACGCGTAATAAGCAGCTTCGAGAAATCCTGAAAACTCATGTTTTTGTATGACCCGGTCATGAGGGCCTTCACTCCGCAGTACTCTAGCTGTAGTTTCTGGCTGTCTACCTGATATTTGTCACTGAGAGTTTTTAACTTGTCATTCGTGACAACTTCCTCATCCAATGACGCAGCTTTAGGTTCGTACACGCTGAAGGCTTCCAACACAGGACTAGACTCGGTTGATAGTCTTTCGTCGACGTGATGTACCACAGTCTCAATGTAACTAACCCGAAGTGCTTCAACCTGTGTTTTCTCATTGGCGTGGGTGAGCTGGATCCCCTTGTAATATATCTTTGACCCAGTCGTCGTCACAGCCTCTTTGAATGTTTCTGTGCATTCCCCATCCACCGTTTTCAGTCCATTCAACCGGCCTAGTGTACTCTCCTTCATTGGCGTAAACTGACTAAGATCTAAACTGTCCGACTGTAGTTGCCGACACAATACACCAATCACTCCCAGGACATCTGACAACACAGCAGTGAATGCTGGAAACTTGTAATGCAACATCTCCTTCAATAGTCCATTTGCGACGTTGTCCCCAACAGTGTTTTTCCCATCATTGCTCTCCAGATAAGTGACTATGGATCCATAGCACATGTGCACAGTCTTCACTGCACCTTCCATTGCCAGCCACCGGATGCTGATGGGATCTTTGACTTTCAACTGCGGCTCATCCATTACTGCCTGTAGGGCTTCAAGTTTATGTGATCTGATCCCAGAGCCAGTTACGTGCACATACAAGTTTTTTAGTGTTTCCCGATACTTTTTCAAGTAAGGAATGTCCTTTGCAGAATCAGCACAAGCAAGAGCGAGCCTGTGGGCTACACAGTGTACGTGTAGAAGATACGGGGCATCCTTCTCCAATTTCACTCCTACGCCAGCCTTTCTACCAAACATCACAGAAGCACCATCACTACCAAGGCCTACCAAATTTACGGCATCCAGTCCTAGACACTTAATTTCTTTCAGGATTTCCTCTGTTATTGTGTTGGCGCATCCATCTGGAATTCTGATATTCCCAACTAAGTCTGTTGTTATTTCACCATCTGCTACGTATCTGATATATACAACAAGTTTCTTGTGAATGGACAGATCGGTGCTTTCATCTACAATAATTCCATAATATTTGCCCTCACGAAGGCGTTGTCGAAGCTGCTCATCAAGCACATACAGCAAACTTTGTTGTACATCTTTCACAGACTCATGATGAATGTCAGTCACTTGAGGGTCTACGCCACTTGCTTTCAAAAATTCGAGTTGGGAATTCACCATTGAATTTGGTAAATGTTCCAGGGCACAATAATGCACAGTCCTAAACAAGTGTTTTTCTGACGCTGACACTGATGTGGGTTGCGGGGGTGTTTCTTCCTCAGCGTTGGAGTCGATGTTGGTTCCATACAGCTGTCTCCGCATGTGGTGGGCTTCCAGCGCTTGCTTGTGTTCTTTGGCTTCATTGTGTTTCACCACGGTTGATCTTTGGAGGTTTCCTGTAAATACAGATATGTATACATCAGAGCTCATATACTTTCGCAGAGAAACAAGAAAAATGCAATATATTTAATGGCACATTATAAATATAATTTATGTTACCCAATTTCAACTAAGTTAGCTCTGTAACTAAACATGACACATCACAAACTGTGTTCAATATAAACAAATATAAAAATACCCTCATGACAGCCAATTTTAGAGACAAGCAGCAGGATCCACGGATCCAATACACATTTCGGTTGGTGGGTGGTGGTGGTGTGTGTGTGTGTGTGTGTGTGTGTGTGGTAAATAGGTCGTGATTTCCAAAACTGAACCAATAATTTGAATGCCAAAACGGCTCATAAAATGCGGCGTCCTTTCAGTTTCGGTTTGACATGGAAGTGACGTAATTCGAACAGTACCGATAAAATAATGGCACGGATTAAAATGTCGTGACCAAATGTAATGACGGAACAATATTTATATATATTTGATTCAAAAGTGAATAAATATTGTTTAAACTAAGTGTATAATTGAATATACTGTACGCATTGAGTTTTAATTATTCACCCAAATGTATGTGTACGTTATCGTGGTCTACGACTACGTGCAGGAATGCACGAAACGCTATCTGAATGTGTAGGTAGGAATTGGCGGTACTTATGCACTAAGTTCCTCCCGTTATATTACCTGGAAAAAAAGACGCACAATACTCAATTAATATACCATACCTGCTCCTTCTTTGGTGAACGAGTTTTGTACGCCAGCAGCGCGACATACTTTGCAGAACATGCGATTGCTATTTGAATTATGTTCTAGCCAGTCAAATTGCGTGAGCCATGTTTTCTGAAAGACGCGCGATTTCGATTTCGGATCTGGCTTCAGAACTTTACTCGGACTTCTAACAGACTCGACGTTAACGGACGCGACATTGTCAATTTTACGTTTTATTGCATGCGAGACGCCAAAATCTAGTAACGAACGTTGCGACATTTTGACATGCTATGGAAGATGTGGAGAAATTATTTGAATATAAACAAAATTGAGACTGGAATTGAATGAAATGTGTGAAATCACCGAGCATAAAATGAATGCTTAATGACGATAATTGTTGTGAAAACAAAATGCGGCGGCGTTTATGTCTTCTCATTAGTCTAATTTAGCATTCGTTAAGAAAATATGTGTGTCCCAATTAAAGTTGTACGACTGATGCACACACGAAAATGCCGAAATCAAGTCGGACCGATCGTCTACTAATTTGTTTTCTATTGTTGTTGTATACTATAATTGCGTGTTAATTGTCTTTACGACACGCGAGAAATCATACAGGTATGTGAGCCTGTCGAGTAAAGGGCGGGGCTTAATCCTGTCACTGCGCCTATCAGAGTCATGATTGACAGCATACAGAGTGGAATCGGGCTGTCGGCGACACAAAGGTTGTTTGTTACTGATTGGATTAACGAATACCCTATGGCGTGAAAGGAGCACTTATTGATCCGAGAATTGGATATTTTACAAAATGGTATTTGAAGTGGACGTCCGGGGGCTGACATTTCGGCGTATTTGGAAAAATATGGACGTCTGATGTACGCCGCCAGGTGTAATTTTGGACGTACGACAGCAATTTCTCGGCGTATATTACGCCCGTACGCCCGCTAACGCGAGCCCTGGCGACATATAGCTGGATGTTTTGTCTGCTAATTGTGGGTACTGTGTGCATATGCCACATGTAACTTGTTCAGGATTGTCTGCTAATTGTGGGTACTGTGTGCATATGCCACGTGTAACTTGTTCAGGATTGTCTGCTAATTGCATCCATGGAAACTCCGGAATCAACAAACCCACGTTTTTGTTGTTTTTTAGTCTTTTGTCTGGTCTACATGTATCTGTTTTTGGATGTTCTTTTGCTGTTGAGATTGTTGTTACTTGAAGTTGATCGAGTAATTTGTAAACATCTGTAGAATAAAACTTTGACCAATTACCGCTGTCTCGGATTGAACACTATCTGTTGACATAGCTGGGTTTGGTAAATGTTTTATACATAACCATCATGGTGGAATGTTTACAATTCCAACTTCTGCTAACTAATTCCGTTCTAATTTATTCATGTAGTAAGCATGCATACATGGAAATTACGTTGTCTCAGAGTATTCTTTGATAGTCCAACATTTTATATCTATTATTTATATATATTATAATATTATCTACAGTTTAGTACTTGTCCGCAAACACTTGTCTGTTAGACAAATCGGACGAGTAGGGAATAGGATTTCCATACCCCAGGCCAAGCATAACAGTCGCTTTAAAGCTATCATATATATGTTATTTATAATACACCGGCTGTATACGTAGTTCCAGGATGTACAGGAAAGTAAGCCTACCGTCAATGTACATGTACATCATTTATTAACTCTTTCAACCCCACGTAACTGACATGGACTGGTCCATGATATTCTTAGACCAATAAATGAATAAGAAAATTACATTCGGACCAGTTCATTTATCAAGATGGGTAATTTTGTCTAAAATTAGTAATACTACTTGCAAAAAGTGCAGATCCTCATCTGGATCTACACTTTTTGTAAGCCTATAAATAGAGGTCTGCGGTGTTGAAAGGGTTAATGAACCTTTGAATTGATTTTGCGCAAGGAGCTGATCGGTGGGAAAATGTTTATGTTGAAGTCAGGGTCCCTATTGCGACTATTTCATCCATCGTGCCCCCTAGAATGAGCCCAGAGACTTTGTTTACCGTTGCTATTCAACGACTTCACTTACCCGATGACGTATGTAAGTTTGTGGTAGAGCCAGATTGTCATTTTGTGATCGGTCGTGACAAGATATTTACGATTTTATTTTCTGTACATTGTAGTATTACCGTGGTTACGATATTCCTCTTTCAATGAAGTGTTTGTGGCGGTACCTGCGTGATTCGTATGATTCGCCGGCATTCTCGGACACATTGCCCACAGACGATGACCTACTCAAGTTTCACTGGTCAAGGTTTAATCATTCGGAAATAGCATATTTTCACAAACAGGGAATTAAAGGTAGGTCGAATTCAATACATCCATCTGTTGTAGTGTATATTATCGTGACTGGTAGTTCTTATATTAGTTTAACCCTTTCCTTCTTAGAGATTTAGGTTAATATACTATTCTATCTCCATATAAACGACAGCCATTTAGCTATCATGCAGTTGATAAGTAGACGCCATATCTATCCCACCTCCATATATATTACTGTGACTTCATAGAGATTTAGGTTAATATACTATTATATCTCCATACAAACGACAGCCATTTAGCTATCATGCAGTGGATAAGTAGTCACCATATCCATCCCACCTCCATAGATATTACTGGGACTTCATAGAGATTTAGGTTAATATACTATTATATCTCCATATAAACGACAGCCATTTAGCTATCATGCAGTGGATAAGTAGTCGCCATATCTATCCCACCTCCATAGATATTACTGGGACTTCAAGAGATTCTGACCGTTATTATGAACATTGGTTTGGCTACTACATTGTCAATGTATGTCGTATTGGTAATGGCGTCGAGAGGTGTTTCTATGAGGGAAATGGTTAAACATTATTTATTTCAGTATTTTTACATGTAATCAAGAAATGAGCATTTTTATATAATTTAGCAGCAGTAGACTGAAAGGGATTAGAACGAAAGAAAACGTATACAGTTCTTCTCCCTAGCAATTGATTGATATACAATAGGCAGGTAGTTCTTGTAGTTGCAACGTATTTTGTTGTGTTTAATAAGTGAAGGAGTGCTGTATACATGAAGAAGAAATGTTCCAGAAATACTAATTTCGTGAAACTCTGTAGTTCTCTGTCATGTCAATACACAATTGTGTAGACTTGTAAACACAGCCGTGTAGATTTTTTCAGTGCTGTCACATAACACCATTTCCGATTGAAAGCGGTGGTTTAGTAGAATTATGTAAATTTGATATCTACTGTTCTACTGCCTAATAATTATAAACATTGAACATTCATGTGGGGGGACAGCTTTCGACAATGTTTCATCACATTTGTCCTCGGTAGAATCTTACTTTCTCTGCACGCCAACAGTGAAAATAAGTCAAATATGTCATGTAATTTCATTAGAATTGTCGAAACGGCACATATTCTAAAGAAATTCTGTGTCAAATATGTCGTGTAATTTCATTAGAATTGTCGAAACGGCACATATTCTAAAGAAATTCTGTGTCAAATATGTCGTGTAATTTCATTAGAATTGTCGAAACGGCACATATTCTAAAGAAAATGTAATTTCATTAGAATTGTCGAAACGGCACATATTCTAAAGAAAATCTATGTCAAATTTCCAGCGTTTTCAGTTACAAATAGGAAAAACACATTTAATGAATTGTCGTCTGCTTCAATTAATTGAACTATTTATAGTCTTTTTTATATACCTAGCATGCAAAGCTTTTATTTTAAGCACAGTAAAGTAAGGGTCGAAAATGTTTGTGTACAACGGCCAGATTTACTGCGCCGACGAGGCTGAGGGTCGAGTTGACTAGGCTACGCTTTGACCGCATATATGTCAGAGTTGCATGGGGCGTAGCTATGCAATCGGCTGCCTATGCTTCCAAATAAGAAGGCACCATCCATCGATTGTTCAGGATGTACCAGCAGTACTTCCATGCAAAATCTCCAAATTATCTGCTAGTCATACTTTGTCATGGTCAACCAATCATGGATACTAAAGCGGTAGAGACTGCCTCCGTGGTCGAGTGGTTAATATCACTGTCTCCGTGGTCGAGTGGTTAAGATCACTGCCTCCGTGGTCGAGTGGTTTAGATCACTGCCTCCATGGTCGAGCACTTGGTTAAGATCACTGCCTCCATGGTCGAGTGGTTAAGATCACTGCCTCAGTGGTCGAGTGGTTAAGATCATTGCCTCCATGGTCGAGTGATTTAGATCACTGCCTCCGTGGTCGAGTGGTTAAGATCACTGCCTCCGTGGTCGAGTGGTTAAGATCACTGCCTCCGTGGTCGAGTGGTTAAGATCACTGCCTCCGTGGTCGAGTGGTTAAGATCACTGCCTCCGTGGTCGAGTGGTTAAGATCACTGCCTCCGTGGTCGAGTGGTTAAGATCACTGCCTCCGTGGTCGAGTGGTTTAGATCACTGCCTCCGTGGTCGAGTGGTTAAGATCACTGCCTCCGTGGTCGAGTGGTTACGATCACTGCCTCCGTGGTCGAGTGGTTTAGATCACTGCCTCCGTGGTCGAGTGGTTTAGATCACTGCCTCCGTGGTCGAGTGGTTTAGATCACTGCCTCCGTGGTCGAGTGGTTAAGATCACTGCCTCGGTGGTCGAGTGGTTTAGATCACTGCCTCCGTGGTCGAGTGGTTTAGATCACTGCCTACGTGGTCGAGTGGTTAAGATCACTGCCTCCGTGGTCGCATGGTTAAGATCACTGCCTCCGTGGTCGAGTTAGTTAAGATCACTGCTTCCGTGGTTAAGATCACTGCCTCCATGGTCGAGTGGTTACAGTCACTGACAAAAATTTAAAAACAATTTTTTTAGCACTCGCTTTATAAGACGTGAATCCACTTTCAGGCCATAATCTGGTGGTCAAAACCCCGTCTTATAGGCGAGTATAGACTGTGATATCATATACACGAGCAACTGTGCAGTTTGTCACTTCACAACAATTCTGTTCCGCCTCCGTGGTCGAGTGGTTACGGTCGCTGACTTGTATACCACTGTAATCTATCAACACTGATGGTCACGGGTTCGAGCCCCGCTCAGGCCGTGTCTCATTTATATGAAAAAGTTGGCAGTTTCTTACGGAGGTTTGTGCACCCAAGTACTGGTTAACCGCTGGAGCCTGCCCATGAAAGGTGTTGTTAGGTAATCTGCCTGCCGGCGATATAGCCCAAAATGGTGCTGATGCAGGCGTAAAACCCGAAATATAAATTAACAACAATTCTGACCTAAGATGAGCCACTTTGATATGTGCAGAATAACAGAATAAGATAAATATGATTCTTGTGTCATTTGTAGGCGTGTTTGGAGTACAACAGAAGGCTTCAAAGACGTGCTCAATTCCAGCCGAAGTTGCCAGCATGTTGAACAATGCAGCTAATGGAGATGAACAGATTGAGGATGATGACGAGGAGCAGTAACAAGCACGAACTGATGAACCCTTATGGTCTCTTGCAACTCGTCATGTAGACACAACTGTATCTTTCAATGCTATTGGTGTAAACTCTCTACTACTCTACTACTATCAGTTTAGGCAGAACTGTGTCTCACAATGCTATTGGTGTAAACTCTCTACTACTATCAGTTTAGGCAGAACTGTGTCTCACAATGCTATTGGTGTAAACTCTCTACTACTATCAGTTTAGGCAGAACTGTGTCTCACAATGCTATTGGTGTAAACTCTCTACTACTATCAGTTTAGGCAGAACTGTGTCTCACAACAATATTGGTCTAGATTTGATTTCAGTAAACTCCTTTGCCATATTAATAAATGCTTGAGATAAGAGACAAATAAATGTGGTCTTTTTGTTAAACACAGGCACTGTATTGTTGCTAAGTTTGTAACGTCTAAGGGGCTTATTTCTGTCTCGTCCATTTTTGTGGAATGAGAAACTAAGCAGTCGATATTCAGCGACAATAACTCTTTTAACATTTGCATATAACTATAACACTGCCAATTTTAATGCTTTCATAAGTTGCATACTACTCAAGGTTACTAACAAGTAAACACCCCTCACCTCCCTAGAATTCCCTTGGACTGAAATTTGGCCAACTATAGGTGTTTTTGGCTTTGATATGTGTTGTGGAGCATATATAGACCGGTGTTAGCTCATGAGTTTGTGTTTTAGTCGTATTTACTCGCTTATAAGGCAGACGATGTAGAACGAGAGTGTAATTGATCATCATTCGTGCATAGCCAGCTATTGCATTATAGCTTGCTCACAAAGCCAGGAATAGAGCAACTGGTTTGTGAATATGGATGGTATATCGGTTGCTCACAAAGTCAAGAATAGAGCAACTGGTTTGTGAATATGGATGGTATATCGGTTGCTCACAAAGCCAGGAATAGAGCAACTGGTTTGTGAATATGGATGGTATATCGGTTGCTCACAAAGCCAGGAATAGAGCAACTGGTTTGTGAATATGGATGGTATATCGGTTGCTCACAAAGCCAGGAATAGAGCAACTGGTTTGTGAATATGGATGGTATATCGGTTGCTCACAAAGCCAGGAATAGAGCAACTGGTTTGTGAATATGGATGGTATATCGGTTGCTCACAAAGCCAGGAATAGAGCAACTGGTTTGTGAATATGGATGGTATATCGGTTGCTCACAAAGCCAGGAATAGAGCAACTGGTTTGTGAATATGGATGGTATATCGGTTGCTCACAAAGCCAGGAATAGAGCAACTGGTTTGTGAATATGGATGGTATATCGGTTGCTCACAAAGCCAGGAATAGAGCAACTGGTTTGTGAATATGGATGGTATATCGGTTGCTCACAAAGCCAGGAATAGAGCAACTGGTTTGTGAATATGGATGGTATATCGGTTGCTCACAAAGCCAGGAATAGAGCAACTGGTTTGTGAATATGGATGGTATATCGGATTGCAATTTAATATGAAAGAGAGAATGGATGGAAGTCATTTTTTTTTTTAAATAAAAAATTGTTGTATAAATAATGTTACCTAAACATGGGAGAGAAAAAAAAACGAGCATGTAAATTGTTAACTTTCTTTTACTGTTAAATCTCTATGTTTTTCTTCGATCTCTTAGTTTGAACCGTTGACCGCTTTCAGATATTCCAGATTGTTTACGGATAAATATGGTGCTCTGTCATTAAAACTGGAATTTAACATTCCCTGTAGTTGTTCGTGTATGCTTGTAGGTTTTCAGTTACAGAAGTAGAACTTTGTACATAGACTGTCTATAAACAAGAAATATTACCCCAAACACATCCATGTAGATCTATTGTTGTTTGAACCTGTCTTATCAAATTTCTCTTTCATTTGTGTATGTGTATAGTTAGGTAGGGCTACTAATAAACCTTGAATACAATTTGGCATTTAAAATTTACCGTGGTTGATGTCGTTTACTTCAAATCACTTGCCCCTCATCCGCTATATGTTTGAATCCCACTGGGGTGTGTCAAATTCTTTCATGTGGAGAAAGCTATCCAGCTGGCTTGCGGAAGGTCGGTGGTTCTACCTGGGTGCCCATGCCTGAAATACTGCTCGGAGGGGTATCAGGTGTCTTCCTCTGCCAGTGATAGCTGGAGTGTGGCCATAGGATCTAAGCCGTTTGTTCGACTGTAAACCCCAAAGACAAAGAAACAAATTGACTTGTCGACTATATTTGTACCAAGCCTACAAGAACAGTACGGTGTTGTAGCACATTTTACAATTTCTAAGGTATTTTCAAAAGTTGTGTAGTAGGGTCAATATACATGTGTGTGTATGTATAATACGAATATTATATGTATACAGTATATATACGTATGTTTATATTGTACGATATGCAACCATAAGATTGTACTATACGCTTGTTAGGATATACATACCAATGTTGTGTATATCTATACGTAATTTGTATCATATAAACATACCGTATACCAGCATTGTATATACCGGTAAGATCGGTACATTTATACCGTATGCATGTATGACAGCGGTTTATGGTATGATTTATACGGTATGATCGTACCATAGTTGGATATCGTATACCGGTATATATACTGTATATCTGTATAATACAAGCACACTATACTATACGATGATATTATACGATCATACCAAATGCTCATTAAACAAACTATATGTATATGAATGTTCATTAAACATACTATATGTATATGAATGTTCATTAAACATACTATATGTACATGAATGCTCATTAAACATACTATATGTATATGAATGTTCATTAAACATACTATATGTATATGAATGTTCATTAAACATACTATATGTATATGAATGTTCATTAAACATATTATGTACATGAATGTTCATTAAACATACTATATGTATATGAATGTTCATTAAACATACTATATGTACATGAATGTTCATTAAACATACTATATGTATATGAATGTTCATTAAACATACTATATGTATATGAATGTTCATTAAACATACTATATGTATATGAATGTTCATTAAACATACTATATGTATATGAATGTTCATTAAACATACTATGTGTACATGAATGTTCATTAAACATACTATATGAATGTTCATTAAACATACTATATGTATATGAATGCTCATTAAACATACTATATGTACATGAATGCTCATTAAACATACTATATGTACATGAATGCTCATTAAACATACTATATGTACATGAATGCTCATTAAACATACTATATGTACATGAATGCTCATTAAACATACTATATGTACATGAATGATCATTAAACATACTATATGTACATGAATGCTCATTAAACATACTATATGTACATGAATGCTCATTAAACATACTATATGTACATGAATGCTCATTAAACATACTATATGTACATGAATGCTCATTAAACATACTATATGTACATGAATGCTCATTAAACATACTATATGTACATGAATGCTCATTAAACATACTATATGTACATGAATGCTCATTAAACATACTATATGTACATGAATGCTCATTAAACATACTATATGTACATGAATGCTCATTAAACATACTATATGTACATGAATGCTCATTAAACATACTATATGTACATGAATGCTCATTAAACATACTATATGTACATGAATGCTCATTAAACATACTATATGTACATGAATGCTCATTAAACATACTATATGTACATGAATGCTCATTAAACATACTATATGTACATGAATGTTCATTAAACATACTATATGTACATGAATGCTCATTAAACATACTATATGTATATGAATGTTCATTAAACATACTATATGTACATGAATGTTCATTAAACATACTATATGTACATGAATGTTCATTAAACATACTATATGTATATGATATGAATACGTTATATTGACCCTACTATACATGTTTCTCCCTGCAATGTCGTGTGTATAGACTCTGTATTTGGCAGAGTTGTTGGGAGAGTATATGTATATTTCGTATATGTTGTTGCGCGTTTTGTTTGATGTGTTTTGCTCGGGATGGTATTTCACACAGTAACAGTAGTGCATGTGCATGCCCTTGCCATTGTTGCAAATCCTTGTAGTGTACTTATTGTATGCTTTGCAGAATTGTAAGCATTTACCAGAAAAGTAGTGACCTCCGTGGCGGAGTGGTAGCAGTCGGTTACTTCAAATCACTGCCCCTAACTGCTGTAGGTTCGAATTTCACTTGGCTTGCAGTAAGTCAGTGGTTCTACCTGGGTACCCGCCTGTTTCCTGAAATACTGGCCGGAGGGCACGCACCCAGAGTCTTCCTCCAATAATAACTGGAGAGTCGCCATATGAACTACGATGTTCGTGCAACTTTAAACCCTAATAAACAAATCATCCGAAAATTTGATCACTGGAAATTTATTCTCCCGTGGTTTTCACCCTCTTGGTTGCCCGTCACTGCCATTCAAGATGTGCGCTGCTTCCACACTCGGGATTTAGCTAAGCTCTATGTCAGATAGAAACTCATTTAAATATGTAATGTATTCTAGCACTATTGCAATATGTCGGCATCGGTTTTATCCATCGCAAAAACATCTACAGCTCGACAATTTAGTTTATATTCCGCCCTAATTTTCACAGAACTTGGAACTGTTTTTGGCAGTCGTGGACTTTATGTGACTTGTCCGTGTGATTAAATGGTACAAAATAGGCCGGATTTTGCAACAATAGTGCCTGGATTTCATTTTGTGTGACGTACTCTCGCCGATTGCATCGTTAATATTAATTGCTATAGAGTGGTGAATGTCTTGTAACTTTGGAAATATTATGTCTCAGAAACTTGTGTGGTTCAGTATTTTGCTTACATATCATTGGAGAGGAAATAAAAAGTATTTTTTATAGCTGTATCATAATCTTGTACATATTGTTTGTGGCTGGAAAACAAAAGCTAGAGGGCGGTTGGGGATTAGTCCTCTGTCTCCCTGACGCGTCATGCTGCCTAGTTTTGGGCTCAGGGAGCGCCATGTGGACTCGGGAGGGGGCTATTTTGCGCCCATGGGGACACTTCTCCCTAAGCCCAGGGCTCGGGAGGAGGCTATTTTGTGGACACTTGGCTCGGGAGGGGGGGGGCTATTTTATGCCCTGATCCTGTGAAATGGATTTGTGAACGAGTAATGTCAGCGTTTTATCACTTCATAATAGAAGTGTTGAAGTTATGTTTATTGTGTTTTGATGAAATAGACCGTGTAATTTACTGTGTAGTGTGATATGAATTGTTTGCCTTAAACATGCTTGTGATACGATCTAGATTGTTAAATGTTTCCTTACAAAAACAACCTATAGCATTAGCTTTGTATCAACTTCTATGAATGTTTTCTTCTTTTAAATAATAAAAGTGTTCCTATAATCATTACGTGTACCCATAAAATGCTGTTTTAGTCGTCGTACCAAATTATTTCTACTGCATACAGGCGTGTGTTAATTTCCAAGTTAAGCTTACTGTTTTTGTTAAAACTGGACAAGTTGTCACAGTGCTCTCCGATTTAATAGTTGTACATAATATGAGGATGAGGGAATATACTCACTTATAAGACTGCTCCCAATTTATGCGATAACCAACTTACTGGTACAACACTTTCATTGTTTTGATTTTCGAGGTAGACACTAATGAGAATATGAAATTTGCCTTTACTATTGGGGCCCCCCACGCAGACCTGTTTAAGGGCACTATTAAATCACCGAGAACAAATAGTAGGTTTTTTTTAGTGGTCACCTCTATTAAGCAGTCGACCTGTATGAAAGCAGCCAGTTTCAGATTCCCAATATGTTGTTTTATTATGCATTTGCACTCTATTAAGCAGCCACTTGTGCTATTATTAATACAAATTTATTTTAGCTCGATTGCGGAACAATTTCTTATAACTTATATTAATCACTCTCGAGACATCATTCCTGATGGAATCCATCGCCATGAAGGAGAGAGAAGAGGCAATGTGGAATTTAAATGCCTTGCCTAAGGGCACAATCGTAACGGCTCCAGCAGGGCTCGAACTCCGGAGCTTTCGCACCTGAAGCGTACGCGCATCCACTGCGCTATCACGACTTTCAGACACTTTCTGTGATTCCTTTGACTGACTGCTTAAGACAGGGTTTGACTGTATGCATAAAAACTCCTGAAAAAGAAGAAAATGTTGCTGAAAATTGGCATTGACTTTTCCGTTTATTGTTATTCTACCCGAATGTGCCTTTATATTATAAATGTTGTGGAGAGCAATTGTTTTTCAAATTCTGAAACTTACAAAAAATGCATTGAAAATTGTATAAAATACTGAAATGGTCTCGCTAATTCTATTGTATATACTCGCTCACTGACGGATTTTAGTGTACATGTATGTGTAATTTGACCGAACTGTTAAGAATTCACCGCTTGAGAAGTTGCTACTTTCATCAAACATTGTGCAGTCTCTTGATGGCCAATTTGCTGAAAGCATTCTAAGAGGAATGGTGTTGCAGAATTTAATTACTTTAAATAATATTTTATTTCTTTGAATGTACATACACTACTCTAGTATTCAAATGTGTACATACATTTAGGATTGAGGAGAAAGCAACATGGGTGAGGACCCGCAGTTATGGTCGTTAATCTTCAAATCACTTTCCCCTCACCGCTGTATGTTCGAATCCCACTGGGAATGTCGAATTATTTCAAGTGAGGAAGCTCTCCAGCTGGCTTGCAGAAGGTCGGTAGTTCTACCCGGGTGCTTGTCTGTTCCTGCAATACTGCTCAGAGGGGCACCCAGGGTCTTCAGCTCAGGTTATACGGCGTCTCTCCGTATAACCTGAGCTGTTTGTGCGAAACAAACAAACAAATCTATTGTTACATCTTTCCTAAATTACGGTTACCTCCTTCCGGAATTTAAATTAGCATAGCTGTTTATTTGAAAGTAGCGTCGTATTAAAGGGTGAATATTTAACGTGTGTTTCGTTGTATTTTGTATAAACCGATATTGTGTTTTTTAAATTTTGCCAAAGATGTATACTAGGGGCAACTTGTGTATTTTTGTTGTATTGTTTTGTATGAAAGTGTCGACATGATACGAGTTGAATCGAGTCGTTAGAATTCATTGTGTATAAGTTGATTCGTTTCTGCAAAATACTTGAGCATGGTGAATGAATCTGTCTGTGGCCAGTGGGTTTTATTTTAAACAAAGTATTTGTGAGTTGATGTGAAGCGTTGTGCATGTTTTGCTAAATTTCTTTCTCAGTTTTATAAGTCTGTGTTTGGAATTTGTTTTTAATGGTTGCTGGTATTGTTATGAATGAGTAGAAACTGTTGGATGAAATTTGGCCAAATAATATTGTTTTGTTGTCCGATTTGGGTAACCTGTGAAACTGAAGCTTAGGTTCGCCATTCCCCACTGATTTGATCACTGTTCCACCTTGTCATTTAATCCATTTCATTCTGGATACCGTTCGAACAGTATATGCAAAGAAAATAGAACCAGATCGAACGTTCCGTCTGATTAGGCTCTATGCTGTTTGCTATTCAGATGATCTGCTAAGACACTTGATTATGTGGCAAACAACATAGATTCTGATCAGCACACAGCGTCAAGCTGCGGCTGATCTGGATCTATGTTGTTTGCAAAAGCCTTTGTATCCAGAATGAAATGGGTTAACAGAGATGATTGCATAATAATAATTTCCGTATGAATGGAAATAAAAAAAGAGCAAATGATTAAAATATAGGGGAGACTACTAGCTAATCGGAACTAGATATTTATAATGCGTTTATCTCCCTTACCATAGAAAATGATTTTTAGTTTAATAATACAACTACTTGTAATATAGTGTTGTTTATTTAACAGGTTTTTCATTCATAACGTTGGAGCCATTTAATCTATGTGCTCGTTTTGGTTGTCAAAATGAAATCGGAGGGCCCCCGAGTGGTTACAATCGTTTACTTCAAATCACTTGCCCCTCACCGCTGCAGGTTCAAATCCCACTTGGTGTGTCGAATTCTACCAAGTGCGGAAGCTGTCCAGCTTGCTAACAGAAGGTTGGTGGTTCTAACTAGGTACTTGCCGCTGCATTAAATACTGCACGGAGAGGCACCTGCAGTCTTCCCCCGCCAGTAATAGCTGGAGAGTTGCTGTGTAACCTAAACTGTTATTGCGACTTTAAAACCCCCAAAACAAGAAAACAAAACAAACAAAATGAAGTCTAGAACTGCTTTACTTTATATGCTAATTTATCCTTTTTAATATTGCTGATCAATGAGGCTCGGATACTAGCTACTATGTGCCACTTACAACGATTGCGAAGCAAGTTTCAACAACTTATATTAATCACTCTCGTTGGCGCGGATGAAAGCGTAAATGTTGTCATTCGTGCGGGAGGAAACCGGAGCACCCGGAGAAAATCCACCTGTCCGATCTGGCGACAACCGTACCATCTCACATAGTTCGTTGTAAAATAAATAAACTGTAAACCAGGTACACCTTGGGTCTAAGATTAAACTTTATTTATTTTACGATTGCGAGTTTTTTAGCAACTTATATTAATCACTCTCGTTGGCGCGGATGAAACACCGCGACCACCGTACCATCTCACATGCTTCCTGGTCTGAGGATCAAACCCGGGTTGCATTGGTGAGATGCGAACACGCTAACCACTTCGCTAATCAGACTGTTTATGAGGCAATTAGTAGATGATATGATGTAATGATTATGAATCGATAACATGCATGTGTTTATTATATTAACATTTCGTGAACATGTATTTAAAGATGCTATGCAGTTTCCTACGCAACTTATGTTATAGAGACAAAAATAGGAGAGTACACTTCCAAATGAATATAATTTCCTATTGTAGTTCATTTGACCCCTTCACATGTTTGCCACAGAAACGAAATAATTTAACAAAATAAAACATAACGTAACACAGTTCTTCTGTAAACTGGGCCTCCATACCGCAGTGCTTACGGTCTTCACTTAAAATTACTTGGCCCCCTTACCGCTGTATGTTCGAATCCATCCCACTGTGGGTGTCAAATGATTTCATGTGAGAAAGCTATCCAGCTGACATGTAGACAGTTGGTGGTTCTACCTGGGTACCCGTCCGTGCTGCTCGGATCAATAATAGCTGGAGACGCCGTGTGACATCAGCTGTTGGTGTGACTTTAAGACTCAACGATGGAAAAAAAGGAAGTTGTGTAAAGAAGCTGCGTGAAACAAGGGGTGTATCCCGAATAGTACTGGGTTATGTGATCACAATGAACTAACGTATATATTTACCAGTTCCACACCCTGTACACCTGGACATAATTATATTTTGGATTACCGTAATCCGATTTAAATTATCACTGAACATTCAACAACAGTATCACAGGGTTACCTCTGTGGTTCAGTAGAATTTGGTATGCATTTGTAAACAACTGTAGACAAATGTAATGTCACTTGTTGGAGCGTGGCTTCTTGTAACCGGAAATTCCTACTTTCACTGTTGAGAGTTTGTAGATCACACAGGAAAGAACTGATTAATGATGGACAATTATGTTATAATTATTTGGGAAGTCTGTTAATGTTATAGCTATTTTACGCATTATATACACTACTTAATGTTATACTCGTGTTCAAACTAACTCTCATCATTTCTAAAGTGCTTGTTGTCATACAAACGTATTGCTTACAAGACCAATATAACTATATAGTATAATAATAATTAAAGTTTTGCAGCAAAAAAATCCAATATATTTAACATTATTGGAAAATATACTTCTGGACAAAAGTTTTGCATGTGTATTTTTTCTACCTCGGCAATTAAAAGTCAATAACAAACAGTACCACATTAAATATGATATAATCGTAATCGATGTTGACCATTTTTTCAGAGAATGTGTATGATACGTTGACAATTTACATTATATAATAATATTGAATGTGGTACTGTTTTTTTTTGTTACTGACTTTAATTGCTGATATAAGAAATACTCGTGCAAATGTTTTGTCCTCTATTTTTTGATTTTGGTATAAAATACTCGTGTGTATCGACATTTTGATGGGATAAACTCATCTTTCTCAAGGTTTAATCAAGTTTTTTTCAGCAATAAGGGAGATAACAAACTATATGAAATGACTTTTAAAATACAAGATTAGTTTCCCTTATTTACATGCTGTCACAATTAGCAAGTTATGGGTTAAGAAAGAGGTTGTTTTTTTTTTTAATAGGAGTATGACTTTAAGGGGTTTGGATAGAGGTTTCATAGAATTCTTATTATTCGGAGTACATTATTTTCTACAGCTGCCAGACGTATTATCTGAAAGTATATACCGTAGTACTAGAAAGTATTTTAATGCTTGGATATATCACAGAAATGGTATTCATTATGTTTTATGTATTTAATACTGCATTACCTTAGAACACAATTAGTAGCTGTTAAATCTCGAACTTATATTAGTTAACGAAATCAAATTGGGGGAAAAATCGGGTTGAATTCTAGATTATTTAGTTATTACCAATAATAAGAGATTAATGATGTTCAATTACTTGTGCTTGGGTCATATTTGTATTTCCATTTGTAAATGTTTACGCTTTAGATAATGAATATAGGGGAAATTTATTGAGTCGAAATATATTCGGAATCTTGCAATCTGTTCTTTGGCATTTATCGCCCATCTTGCCTTTAAAATGTATCCAATTTTGGAACAATACAAGCGGCTGCACCTTTTGGTTTTTCGACAGCCAGGTTGGATTTCTATTAACTTTTTCGATACAGAATGAGTTCATTATATTAGTTCTATAGTCAGCCATTGAATGTGTTACGGGGCTAGATCCATGATGCATATGTATATACGCGTGTTAACATGTAAATGATGGAATCAAACTCGCATTCTTTTCTACATTCTGATGTATTCTTTGATCATTGTAGAAAACACGTAAAACGCCAGTAGTCGAAATCACGTAAATACCAGTAGTCGAAATCACGTAAAATACCAGTAGTCAAAATCACGTAAAAGGAAATATCATCCAGACAATATTTAAATGTATTACTCGACGAATTGTAAACAGTTTTATCAACATATTCATACCCATGAAATTGTTGTTCTCCTTTGGAGGAGGTAAAGAATGTTGTACAGAATGGAATAAATCAATCAATTCTACTGTTTGGTCTAGTTTATAAAACAATAATAATAATCAAAAGCATTTCATTTAAAAACTGCCATATTGGGACATTTCACCTTTATGGAAGGAGCCCCCATAATTTACTTTACTGAAGGACTGTACTAGGTATTGGCATGGCAACAGACCGTGTTATATGAAAGGTGTGGGGGGGCTCCTTGAACTGATAATGCAGCTACGCCCATGTTCAGAAACATTGGTCAGTTACTGCCCCCTGAATACTCTTTAAAAACAGAGGAAACAAATTGAACATACCAATCCTCCCTCCCTTTTTTAAAGAGTATTCAGGGGCAGTAACTGACCAATGTTTCTCATCATTGGCATTGCAACAGACTGTGTTCTATGAAAGGTGTGGCGGATATAGCCCCTAGAATTGATAATACCGCTGAGCTTATGATGAGACACATTGGTAGAATAGTTCTGTTTAATTTGTTTCCTATTTTCATTGTTGTTCCTCTGCAACACATGTTATAACTTTTAATCCATTTTCCCATCTGCTAATTATTAAAGCTCGACAGATATCCTGCAGTATATCCAATGTATTTTACTGTAAAAATTGCTTATCAATTAACCCATTTGATTCTGGATACCATTCAAACAGTATTTGCAAAGAGCATAGAGCCAGATCAGCCGCCACGGAACGTGCTGTCTGATCAGGCTCTATGCTGTTTGCTATTCAGATGCTCTTGCTGTGTAGCAAACAACATAGATCCTGATCAGCATGCAGCGTCACGCTGCGGCTGATCTGGATCTATGTTGTTTGCAAAAGCCTTTAAATGAATCCAGAATGAAATGGGTTAATTAACAAGATTTTGATAAAATCACATTTATCATACCGCAACATCTGGCTAACAACAGTAAAAACAAAGGATTCCAACTAAAAATCAAATCCAATTGGGAAAAAATTGGGTCTGTCTGCCAAGGGAGGTAATAGAAAAACCAGCAATGCTGCTCATTGATTGGCTCATTTTAGTTGTGATATTATTTCATCTGCAACTACACAGCACATTCACCTGTAGACCGTGCAGATCTTCGTGTAAACCCATCCTTTGTCTTTGGACTGCACGTAGTGGTATCCAGTTTTAGAGACTGACTTATACTATAGTTGAGTTTGTTGTGTGTATATGTTTATCTATTATTACAACCTGTTAAATTAGTAGTAATTTTTAAAATACTGGTGTACATTTCATTGATATGGATGCGTTTGGAATACAGTAGTCTTGTTGTGCAATTTTATTTCATATAATATTTGAAATTTGTAAAATGGAGAATACTGATTTAGCTAGCTTCCCGTTACCTACAGTATAAATATATGGTCAAACCTGTGACACACACAGTGTCAGTGGCTACCTCTATTAATCAAGCTATTTTCCAGATTCTCAGTATGTTGTTTTGTTATACATTAATGATTTGACATTATTAATCAGCCGCCTGCGCTTAGCAGCCACATTTTGCTATTCCATTGGCTGGCTGCTTAATTATAAAGACAGGTTTGACTGTACTTGGTGGCTTCGTGTATGTTGGGTGATGACCAACATGCACGGCCTATTTTGGCACAAATAATCTAAAATATATCGAAATGTATTCGCCTTTAGTCTACATAAACCCCATCTAACATCATTTTTGCCTCGCACATAGAGCTGCCATTCAACACCATTTATCTATCCCCGGAGATATTGAGTATATAATACAGTATGCCTATTGCTTATCAGCAGTATGGAGATAGAACGAGTTATTGGCTTCTACTGTTGTGGAGTAAATAGTTAACCTACGTTATCTATTCCCATAGATATTGATACTTATCTATCCCCGGAGATATTGAGTATATAATACAGTATGCCTATTGCTTATCAGCAGTATGGAGATAGAACGAGTTATTGGCTTCTACTGTTGTGGAGTAACGGGTTGAAGGCAGGTTGTGGACTATTCTGATACTCCTTGAAATGTACACCGGTTTGTGAATGTTTCTAATAAGAGTAATTAAAACAACTGTGTATTGGGCAGATTTGGATAAAACCATGCGTTTTATACATGTATCTAACAGTATATTATATACATATATTATATGGGTATCAATGTTTTACATTACATTGTATTACCAATAAAATTTGAAATCGGATCATTGCTTTGCTGTTACTTCCCACATTGGAACAGTTACGTGGACATGTTGTATAGTCAACAGACAGACAGACAGACGGACACAGATGTACAGTTAGCTGTAGATGAGTTAATGATTTGCCTGTCAAGTCTATTGAAAATGTGCAATGATAATTCATTACAGGGTCATTTTGGACCTTGCAATATAAATGATTTCTTAATGAGATTTGCACACCTATATACTGTATTTCTACCAATAACTTCAATACTGTTTAATGATTAAACCTCCACCTCCATTAAGCAGCCAACCTGTATTAAGCATCCAGATTCCTAAAATATATTGTTTTAGTATATATTTGACCTTATACTTTCTGTGACTCCCTTGGCTGGCTGCTTAAGACAGACATGTCTGACAGTAATATAGCTTTTTTATATTTATAAATGTAATTGAAATGTATGTACTCTATTGACCTGGTTTCCCAATGGAAACCCACTTGACTAATTAAATTTGTGTGGTTGGTGTTCAGTAGGTACAACGCGTCATTAGTTTATACAAATTTATTTTAGCTCGATTGCGAAACAAGTTTTTTCAACTTATATAAATCACTCTCGAGACCTCATTCCTGATGGAATCCATCGCCACGAGGGAGAGAGAAGAGGCAACGTGGAATTTAAATACCTTGCCTAAGGGCACAATCGTAAAGGCTCCAGTGGGGTTCGAACTCCGGACCTGAAGCGAACGCGCATCCACTGTGCTATCACGACTTCCACGCGTCATTATAACCGATTGTATGCCAACAAACCCTTCAATATTAACAAATGGTAATATTGTTTGGCAATATTGAACTGAGACATTTGCATATTCCGTGAACTTACTTCGTTAATAATCGGATTTCCGAAGTAAAATATGAGCTTTAGATTATGGTACACTTACTTACCGACTTGATTAAAATATTAACGGTAAAAACCTAACGTATGTCCTGGTCGTAGTTCACGGAAACTTACGAAAGCTTTGGCGGAGATTAATGAGTCTCAGTTTAATGTTGCTAAGTAATACGATCATTCATCCACGACACTCCAGTTTGCTGCCGTATTGAGATAAATATTGTATTGCCTTCATGGGTAACAAGAAAAACTATTACATATAAATATGTAATAGAAGGACGATTGAAAACTCACTCTGAATAATACACACCCGGATAGTGTATATAGATTAAAAAGTGCATAGTTTAGTAATTAAAGGCCTGCAGTTTGACCCCGTCCAATTGTAAAGATTTATACTTTACTACCTGTTCCATGTGATTAGTGGCTTGTATCAACAATGTAGCAGTACATTCAGTATAATTTGGCGTATGTAGGTATTTTCTAACGGTTAATATGCACGATCACTCTGTGAGCTGAGAATTAGTCAAAATGAGGCCCTGACAATTTAAGTAAACGTATATTATTGATTGTAAAGAAAATTGATAGTTATGAGTATTCAAACTACATAATCCAGATCAGCCCAGGGACATAGATTACATGTTATGTAGGTGCCTCATCAGCCGTAGCGTAATCACTGAGACTGATAATTTGTATGCATGTATATAATATGTATGTATTTATATGAATAAACTATATGTGTTCGTTATATGGTAACCTTCATACTTCATTTAATTATATATCTACAGTATTATTCGCAAGTTTTCTGTTATATTTTAAATATTTCTCTGTGTCAGTGTGTGTTTACCGATATTGATGCTACATAATAATCACAGTGAATGCTATGAGTACATGTATAATATTATAATTATAATCTCTTGAACATACGAGTATTACACATATTCTGCCGATTTCTACAAGATGCCATTGAGTAAAATAACAATGTATGTAACTGATGAGCAGAGAAAAGAATTGCTGACTTTCTTGCAAAATAAGAACTGGGACGTAGAGATGGAAATAGAAGAAACAGCCACCGCCATGCCCGTTGCAGAGGCTGCTTACGTACCTCCCCCTATGCCTCAGCATGCTGAAGGTGTTGCTGAGTGTCCACTGTGCTTGTGTTCCCCTTGCATAATAAATGAACAGAACAAACAACTTTGGTGGCCTGCTAATAATCGTCCACCGCATAATCTAAATTCACATGAGAGAAAGCTTCTATACAGGAGGTTTTGGGCAATGCTATATAATTGTGGCGCATGGAAAGATGTCAGATATATAGAGAGAAAAGTAGCGGCTAGAAGAGGAGACTGTACTTGGCATAAGAGGGAACTGATGCCTGAATGTGTGGTACAGCAATGCAGGAACTGGCTGCCTAACCCGCGCAACCAGCCTTATTTGGGCCATAAGTGGAGTTGAATTGTTTATACCAGTTGTAAGTACTATAAAAATACAGAACTTCAATTTCAGCAATTTATAACCTCTGATATGTACGTGGGTCATAATAGATATAAGTGGTGCTCATGTATTAGATGTATACCATGCAGGGCCTCGCATGTGGCAAATACGATGTGCGTCGACCGTCAGATTTGTACCGCTATTCCTCGTGTGTTTAAGGTCAAATATAGGTCAACCTGCGGCCTGCAGGTTGACCTATATTTGACCTTAAACACACGAGGAATAGCGGTACAAATCTGACGGTCGACGCACTAAACACACGAGGAATAGCGGTACAAATCTGACGGTCGACGCACATCGTATTTGCCACATGCGAGGCCCTGCATGGTATACATCTAATACATGAGCACCACTTATATCTATTATGACCCACGTACATATCAGAGGTTATAAATTGCTGAAATTGAAGTTCTGTATTTTTATAGTACTTACAACTGGTATAAACAATTCAACTCCACTTATGGCCCAAATAAGGCTGGTTGCGCGGGTTAGGCAGCCAGTTCCTGCATTGCTGTACCACACATTCAGGCATCAGTTCCCTCTTATGCCAAGTACAGTCTCCTCTTCTAGCCGCTACTTTTCTCTCTATATATCTGACATCTTTCCATGCGCCACAATTATATAGCATTGCCCAAAACCTCCTGTATAGAAGCTTTCTCTCATGTGAATTTAGATTATGCGGTGGACGATTATTAGCAGGCCACCAAAGTTGTTTGTTCTGTTCATTTATTATGCAAGGGGAACACAAGCACAGTGGACACTCAGCAACACCTTCAGCATGCTGAGGCATAGGGGGAGGTACGTAAGCAGCCTCTGCAACGGGCATGGCGGTGGCTGTTTCTTCTATTTCCATCTCTACGTCCCAGTTCTTATTTTGCAAGAAAGTCAGCAATTCTTTTCTCTGCTCATCAGTTACATACATTGTTATTTTACTCAATGGCATCTTGTAGAAATCGGCAGAATATGTGTAATACTCGTATGTTCAAGAGATTATAATTATAATATTATACATGTACTCATAGCATTCACTGTGATTATTATGTAGCATCAATATCGGTAAACACACACTGACACAGAGAAATATTTAAAATATAACAGAAAACTTGCGAATAATACTGTAGATATATAATTAAATGAAGTATGAAGGTTACCATATAACGAACACATATAGTTTATTCATATAAATACATACATATTATATACATACATATTTGATTAGGTCAACACATGAACTGAATTTTGAATTAGATTGCACAGATCACAACCATAGCGCACATTATACATGCATACAAATTATCAGTCTCAGTGATTACGCTACGGCAGATGAGGCACCTACATAACATGTAATCTATGTCCCTGGGCTGATTTGGATTATGTAGTTTGAATACTCATAACTATCAATTTTCTTTACAATCAATAATATACGTTTACTTAAATTGTCAGGGCCTCATTTTGACTAATTCTCAGCTCACAGAGTGATCGTGCATACACTTAACAACTCTTATAAGTGTGCATCTTTGATTTCCGTATAACTTTTTTATTTATCAATATATTTGCACGAAATTTTGTGTACTGGCTATTGACTACATTTTGAGTATTATCCCGTGATCAACATGATCAATTTAATCGATACGGCGCGTTGAATCACGCAACGTCAAAAACAACACAATGCACGAGGAAATGGTGCGCTGGCACAAACTAAAACTGCATTTGGTCGTTGTGGACTTTATTACGATCCACACATCAGAAAAACATGACATGGGCAGGCTGACCATAGCGGAACGGGGAATAGCCGTCGGCTTCATCAACGCCGGTATACACCAAACAGAGGTACGTCTCAAAGTTAATTCAATGTCACTAATTAATTAAGTTTCTTTGTGTTATAAACATTGAAAGTCACTAACATTCAGTTTTTTATCGAAAATATCCATAAAAAATAAATTATATATTTTAATTACTAATGTCATGTTATCCGTAACATTTGCAGGTTGCGCGACGCATGGGTGTACACCGCAATACCATCAGAAAGCGGATGCTTAAGTACAGAGCGACTGGCAACGTTGGTAACCTCCCTCGCAGACCACATGGGCGTTGTACAACAGCTGCACAAAATAATCACATCGTACATGGGCATCGTCAGCAGAGAACACGTACAGCTGTCAAGACGACCGGATAAACGCACGAGACGCACAGACGCCATATCTCTGCGTAGACAGTTAGAAGGCGTCTTCGATCGCCCGCCAACATGCGGTGTAGACGGCCCTTTAAGGGTATTGTACTGACTCAGAGGCATAGGGCACTACGAGATCGTTGGGCTCGGCGTCATCTTAGAACAACACAGGCAGAATGGGGAGAGGTCCTGTTTACTGTCGAAAAGAAGTTCTGCCTACAGAAAACGACTGTCGTTCACGGGTATATTGACAACTGGGAGAACGGTTCAACGACAACTGCGTCATCGAACGAGATAGGTACGGGGGTGGGTCAGTAATGGTATGGGCTGGTGTCTCCTTACATCACAAGACTAACATCGTGTTCATTAACGGTAATCTATACGTCGCCCGGTACCAACATGACGTGCTTCAAACTGAGGTAGTACCCATGTTTAGGAATAATAGAGGATTGCGGTTGCTGCAGGATGGCGCACCAGCCCACACGGCTAGGGCGACAAGATTCTTTCTGAATGCTAACCACAACAATGTGATGGACATACCACCGAAGTCTCCCGACTTAAACATTATAGAAAATCTATAGGATCAATTGAATCGCCGCGTAAGAAGGACCGGCGCAGTGCCACCGACCATAGCCCAGCTCCGTGCGAAGATTGGGCAAGAGTGGGCAAATCTACCCCAGAACTATGTACGACGTTATGTCCCTGCCATGCGACGACGTTGCCAAGCTGTGATCCGCAGTCAGGGTGGGCATACGCGATATTAGAATACTTAATTCTCATCGGCCTGAGTTTTATCATTGACATTATCATTTTGCAACATTGACTTTTTACGCACCATCACATTAATTAGTCATGTGTGTTAAATTTGTGTTTGTTATGCAATACAATAAATGGAATATCATGAAATATATCTCAACTGTATTTGCTGAAAATTTCATCATTATCGGGCCAATATTGACGGAGATATGAGACCATTTATACATGCACACTTATAAGAGTTGTTAAGTGTATTAACCGTTAGAAAATACCTACATACGCCAAATTATACTGAATGTACTGCTACATTGTTGATACAAGCCACTAATCACATGGAACAGGTAGTAAAGTATAAATCTTTACAATTGGACGGGGTCAAACCGCCAGGCCTTTAAATGCAAACTTGTTGACAATAACATGAAACCCTGTCCAACATAATAGTATATACCACATCCCTGCTGGAACATCCGCGAATCATATTGGAACCAATTATTGTTGCAGAATTTCAACTACATGTACTGTACATGTATGTAAATAGATTGACCTGGCCATTTCTGGATGCCAGCTCAAAAGCACACCAGTGAAAGCTTGGAACTAGTTCCCTGAAAACAGATGGACTCTTTTAATAACTACCATACGAATACATAGCAGTAATTCTTATCACATAAATTCCCATTCGTCCAGAAAAAAGAACGTAGTTCCTATTTTACACGCCTACTCTATTGTTTGGCCTAGTTAGATATATTTCGGATTAGATATTAATGACAGAAAACTGGTGGGCAGGTCTATTTGTGCACGTGGGCAGATTTGATATGCTGATTATAATATGCGCATGTACTGGGTGTGTAGGTTGGATATTGACCTCCATTTCGGTGTCTTTGTAAAAGAAAGACCTCGAACTCGGTGTTATTATGTAGCGCGTGCACACGTAATTTTCAGAAAACACCTCCTACTCGGTCTATATCCTTTACAAACAACATGCTCAAATTGGTATTCATATTGTATTCGCCTTCATTGGTAAAATAACGTAGTTCCTATAGTATATGCATGACGGTTACTAGCATAGTAGGATGTATATGGTGCTTGTGGGAATTCTGAAAACCGAAACAGAACAGGTCTTTCATATGCGGGAATACCAACTATGTATACTATGTGGAAGCCGTGATAGCGCAGTAGATGCGCGTTCGCTTCGGGTGCGAAAGGTCCGGAGTTCGAGCCCCACTGGAGCCGTTACGATTGTGCCCTTAGGCAAGGCATTTAAATTCCACGTTGCCTCTTCTCTCTCCCTCGTGACGATGGATTCCATCAGGAATGAGGTCTCGAGAGTGATTTATATAAGTTGAAATAACTTGTTTCGCAATCGAGCTAAAATAAATTTATATATACACAGTTCCCCCCTTACCATCCATTTTATAGAATCTTTCGCATTAGCATAACATCAATTTTTGAAGAAGATGAGTATGAACAATAAAGACTATTTTACGGGATTACTCATTTAACAAAATGTATTCTACCTTGCGTCCCTCAACATATATACACAATTAAATGCAAACAAAACATAGGACTATACGTGAAGTGTAGGCGCATATAGGAAGCCAATCAACTGAATGTTGCTCTAAATTACCGTATGCCTTATAAAAAGCAGCATACTCATTAAAACCAGACGGATTTGTAGTCCAGTGGTAACACGCTGGACTGGTAATCCAGGGATCGCAGGTTCGATCCTCCGTCTGACCCTAATAAAATTAACAGTCTTTCAGTAATTGGGACTTTAAACCGAGGTCTCGTGTCAGTGCTGTACGTCGTGCACGTAAAAGAACCAGAGGAGACTCTGGAATGGGTCTCTGTCTGTATCATTGCACTATCCTCCAAAATTCTAAACTGATTAATCTCTACAAGAGGCGTCGCTCATATGGGCAACCGGTAGCGACGATACATAAACGTAAAACACACACAGAAATCAGATGTATACCTGGCTTTTTCCCCGCTATTTGGTCTCAGGTGACTTTTGCCTACTATCAGCTATAATCAATATATGTTGGTATTTCGTGCATGTCTGCTTTCTTATGAATGGTCAGTGTCCCCTTACGATCCAGTTTTTTCGCATTCATTTAATTTTCAGGAACTGTCAACATTAATCTTACGCACGTGCGTACATGCGTATGCCTTGCTACGCGCCTGTATACATGTGTGCACATTGTTGTTGAGTAGATATTTGTTGATCAACTCGAAAACATTTTCCATAATCAACGGTGCATTACTCTGTAACGAGAGTGTAATGCAATGACTGACCACTGCATTGCATCCGTCCTATATCCTACCTTCTGATAATGCAATGACTGACCACTGAATTGCACCCGTCCTATATCCTACCTTCTGATAATGCAATGACTGACCACTGAATTGCATCCGTCCTATATCCTACCTTCTGATAATGCAATGACTGACCACTGAATTGCACCCGTCCTATATCCTACCTTCTGATAATGCAATGACTGACCACTGCATTGCACCCGTCCTATATCCTACCTTCTGATAATGCAATGACTGACCACTGCATTGCACCCGTCCTATATCCTACCTTCTGATAATGCATGACTGACCACTGCATTGCATCCGTCCTATATCCACCGTCTGATAAGCAATGACTGACCACTGCATTGCACCCGTCCTATATCCTACCTTCTGATAATGCAAGGACTGACCACTGCATTGCACCCGTCCTATATCCTACCTTCTGATAATGCAAGGACTGACCACTGCATTGCACCCGTCCTATATCCTACCTTCTGATAATGCAGGACTGACCACTGCATTGCACCCGTCCTATATCCTACCTTCTGATAATGCAAGGACTGACCACTGCATTGCATCCGTCCTATATCCTACCTTCTGATAATGCAAGGACTGACCACTGCATTGCATCCGTCCTATATCCTACCTTCTGATAATGCAAGGACTGACCACTGCATTGCATCCGTCCTATATCCTACCTTCTGATAATGCAAGGACTGACCACTGCATTGCACCCGTCCTATATCCTACCGTCTGATAATGCAAGGACTGACCACTGCATTGCACCCGTCCTATATCCTACCGTCTGATAATGCAAGGACTGACCACTGCATTGCACCCGTCCTATATCCTACCTTCTGATAATGCAAGGACTGACCACTGCATTGCATCCGTCCTATATCCTACCTTCTGATAATGCAAGGACTGACCACTGCATTGCACCCGTCCTATATCCTACCTTCTGATAATGCAAGGACTGACCACTGCATTGCATCCGTCCTATATCCTACCTTCTGATAATGCAAGGACTGACCACTGCATTGCACCCGTCCTATATCCTACGTCTGATAATGCAAGGACTGACCACTGCATTGCACCCGTCCTATATCCTACCGTCTGATAATGCAAGGACTGACCACTGCATTGCACCCGTCCTATATCCTACCTTCTGATAATGCAAGGACTGACCACTGCATTGCATCCGTCCTATATCCTACCTTCTGATAATGCAAGGACTGACCACTGCATTGCACCCGTCCTATATCCTACCTTCTGATAATGCAAGGACTAGCCACTGCATTGCACCCGTCCTATATCCTACCTTCTGATAATGCAAGGACTGACCACTGCATTGCACCCGTCCTATATCCTACCTTCTGATAATGCAATGACTGACCACTGCATTGCATCCGTCCTATATCCTACCGTCTGATAATGCAATGACTGACCACTGCATTGCACCCGTCCTATATCCTACCTTCTGATAATGCAAGGACTGACCACTGCATTGCACCCGTCCTATATCCTACCTTCTGATAATGCAAGGACTGACCACTGCATTGCATCCGTCCTATATCCTACCTTCTGATAATGCAAGGACTGACCACTGCATTGCACCCGTCCTATATCCTACCTTCTGATAATGCAAGGACTGACCACTGCATTGCACCCGTCCTATATCCTACCTTCTGATAATGCAAGGACTGACCACTGCATTGCATCCGTCCTATATCCTACCTTCTGATAATGCAAGGACTGACCACTGCATTGCATCCGTCCTATATCCTACCTTCTGATCCCGAGATATAAATGTTTACAAAGAACATGGACACCGTGTGCATGTTCGATCCCCGCATGCCCCTAAACATATATGTCTTCCAGATGGGACTATAGACTTAGGCCGCATGTATCGGAGATAAATAGAATCAGGAATGCTTCTCTAGTTTGAGCATCTTCTGTATATTCCAGATCTTCCAGATGGGACTATAAACTTAGGCCGCATGTATCGGAGATAAATAGAACAATGCTTCTCTAGTTTGAGCATATTCTGTATTTTGCACTATCCTCCAAAAAATAAAATGACTAAATTAAATATACTTCTGGGGGCGTCGCCCCGATTAACCCCAACCAGAGGGGACGACAAATAAACGTATCCAACTAAAACAAAGACACCGTGTGTTTATGGATACATCTATTTATCTATCATGGTGCCCATCCGTACGTGAAATACTGCCCATGTATAGAGGCATCCGGCGTCTTTCTCCGACAATTGCCGGAAAGACGCCATATGACCTAAGCTGTTGGCGCGACTTTGAACTCCCACACAACTCAGCATGTAGTTAGAAGTCACCAAGACGTTGGCTACTAGTATTTGCACCACCACCAACGCAGTGAGCAGTCTTATGTTTTATGTATTGTTATGATTCATTGGGTATTTGACTGGCCTGGGAAACCCTGGATATGACTAATGAACGATATAAGTAAGTAATGCAGTACTGTACACATAATCACAATTAGTATGCTGGACAAACTAATACTTCGGCTTCTGTATGTCGCCTTTTTATTTGAGAGTGTCGCTGGTGAGTACATTTTGTATAAGGGGGTTGGGTTAGGGTTAGGGTTAGGGTTGTGACAAGTTTGCAACATTTTATATTAATATCTTTTCTCAAATTTCTTCCATTTTATTCATTTATGTCTAATCTCTTGCAGTAACTTAGATAAATATTTCTGGGCAGAATAGGCCGACCTGTTCGATGAACCACTATTAAGCAATGCGTTGTTCAAAGGACACCACACATACGTGCCGTGACAGAGTATCGAACTCTCGATTCCACTGACGTATACTAATGAAACAGTTTGATTTAATACTGGCTGACAGATACTTAAGATTTTTATTAAATTCAAACGACGCACTAAAACACATTGCACACATCAAAATAGTTTTCCTGTATGGCATTAGTTTATACAAATTTATCTTAGCTCGATTGCGAAACAAGTTCTTACAACTGATATTAATAGCTCTCGAGACCACATTCCTGATGGAATCCATCGCCACGGGGGAGAGAAGAGGCGTCGTGGAATTTAAATGCCTTGCCTAAGGGCACACTCGTAGCGGCTCCGGTTGGGCTCGAACTCAGGGTATATCGCACCTGAAGCGAACGCGCTATCACGCCTTCCACATGGCATTAACACGGTCATCTTTAAGTCTGCATTTTCGTTTATTCAGAACGAGCTGGATAAACAACGACTGCTTAGAATTTGTGATTACTGTCTTATATACATACTGTAGTTCAACACCCGCTTTTTTTACGTTTATTTATCGTCGCTACCGGTTGCCCATATGAGCGACGCCTCCTGAAGAGATTAATTATTTTAGATTTTGGAGGATAGTGCATGATACAGACAGAGACCCATTCCAGAGTCTCCTCTGGTTCTTTTACGTGCACGGTGTAAAGCACCGACACGAGACCTCGGTTTAATGTCCCATCTGAAAGACTGTTAATTTTATTAGGGTCAGACAGGGGATCGAACCTGCGATCCCTGGATTACCAGTCCAGCGTGTTACCACTGGACTACATATCCGTCTGCTACACCCGCCCTAGCCTGGAAACAGGCGTTTATATATTTTGCCTGGTCAGTCATATAAAAAATAATATGTTTAACACCGGGTCCATTAATTGGGCCGTATTGAGCTTCTGATAATATCAACAATGTAATTTTGCCAGAAGTAAATTAGTGAAAAATCGACAGACTGGATTCCAGACTACAGAGCCAATTCAGATGGCACACAACCTGTACAAAGTTTACAAACCGTAAATGCGAGTTATATGCGAGTCGGATAGTGGAGCTAACACTTGGCTGAGTAGCAAACAACATAAACCATGATCTATGTTGTTTGCACATGCCTTCCAATTTATTCAGCATTTTGAGGGTTAACATTTCTGGCATAACAAAGTACGTTAATCACAAATGCAGTGAACTTTTGTCTTTCATGACAGTTTAGGACGTTAGAGATCTTCCTCCATTGTATGCGACATTTATTAACAAATGCAACACATTGAACAGATAATTCCCCTGAATACTCCCTACAATGTGTTTCCTCTGTATTTATCGTTGTTTCCTTTCTACCATCTGCTGTCAATTTGCATCCATTTCCTCATCTGTGACAGAGTGGTTAAGATCGTTGACTGTTGTAGGTTCGAATCACACTTGGGGTGTCGACCTATTTCAAGTGATGAAATTATCCACCTGACTTGCGGATGGTCAATGGTTCTACCCTGCAGTCCGTCCGTGCCGGAAATACTGCCCAGAGTGGCACACGGGGTCATCCTACCACATACGCTGTTGGTGCGACTCTAAACACCAAGAGCAAACAAAGAAATGGAAATATAACTAATATGTTCAGCAGTTACTGGGTTGTGCCAGGAACTTAGTCTATACAAATTTGTTTTAGTTCTTTCATCATTAGATGCGGACGATAGGTGGTTCTACGCGGGTACTTGTCCGTGGTTGAAATACTATTCGGAAGGGCTCCCGGGGTCTTCCTCCACCAATAAGAACGGGCGAGTTGCAATATGATCTAGTGTTGGTGCGACATCAAATCTAAAGCATAAACAAAACAAAGCATATAGCTCAGGTAATCTATGACTAATTGAGTCGTTAAATGCTTAGTCTATACCAATTTATTTTAGCTTGATTGCGAAGCAAGTTCTTACAACTTATATTAATCACTCTCGAGACCTCATTCCTGCTAAAATCCATCGCCATGAAGGAGAGAAGAGGCAATGTGGAATTTAAATGCCTTGCCAAAGGGCACAATCGTAACGGCTCCAGCGGGAACTTCGCGTTTAAACCAGGCATGGAGGTTATAACTTATAAAGCTTTTCTCCAATCTCAAACTCAATTCTCAAGCGTCTGATTGGTTCACTCAATCTTAGATATCAGAATCAACCAATCAAATAACTAGAGCTCGAGTTTGAGATCTGAGAAAAGTTTTATAACCTCGGAACCAGTACTCACATACTCTAAGCACCAACAAATATAGTTGTACTTATGTCATTCCATTTGAAGACAAAATGATGGTTGTTTTGCCGTTTTATCGTCCACATTTTTTTATTGCACCGTATTTTCAATCGAAAAATTAAAACTGTAATTCAGAATGAAATGTTTTCAATAATGATAATGTTGGTAGACAATGATAAACAATGATAATGTTGGTAGACAATGATAATGTTGGTAGACAATGATAAACAATGATACTGTTGGTAGACACTGATACACAATGATAATGTTGGTAGACAATGATAAACAATGATAATGTTGGTAGTAGACAATGATAATGTTGGTAGTAGACAATGATATTGTTGGTAGACAATGATAATGTTGGTAGACAATGATAATTGGTAGACACTGATAATGCTGATAGACAATGATAATGTTGGTAGACAATGATAAACAATGTTGGTAGACAATGATAAACAATGATAATGTTGGTAGTAGACAATGATAATGTTGGTAGTAGACAATGATACTGTTGGTAGACAATGATAATGTTGGTAGACAATGATAATTGGTAGACACTGATAATGCTGATAGACAATGATAATGTTGGTAGACAATGATAATGTTGGTAGACAATTATAATGGACAATGCTAATGTTGGTAGACAATGATAATGGACAATGATAATGTTGGTAGACAATGATAATGTTGGTAGACAATGATAATGTTGGTAGACAATGATAATGTTGGTAGATATCATGTTTTTCAACTTTATTGACGAGTGTGTATAAACACCAATGAGCTAGATCCGGTATCATATATATAGCTAACTACTATACGTGGAAATTTGGATTTTCTTAACCACATGTTCTAAATATAGATCATTTACAATCATATTAAATACAATACATCGAGTAGTGAACAGATGCTTAGTGCAGACTAACCTGCATATTTTAAAGGGTCATACGATATTCTTAATACTATTCTACCACTCGCTTTTATCCAGCTGGCTTCCGAATGGTCGGTGGTTCTACCCGGATGTCCGTATGTTCCTGAAATACTTCTCAGAGAGGCATCCGGGGTCTTCCTCCACCAATAATGGCTAGATATGCGCTATGTCACCTAGTCTGTCGGTGCGACTTTAAACCCCACCAACAAATAAACAAACGCACACAAACAAACAAACAAACAAATAAACAAACGCACACAAACAAACAAACGCACACAAACAAACAAACGCATATCGTATAAATAAATCAATAAAGTGCACGCTATTAGAAGTATGCAAATAATGATATGGACAGCCGTGGCTGACTGGATACGATCGCTGACTTTAATTCACTTAGCCCTCACCGCTGTACGTTCGAATCCCACTGGGGGTGTCGAATTATTTCGAGTGAAAGAGCGCGAACGCTATCGAGCTAGCTGGCTGTCGGAAGGTCGGTGGTGTTATCCTGTCATCCATGACTGTAAATTGACTCTCCAGAAAGGCACTCGTCGTCCATCAACAATAGCGGGAGAACCGTCACGTGACCTAAATAGTCGGTGTAACATTCAGCCACAAAAGCAAGGCAAACAAAATGATCTATAAGTGTATGTAAATAACAGGTAACTATTAAAAACAAGCACGTCATTTTGTGTTTACCAAGACAGCTGATTCTGCACCGACTACTAATCTAACCACTTGTCGATTATAAAGAAAGTGTGTCAACGTTGCTATTAATAGTTATCACCCTCATTATTTTATTTTACTTCCAAAGGGGGATTTTGTGATTAATTTTTAAAATGATACTAATACACACACTGACTGTTTACAAATGTGTGCAAGGTACATTGTACGGAAGTCCTGTAGGGGCATCTGTATTCATTATTTTATTCATGAGAGAACTTGTTGTACAACCCTATTTGCTTTACTTCCATATATATATATATAAACACCGCACGATAATGACAATTATCGCAATTTATATGCAAACGTTACCATTCAATTTCATAGACTACAAAATAGTCAAGTTGTATATGAAATAGTAATATAAAACACCTATAGCAAGTCAATGGACTCTTCTCCGATAATGTTGTCATTATCGTGCTAATGTTGTCATTATCGTGCGGTATTTATACTTATAGGTGTATATGTGTATAGAACAAATCAAATGCTAATAAACTAAACAATGTACTGTGCTACATGTAGGTACAATGTCCGGAGATCCTGTAGGGGGACTATGTGTTCACTGTTTCACTGTGCTACATGTACGTTATTGTCGTACAATGTCCGGAGATCCTGTAGGGGGACTATGTGTTCACTGTTTCACTGTGCTACATGTACGTCCAATGTCCGGAGGTCCTGTAGGGGGATGTGTTCACTGTTTCACTGTGCTACATGTACGTACAACGTCCGGAGGTCCTGTAGGGGGATGTGTTCACTGTTTCACTGTGCTACATGTACGTACAATGTCCGGAGGTCCTGTATGGGGAAATGGGTTCACTGTTTCACTGTGCTACATGTACGTACAACGTCCGGAGGTCCTGTAGGGGGGGAATGTGTTCACTGTTTCACTGTGCTACATTTACGTACAATGTACGGATGTCCTGCAGGGGACATGTGTTCACTGTGCTACATGTACGTACAATGTACGGAGATCCTGTAGGGGGACTATGTGTTCACTGTTTCACTGTGCTACATGTACGTTATTGTCGTACAATGTCCGGAGATCCTGTAGGGGGACTATGTGTTCACTGTTTCACTGTGCTACATGTACGTCCAATGTCCGGAGGTCCTGTAGGGGGATGTGTTCACTGTTTCACTGTGCTACATGTACGTACAACGTCCGGAGGTCCTGTAGGGTGGTGTGTTCACTGTTTCACTGTGCTACATGTACGTACAATGTCCGGAGGTCCTGTATGGGGAAATGGGTTCACTGTTTCACTGTGCTACATGTACGTACAACGTCCGGAGGTCCTGTAGGGGGGAATGTGTTCACTGTTTCACTGTGCTACATTTACGTACAATGTACGGATGTCCTGCAGGGGACATGGGTTCACTGTGCTACATGTACGTACAATGTACGGAGGTCCTGTAGGGGGGATGTGTTCACTGTTTCACTGTGCTATATGTACGTACAATGTACGGAGGTCCTGTAGGGGGAATGTGTTCACTGTTTCACTGTGCTATGTGTACGTACAATGTACGGAGGTCCTGAAGGGGGAATGTGTTCACTGTTTCACTGTGCTACATGTACGTACAATGTACGGAGGTCCTGTAGGTGGAATGTGTTCACTGTGCTACATGTACGTACAATGTACGGAGCTGTAGTGGAAATGTGTTCACTGTTTCACTGTGCTACGTGTGCGTACAACGTCCGGAGGTCCTGTAGGGGAAATGTGTTCACTGTTTCACTGTGCTACATGTACGTACAATGTACGGAGGTCCTGTAGGGGGAATGTGTTCACTGTTTCACTGTGCTACGTGTACGTACAACGTCCGGAGGTTCTGTAGGGGGGAATGTGTTCACTGTTTCACTGTGCTACGTGTACTTACAATGTCCGGAGGTCCTGTAAGGGGGAATGCGTTCACTATTTCACTGTGCTACGTGTATGTACAATGTACGGAGGTCCTTTTGGGGCGTCTGTGTTCAATATTGCATTGTCCTACATGTAGGTACACTGTATACGTAGGTCATGTAGGGACGTCTGTGTTCACTATTTCACTATCCTACATGTAGGTACATTGTACGGAGGCCATGTAGTGACGTCTGTGTTCACTATTTCACTATCCTACATGTAGGACATTGTACGGAGGTCATGTAGGGACGTCTGTGTTCCCTATTTCACTATCCTACATGTAGGACATTGTACGGAGGTCATGTAGTGACGTCGGTGTTCACTATTTCACTATCCTACATGTAGGACATTGTACGGAGGTCATGTAGGGACGTCTGTGTTCACTATTTCAATATCCTACATGTAGGACATTGTACGGAGGTCATGTAGGGACGTCTGTGTTCACTATTTCACTATCCTACATGTATGACATTGTACGGAGGTCATGTAGTGACGTCGGTGTTCACTATTTCACTATCCTACATGTAGGTACAATGTACGGAGGTCATGTAGGGACGTCTGTGTTCACTATTTCACTATCCTACATGTAGGTACAATGTACTGAGGTCATGTAGTGACGTCGGTGTTCACTATTTCACTATCCTACATGTAGGTACACTGTACGGAGGTCATGTAGTGACGTCTGTGTTCACTATTTCACTATCCTACATGTAGGACATTGTACGGAGGTCATGTAGGGACGTCTGTGTTCACTATTTCACTATCCTACATGTAGGACATTGTACGGAGGTCATGTAGTGACGTCGGTGTTCACTATTTCACTATCCTACATGTAGGACATTGTACGGAGGTCATGTAGGGACGTCTGTGTTCACTATTTCACTATCCTACATGTAGGACATTGTACGGAGGTCATGTAGGGACGTCTGTGTTCACTATTTCACTATCCTACATGTAGGACATTGTACGGAGGTCATGTAGGGACGTCTGTGTTCACTATTTCACTATCCTACATGTAGGTACACTGTACGGAGGTCATGTAGGGACGTCTGTGTTCACTATTTCACTATCCTACATGTAGGACATTGTACGGAGGTCATGTAGTGACGTCGGTGTTCACTATTTCACTATCCTACATGTAGGACATTGTACGGAGGTCATGTAGGGACGTCTGTGTTCACTATTTCACTATCCTACATGTAGGACATTGTACGGAGGTCATGTAGGGACGTCTGTGTTCACTATTTCAATATCCTACATGTAGGACATTGTACGGAGGTCATGTAGGGACGTCTGTGTTCACTATTTCACTATCCTACATGTAGGACATTGTACGGAGGTCATGTAGTGACGTCGGTGTTCACTATTTCACTATCCTACATGTAGGTACAATGTACGGAGGTCATGTAGGGACGTCTGTGTTCACTATTTCACTATCCTACATGTAGGTACAATGTACTGAGGTCATGTAGTGACGTCGGTGTTCACTATTTCACTATCCTACATGTAGGTACACTGTACGGAGGTCATGTAGTGACGTCTGTGTTCACTATTTCACTATCCTACATGTAGGACATTGTACGGAGGTCATGTAGGGACGTCTGTGTTCACTATTTCACTATCCTACATGTAGGACATTGTACGGAGGTCATGTAGTGACGTCGGTGTTCACTATTTCACTATCCTACATGTAGGTACAATGTACGGAGGTCATGTAGGGACGTCTGTGTTCACTATTTCACTATCCTACATGTAGGTACAATGTACTGAGGTCATGTAGTGACGTCGGTGTTCACTATTTCACTATCCTACATGTAGGTACACTGTACGGAGGTCATGTAGTGACGTCTGTGTTCACTATTTCACTATCCTACATGTAGGACATTGTACGGAGGTCATGTAGGGACGTCTGTGTTCACTATTTCACTATCCTACATGTAGGACATTGTACGGAGGTCATGTAGTGACGTCGGTGTTCACTATTTCACTATCCTACATGTAGGACATTGTACGGAGGTCATGTAGTGACGTCTGTGTTCACTATTTCACTATCCTACATGTAGGACATTGTACGGAGGTCATGTAGTGACGTCTGTGTTCACTATTTCACTATCCTACATGTAGGACATTGTACGGAGGTCATGTAGTGACGTCTGTGTTCACTATTTCACTATCCTACATGTAGGACATTGTACGGAGGTCATGTAGTGACGTCTGTGTTCACTATTTCACTATCCTACATGTAGGACATTGTACGGAGGTCATGTAGTGACGTCTGTGTTCACTATTTCACTATCCTACATGTAGGACATTGTACGGAGGTCATGTAGTGACGTCTGTGTTCACTATTTCACTATCCTACATGTAGGACATTGTACGGAGGTCATGTAGTGACGTCTGTGTTCACTATTTCACTATCCTACATGTAGGACATTGTACGGAGGTCATGTAGTGACGTCTGTGTTCACTATTTCACTATCCTACATGTAGGACATTGTACGGAGGTCATGTAGTGACGTCTGTGTTCACTATTTCACTATCCTACATGTAGGACATTGTACGGAGGTCATGTAGGGACGTCTGTGTTCACTATTTCAATATCCTACATGTAGGACATTGTACGGAGGTCATGTAGGGAAGTCTGTGTTCACTATTTCACTATCCTACATGTAGGACATTGTACGGAGGTCATGTAGTGACGTCGGTGTTCACTATTTCACTATCCTACATGTAGGTACAATGTACGGAGGTCATGTAGTGACGTCGGTGTTCACTATTTCACTATCCTACATGTAGGTACAATGTACGGAGGTCATGTAGTGACGTCTGTGTTCACTATTTCACTATCCTACATGTAGGTACAGTGTACGGAGGTCATGTAGTGACGTCTGTGTTCACTATTTCACTATCCTACATGTAGGACAATGTACTGAGGTCATGTAGTGACGTCTGTGTTCACTATTGCACTATCCTACATGTAGGTACACTGTACGGAGGTCATGTAGGGACGTCTGTGTTCACTATTTCACTATCCTACATGTATGACAATGTACGGACGTCTGTGTTCACTATTTCACTATCTTACATGTAGGTACGTACACTGTACGGAGGTCATGTGGGGGCGTCAGTGTTCACTATTTCACTGTTCTACATGTAGTTACACTGTACGGAAGTCATGTAAGGGTAATATGTGTTCACTATTTCACTATCCTACATGTAGGTACGTACACTGTACGGAGGTCATGTGGGGGCGTCGTTGTTCACTATTTCACTGTTCTACATGTAGGTACACTGTACGGAAGTCATATAAGGGTAATATGTGTTCACTATTTCACTGGAGAGTCCTATATCACGTAGTTATCCAAAGTAGGTGGTACTAATAAATGATTCATAAACAAATATTTTAGCTCGATTGCGAAACCAATTTATAGAACATTAATCGCTCTCGAGACCCTGTTGGAATCCATCGTGACGAGGGAGAGAGAAGAGGTCGTGTGGATTTACGTGGTTTGCCTCGAAGGACGCCACAACTATGGTTCTGACGTGGATCGAACTCACAACATCTCGGTTAGAAGGCGGGCACAATGGAGGATCATTCACTCATACACTTAATTAAAGTGATATCATTGGCTATTCTATATCGTAGTTGTGGTACCTAATCACCATGAAACATTTGAATAAAACTTTTACTTAGGAAATAATAAAATAATAATAAAACATTATGGTTTGGAGTTATGGCGTTTAAGAATTTACCACGCAGTCCGTAGACCTAAACGGACAATTCCGGTGCCGCTCAGAACGACAAACCATGTTTTATTCGACTATTCGAGAACAACAAACCATGTTTTATTCGACTATTCGAAGAACGACAAACCATGTTTTATTCGACTATTCGAGAACAACAAACCATGTTTTATTCGACTATTCGAGAACGACAATCCATGTTTTATTCGACTATTCGAGAACGACAAACCATGCTTTATTCGACTATTCGAGAACGACAAACCATGTTTTACTCGACTATTCGGGAACGACAAACCATGTTTTATTCGACTATTCGAGAACGACAAACCATGCTTTATTCGATTATTCGAGAACGACAAACCATGTTTTATTCGACTATTCGAGAACGACAAACCATGTTTTATTCGACTATTCGAGAACGATTAATCCAGTGTTGCAAAAACCTATTTCGCAATCGAGCTAAAATAAATGTGTACACATGTAAGCCAATGTACTGGCTCTATAAAAGTTAGTATACTATGTGTTTCTACTCGAGAGTGATTAAAGCGACACTACATCGGTGAAAACGCAATTTTCTGCAGAATGTAATTTCCTATTATATGGCATAATCTCCCCCCCCCCAAATATATGCCTCAAAAACAAATAAACAAACGTCGTATACGCGGTTTGTTGACATAACAAAATAATATAAATAGGGTCGACATTCATGCGTAATACAACGCGTTTATCCCGAATAACACGAGGTATGGTACATATTTCTGATATCTCACAGGTGTGCCTATTTGTAGACTAATCTTAGTTAAATTATCTCTAAACGAAAGTATCGCGCGTTTACTATTGACTCCAATGACAAACACACGTCAATTCAGGAGCGCGGATGACCGTTGTATGAAATCCTACTTTCACTTTTGAACATTTGTATACCACAAACACACTGTTTATTGATTCAATGTTAGTGTTCGAATGTATTCAGATGAATATGTAGTAGCTATACGTGAAAAAATGCATTTTAGTTGCTTTTCGCGATGTAATTTCGCTTTAATATAAGTTATAAGAACTTGTTTCGCAATCGAGCTAAAATAAATTTGTATAACGTTTATATACTAAATAATGTGTTACTTTGTCAGGTTTGATATGCGACGAGCATCTACAGCATTTACACAGGTGTGACATCGGTCAGGTAATACAGCGGCATGTCAGATTGAGAAACCGTCGAGACTCGCAAATGGCGGGCGAACATACTCGGCTCTGTGGTGGAGTGCATCCTCAATGGTATGATAAGAGAAGTTACTACTGCTCCGATGGTGTGCTGGTAGCTAATACAACCACGTCCCCAACAACGGCCGCGATCACACCCCCGGACATCAGCTGCAAGTACGAGAAATCATTCAGGAGATAATCACAATAAGCTTTAAGCTTCAGATTAAATCCATTTTCGTTTGTGTAGCTATACAATAGATATGTACTGTACATAATGAACGAATAAATATGTTTAAACCAAATCATTCAACGTCCGCCTGCGTGGTAGCTGACTTGTATACCACTGTAACTTATCATAACTGTTTGTCACGGGTTCTAGCCCCGCTCAGACCATGTCTCTTTATATGAAAAAGTTGACCGTTTCTAGCGCTGGAGCCTGCCCAGGAAAGGTGTTGTTAGGTAAACTGCCCGTCGCTCAAATGGGCATCCGGTAGCGACGTTAAATAAACTTAAATTTAAAAAACAATAACAACACAATGAGCCACAGTATAACTTCAGTTTTATGCGAATATAGCCTACGTATATTGTGCCCAACTTCGTTAGTTTAAACTTTATTTACTTTAGAACGATTGCGCGAAACAAGCTTTAAATTAAATTAACGGTTTAATTAAAAAAATATTCGTTCAACGTTACTCGAGCCAAGTTTCTTCTCTCTAGATTACATCTACCGTATTGTTATGACAGACCACATGTGTCTGTTTGTAAAAGTATAATAAAGTACTTATTATTCGTTCACCCCTATTTACTTATTACACACCTTATGAACACCATGGTTACTTCCCGAATCCTATCCCTGCAGATCAGGCTGATAGACAATCGGTAACCATTAGCTGGTGTCTCACAAACCGGCCATATCAGAACGAACCACTGGCGAGGTTCCTACCTTCTGTCTCACGCTCCGTGAGTGGGCGCCTTAATGACTAGGTCACGGAGACGGTATGTTTATGTCTGAGCAGAAAACCACGCACCGGTTGGCAAACGTCACGCACGGGGTCCGGAGAATCATCGCGTATGTCCTTCATCCGGTGTCTTTCGGATCTGTAGTCCAGTGGTAACATGCTGGACTGGTAATCCTGGGATCGCAGGTTCGATCCCCCGTCTGACTCTAATAAAATTAACAGTCTTTCAGATGGGACTTTAAACCGAGGTCTCGTGTCGGTGCTTTACACCGAACACGTAAAAGAACCAGAGGAGATTCTGGAATGGGCCTCTGTCTGTATCATTGCACTATCCTCCATAACTCTAAAATGACTAATCTCTTCAGGAAGCGTCGCTCATATGGGCAACCGGTAGCGACGATAAATAAACGTAAAACACACAACGATGTCTTTCTCCTCCAATAAGTGCCAGAGAGTCGCTATATGACCCGAGATGTTGGTGTTAAACCCATAAAAGAAAGAAGCAAACAAACATAGATTTACGACTAAAATATGAAATATTACGTTTGCAGTCGAAACAGTATATTAAACTGCAACGGCAATCCGCAGTGTGGAGGTGATGACGGGTATGAGTGTTGTGGGTACGAGCGCTACCATCCAGGCTTCCAGACGTGTTGCCAGATAAGCAGTGCGAAACACACAATACACGATGGCAAGCCAGCGAAACACCACGTGTAAGTTACAAATAGGACACATAGGCCGGTCTATATACACATAAACCACAAATATCTTAGAACTATATAAGTTTTCTTTCGTTCTAATCCCTTTCATCTACTGCTGTTAAATTATATGCAAAATGTTCATTTCTTGATTACATGTAAAAATACTGAAATAAATAATGCTTAACCTAAATATCGTGTATATCTAAACAAAGAATTGTTGTGTCTGTTTGGTTATGTGTAAACAGGCTTTCAAACTCCTGTGCTCTACTATTTATTATTTGTACCACAGGGATTCGGAGCATTTGCGGGTACGAGTAATGAATATATACACTGGTGCCCTCAAACTAATTGCTAAACCCCTGTGATTTGTACTAGCGACAATAATAGATTGGTCAGATATTGCGAAATGTCCAAAGCCTATGATTTCTCTATCTCTTAACCGGGGTTCTATGACCTCATGGAGTGTGTGTGTATTTTACATTTATTTATCGTCGCTACCGGTTGCCCATAAGAGAGACGCCTCCTGAAGAGATTAGTCATTTTAGAGTTTTGGAGAATAGTGCAATGATACAGAGATCCATTCCAGAGTCTCCTCTGGTTCTTTTACGTGCACATTGTACAACACCGATACGATACCTCGGTCTAAAGTCCCATCTGAAAGACTGTTAATAATGGAGTGTTCGACCCATCAATCATGTCAACATATTGTTTATTCATGGGCATACCTGGCATGAATGGAGAGAACATAGCGAGCATAATACACCATTATGGAATGACACTACTGGAATACTGTAGCATGCCACAGATATCTGAAGTCCCACTAATAAATACCCCATCCACATACCAATAATGGCACTCTAACGTGACACAACTAACAAATATGTTTGAAATGTTGTTAAAGATCTAGATCTAGATATCTTTAAAACAGTCTTTACTAACGTCATATTCCTGTTCAAACTGTTTATCACTATTTATAAAACAATCAGTGTTATCGTGCACTTGTATTCGGTACAAAACCAGTACAGTTCGATTAATCAGGCCAGTTACTTGTATACAAACATGCGGATGTATATAAAACATTGGCGAGTTAAAACACTGATTGAATAATATAAAATATTTCGAATGATCACACATGGCACGATGGCCGAGTGGTCAAAGCTGTAGGCTTACAGACAAATATTGTTAGGTTTGATGGTTCAATAATGATTGTTTTGGTTTTCGAATGTTATGTATACAAGTGACTGCCCTAAATAATCAGACTGCAGTATAGCTATATTCATTGTTACCAAGTTGGTTTATGGAAGGTGCCTGGTGCCCGTCCGTGCCTGGAATACTGCTCGGAGGGGCACCCGGTCTCTTCCTCCGCCAATAGTAGCTCGTCGAGAGTCGCCTGTTTAAACGCCCAAATCAAATTATTATTATTATTATTATTATTATTATTATTATTATTATTATTATTATTATTATTATTATTATTATTATAGGACATAGAAAACGCACACCTACATTATATGATTATTATTACTTGAAAACGAAATATGATGGATTCCATCAGATATATCACATCTCTATTACAAAACACAAACTGAACAACTAAACACATTCCAAAATGTTTAAAACTTTGTATTTATATAGTTATTGTTTTTCATTTAAAAACACACTTATCCGAAGTGTGCGTTTTCCCCGGTCGATCTCCTCACGACATGCACGTCGTAACCGGGGCACATCCCGCAGCAGCAGCGTAGGATTCTGGGATCATCTGGTCGTCGATCTTGCGAAGGGGGAAGCTCGCCAGCATGTGGATCCACGGCTATGGCACATCAGGACAGATCCACCATCTCTTCTAGATAGTGTTTGGGGTATCACACTATGTCTTCGCTGGCTTTTTCGATCTTTCTCTTCCTTCTTCTACTTTTCCGGCGGATAGACGAGACAGCGGACCTGAGGGAGCGGCAACGGTCGTGACATCCACGCTCCCCTGAGTGACAATCGACGACCAGATGTCTAACTGCCAGATCCGTATAAATGCTGCTGCGGGGTGACCAACAGTGGGGAGGGTGGTCCTCTAAAGGACCACGTACAGACCAGGCCTTGTCACCCTGGCACGGAAAGAAGGAGCCACCTGAGGATGTCTTCGTAAGCTCCACAGAAGAAGAATCATCGTAGAAGACAGAAGAAAACATCATAGAAGAACCAGCATAAAAAAAAGAATAAATAATAATCATCTTAGAATCAACAATAAGCACCGTAGAGGATTAACCTACTTAGAAGACGACTAGCCTACTTAGAAACATTCGGTCGCCCAAATGCTGTATTGCGGTGGCGACCTTAAACAAGCGTATTTTCGTTCGTGTGCGTTTTCTATGTCCTCTAGTATATTATTAAACAAAATCGTTGCTTTTAATTGTTTGATTTAAACATATGTATTAATCAAGATAAGCATAACATTCGTAAATATATCATCCATACAATACAGCTATCAATACAAGTGTATTGAATTGAAGGTCACTAGAGCTTACAGTAATTCTCTCCAGATTTTGTATAATATATGGTATGTCTTGTTCAAAATCCATGCGTTTTTTACATCCGTTGTTCAGTTCAGTTATTGTATTGCACTTCTTTCCTATCAGATTATATACCGTCTTAACCTTTCGTGACGTCCCATCTAGTCCGTTTCTAAACGGTACGCGCAATTCCTCCATATTATGGAGCCTCCGTTTTTGTTTAATCATATTTTATTGCTCGATTCGTTTTACATTATACATGTGACTACAAAACATGACAACTTAAAGAAAGACAAACGGGTCGGGCCACAAAGTTCTAGCAACATTAGTGACGGCCCTTCTCGACAAGATAGTAAATACTAACGATTTCAAGCATATATAAATATAGAAACATAAACGATTTGTTTTCTGAAAAAAGTACATGTTGTAGAATTATGAATACAAAATAAGTTTAATAACAAATAATTAGAAACAGTTTGACTTATGAGGGAGGGAGGGAGGGAGGGAGGGAGGGAGGGAGGGAGGGAGAAAGAGACGGGGGTCGTGATGGAGAGAGAAAATGGGGAGTCTGCTAAATACAATGCCCGGCCTCCGTGGTGTTATTGGATACTTCAACCGTTTGTAAGCGAGATGTTCGAGCCCATTCAGACATACTGCGGTGGTGTATTTAAGCAATACACATACATCCATTACTGCATCTTCCTCTCTTCCTCGTGGAAATCGTCATAGTGTAATCTAAAGATAATACATGTAACGTTGTAGGAAGTTATTTCGCAATCGAGCTCAACTGAATTTGCATAAATTAATAGCTCCCTCCTGAGCATGGATTCCACCAGGATATTATGAGGTCTCGAAAGCGAACAAATCTAATGGTTCAAAAGCTTGTTTCACAATCGAGCCAACATTAATTTGTATAATTTCATATTGAAGAAGAACGTATGCACATTACACGGTGTTTTTGTGTTGTAGATGTTGTGGTCTGGACGTGTACAAGCGTGGATCCTCTAATATGCCATGTGAACATGCATCGTCAAATGACAAGCTATTCAGCAAACGTTCTAAATGGAGAAATCTGAATGATGTCGTATGCCCGGAAAATGACTTCGAACTTCACTATGGTATATAAAAGTTGTATAATATCCGGATGCGTCCGTGACCGAAATCATTCTCGTTGGCGCGGATGAAAGCGTAAATGTGATCATTCATGTGGGAGGAAACCGGAATACCCGGAGAAAACCCACCTGTCCGATATGGCGACCACCGTACCATCTCACATACTTCCAGGTTCGGGTTGCATTAGTGAGAAGCGAGCGCGCTAACCACTGCGCTAATCGGACAGCCCACTAATCTATGGGGATATAATAAGTGCAAACTTTGTATATTTTACAAAGCTTATACACGATCGTCGATCGACTTCAAAAACGCACCATTTTATTGGTAGTCAGTCTTAGTTTGTGCAAACTTTTTATGGAATTACAGATGTGGAAAAAAATCACCCCAATATAGGTGTCATTCGCAGTTTTGCCGTGTAACTGTGTGTACTTAGACATGCATGGCTTAATCTTTGAGACAAGCATATGACTAGTGGCAGGATCAACTCGCAATTCGCAATTGTTAAAGTCGTTCAGTGTATACATAGTGTATTGTTCTGCTATAAGTATATAAGTATAAGTATAGAACTTGTTTCGCAATCGAGCTAAATAAATTTGTATAAACTATAAACTGTTCTGCTATCAAGCTCAAATTGATAGCCTGTTCATTCCTATTAGATGTACATTTTGTATATACAATAAGGGAGTCAATTTATTTATAGAGACTTCAATCTCATAACTAATAAGTAACCGTTTTCCACCTTACTAAATTCCGAAGAGTTTATACATTTATAATTTAGAAATTTTATTTTAATCTGTTACAATTAAGCACATCAAATACTTCATATCTTTACACAGATAATTACTGTCATTCATACTAGATATTTATTATGCAACATCTATATTACTCGTCTGTGCAATATGATGACAGGAGATTAGTGTCAAGCAGTATAAACATTAATTGTGGATAATAATATACGTGTCATGGGCATTCCTGGTCAATGAAGATTCAAAATTCACCCATTGGCTGCCAAACCTGGATTAGGTGGGCGTTTCAAAATTCACCCATTGGCTACCCAATCTGGTTAGGTGTGCGCTCGAATCCAGCACTAGCTAATATATATACCCCGATATTCTGGCTGCATTACGTAAAATTTAAATTGTGAATTGGATCTTTTAATTATAGCCCGACCCGCCCCGGTACCTCACAGCAAGCGAGTTCCCCAAAACAACTACATGCATTACTACTACACAAGAACGATAGACTCACACAACGACAAGAAAAATAAGTCGGGCCGGCAGTTCTACCTACCGTATGCTATTTGGGTATACATACTAATATATGGCGGTGTATAACTGTCTTTCTGTAATTTCAGTCTACAAAGTGGATATTGTAAACCAGTTGACCAGCGGAAGTACTCGTTACCTGGACGCCATCATTTCAATGTGGACCCTGGAACTCGGTTCATCTGTAAGTAGCATAGATATCAGAAACCCACCGGAAATACAGGACAACATGGTGATTCCATTGGACCAATACCGCCGAAGAAAGAAAAACTTAGTCGGAAAGGGTTACTTCATGGTTACGACGAAGAACTACTTGGGCAACGCCGTATTCTTTCTTAGTCCAGTTGACACTCTCTACAAATGGCCTAAAAGCCACAAGAAGCAAAGACGGATTTCAAAAGTGTTGAGAAGAATGCAGAGAAGATGTCGTCGGCGAAAACTAAATAAGAGAAGACATTCGAAATGGACTCGACTCTAAATAATTGATTTCTAGTTGAAAATGGATGTAGCGTATGCCCTTCTCGAATGCACGCTGCAATACGTATTCAGGTTGTTCTAAATCTGAATTTAGTCATGTAACAGTGTTGAGCCTACCATGTCTGAACTTATTGGAATGGTCTATTTTCATCGATGTATGGAGTCCAGAGGTCATGGACCGCTAAGTCAGTTTTCTGGAGTCTGGCAAGTTGTGTTTCAATCAGTTTGGTGAGTTGTTTAATGATTTATTCATATGTATTGCTCTTTGGCATATATGTATGTCCACAAATTCAAATTTCAAACTTTGACCCGGAACCACGAGCCTGTATACCTTAGGGTCGTTGGAACGTATACCATATTCCTAGGACTGTTTCAGTAAATTTCGGATTACCCTCTTTTATCGAACTATTCCATGTACTATTGAAATTGGAAACCTTGGCGTTTGAGACAGACGTCTCAAGTCCGTGGACATTTCACCATGTGACAGCTCAGTCTGGTCTATGGATTCTCGTCAGTTAGTCTACGTCATCGTATGGGACAGACGGTCCTACTTATAATGACTGAACACTGCAAGTCAGAGTTTTATATATAATTTAATAATGTGTTTATTTATGTGAATATATCATTCACAGTATCTGATATGTTATAGCGATGGTCGTCTATCATCAACAGCCAATCGCTAAGCATAATAGATGAACATCATTTACATAATAATAGGGACAGGTAAAAGAAGTTAACAGGTGTTATATTAGTAAAGTAGTATACTATGTGATGACTATCGCATTGCGTTATGTATCTACCACTGCTACGTAACTACATGTAATATGTGTCTATGTACAGCACTATAATACGGCTTACGTACTATAATACGGTTTACGACAGAAGTATATCATGTATATAGGAAATGGAAATGGTTCCCAATATATGGAATGAAAGGGAGTTTCAACTGATGCATACACACAGACACAATTTATTCATACAATTGTCTTTATTCTAATTAATAACCCTGCGACAATAAACCTTTGCAAACGTTCCCGAGAAAAACGTAAACAGTTGATTCCCGAATACTCGCGTAAACAGGTAAACATCCACATGTGATAACCTTCAATCACCTTTTGATCACCAAAGAACATGTGAGAAAACCGTTAACTGTGGCACCTTGTAAGCAATGTCATGACTGGGTGCTATGGTATGACTGGGTGCTATGGTATGACTGGGTGCTATGGCATGACTGGGTGCTATGGTTTGACTGGGTGCTATGTCATGACTGGGTGCCATGGCATGACTGGGTGATATGGTATGACTGGGTGTTATGGCATGACTGGGTGATATGGTATGACTGGGTGATATGGCATGACTGGGTGCTATGGTATGACTGGGTGATATGGTATGACTGGGTGCTATGGCATGACTGGGTGCTATGGTATGAGGTATGGTTGACTGGTGCTTGGTGACGGTGGGTTGAGGGTAGGTGAGGTGTGGGTTTTGTGATGGGTGTATGTATGGGTGTTGACTGGTGCTATGGTATGACGGGTGATAGGTATGACTGGGTGCTATGACTGGGTCATATGGCATGACTGGGTGATATGGTTGACGGGTGCTATGGCATGACTGGGTGCTGGTATGGGGTGATTTGATGACTGGGTGCTATGGTATGACTGGGTGCTATGGTATGACTGGGTGTTATGGCATGACTGGGTGCTATGGTATGACTGGGTGCTATGGTATGACTGGGTGCTATGGTATGACTGGGTGCTATGGTATGACTGGGTGCTATGGTATGACTGGGTGCTATGGTATGACTGGGTGCTATGGTATGACTGGGTGCTATGGTATGACTGGGTGCTATGGTATGACTGGGTGCTATGCTGGGTGTTATGTAACTGGTGCTTGGTTGACTGGTGATGGATGACTGGGTCTATGGACTGGGTGCTATGTTGACTGGGTGCTATGGCATGACTGGTGCTATGGTATGACTGGGTGCTATGGCTGACTGGGTGCTATGGTGACTGGGGCTATGGTATGACTGGGTGCTATGTCATGACTGGGTGCTATGGTATGACTGGGTGCTATGTCATGACTGGGTGCTATGGTATGACTGGGTGCTATGGTATGACTGGGTGATATGGCATGACTGGGTGCTATGGTATGACTGGGTGCTATGTCATGACTGGGTGCTATGGTATGACTGGGTGCTATGTCATGACTGGGTGCTATGGCATGACTGGGTAATATGGTATGACTGGGTGCTATGGCATGACTGGGTGCTGTGGTATGACTGGGTGCACATACGCATGATGCTACTCGAGCAACAACATGTGACAGGAAGACACGTCCATGTGGACCCGGGGCAGTGGAATGCTATAAAACTTATTGTGAAGCAGTGAACATTTATAAACACTGCTTATCAGATTAGTGCATCATATTGGCAAACTCGTGACTGCTTTTTGAAAGATTCCAGATCTTTACAGAATTATGTGTTAAAATATTAAATGAACAATGCCATGTTAACTCATTTGAAAACATGTTTGCAGCTGCTGGTGTATTCGTTTGTAGTGTGATATTACATAGTTCAATTTAAGCATAATAGTTTCTCTAGTTTCTGAATCATCACTCTGTATGAGATATTAAATTATGTACATGTGCCATGCCTATATTTTCGTACTGGATTTGTTTCACCTATAATATTATAATTATACATCTTATATATATATGTCCAATTTCATATAATATATGCTTCTCTTCCGGGAATACGGTATAAACACATGTACGCCTGTATAACACTGTATATGTGTTCAATCATTGACATTATAAGTGTGTGTGTTTTACGTTTATTTATCGTCGCTATACCAGTTGCCCATATGAGCGACGCCTTTTGGAGGATAGTGCAAGATACAGACATTATTAGACCCATTCCAGAGTCTCCTCTGGTTCTTTTACGTGCACGGTGTAAAGCACCGACACGAGACCTCGGTTTAACGTCCCATCTGAAAGACTGTTAATTTTATTAGGGTCAGACGGGGGATCGAACCTGCGATCCCTGGATTACCAGTCCAGCGTGTTACCACTGGACTACAGATCCGTCTGTTGCCTCAGACTGGACATACAGTAGTCGTATATATCTGTGTGATGAGATAAATAGATCAAATACAGACGGGTCAGTAGTCCAGTGGTGAACACATTGGTCTGTAGATCCACGGTTCGATCATCAGTCTTTGTCAGTGAATAACACTGTTCGCGTAAAAGAACCAGATAATACTCTGGAATGGGTCTCTGATTGTTTTGGGGGTTTAATGTATCACCAACAGCTTAAGTTATATGGCCACTTTCCAGCTAGTATTGGTGGAGGAAGATCCTGGGTGTCCCTCCAAACAGTATTGGTGGAGGAAGATCCTGGGTGTCCCTCCAAACAGTATTGGTGGAGGAAGATCCTGGGCGCCCCTCCAAACAGTATTGGTGGAGGAAGATCCTGGGTGCCCTCCAAACAGTATTGGTGGAGGAAGATCCTGGGTGCCCTCCAAACAGTATTGGTGGAGGAAGATCCTGGGTGCCCTCCAAACAGTATTGGTGGAGGAAGATCCTGGGTGCCCTCCAAACATTATGTCAAGCGTGAAAGGTCACCTGGGTAGAACCACAAACATTCCGAATAGCTTCCTCGCACGCACGAAATAATCCGACACCCCCGGTGAGAGTCTAAACATCATCTGTGAGGGGTAAGTGATTCGAAGTCAACAACATTAATCAATCGGCCACATACCCCGTTTCTGTCTCTATCACTGCAATATCCTCAACAATCTAACATGACTATCTCTTCAAGAGGCGTCGCTCATATGGGCAACCGGTAGTGACGATAATTAAGCTCCAAAACACAGTAGATCAAAGGAGATGATAAATGGTCGCGTTAACTACCATATGGTCGTCAAGTTAATTTGGTCGTTAAGTTATATTGAAACTAATTATAACCAGGACAATCATGAATTTTAGGAAGTAGAAATAAAACAACTGAACTATTCTAAATTTCATTATTTATAATGTCACTGCAGATATACCCAATATAATTTTATAATACATGTACAGATACATGTTGACACTTGTAAACATTACTGACACTATGGGTAATGCAGTTTTGTATCCTCGCATAAACAAATTATATGGAATAGAATTATCATAGAATTGCCAAGATGAATTGGTTTAAACAATATTTATTACAAACCATAAATCACATATAACATACAACACCATACATAATGCAAAGGATTAATTAGGAAGCTAAAAGTAGCAATGCTTTGCATGTGTGGTACCTAGAAGGTGCTGAAATGTTGGCAGCACGTACGTTTACGGACTCAGCGAAGTAATTAATGTTTTCATGACGTCACATGTTGTCTAAGCACGATTTAGCCCATGGCACAGTTGCATCATTTTCTGTCATAAAAACACTTTTCAGCCAAAATAAAAAGACTAATTGTTTGTTTAAGTGAATGCTCGAATACTATTTTACTCATGAACATAGAATGCTATTAATATCACTCATGGCTAGCTTCACACTTGGTAATAATGCTTTCAATGTTCATTCGGTGAAATATAATTCGATCATAAACTGATAATAATTATATCGTCGGAACAAGAAAGGAAAACAATAAAAAAAACTAGATGATATGGGCGTTTTACTTATATATGCGTTAAACATAAATTATGTAACTAATAATCGTAAGGAATAGTAATAACTAATATATGATAATATGTCAGGGTTCAAAACTGTAATACCAAGTTTATTTTAAATATAATTACATGTATCTACACAAAATAAGAAAGCATAGAGTATAAACAAAGAAGGAAAATATGAACATCCCTATATCTTCTTCTTCTTGTTCGCGAATCACATGGACAAGCCGGCAGCAAACACGAAATGTGCCGTCCTCCTCAGATCCTCCCGGCAGCCATGTAACTTCGTCTGGAGAGAAGTATCTGTTGGCCAGGTTGTTTTCCTCAGCCCATGAAGATTGGGACACTCCTGGAGGATGTGTTCTGCAGTCTGGTCCCCTACGTTGCAGCTGCGGGCAGTTGATGGAGCTAGTCCAAGCTTCCGACACATATGGAAGTTCAGGCGGTTATGCCCTGTTCTAAGCCGGAATATCGTGACTTGCTCCTGTCTGGTGAGAAGGTGGTAGTCATCCTTCTCAACTGTTGGCTTTGATGCAGATTTGAGTATGGTGCATTTCTCCTTGTATGTCAAATCTTTGTCTGGTTGGCTTTCGGTTGGGGTTCTTGTTGTTAGACAGGGCATCCAGAACTGAGAGTGCATCAGTCAGGAAGACAACCTGGGCACACTCCACAGTGTTGTGTACTAGAGATGTTGCTGTTTCAAGGGCCTGTACTTCTGCCCCATAGTTGCTGCAGTGTACTCCAGTAGGTAGAGCAACTGACTGTGTGTGTCCATCTGGCGGTCGGACATACACGCCTGCTCCTCCGTTTGCTACTGCTCTTGTGGCTGAACCATCTGTGTAGACTTGTAGCCATGCTTCTCCAGGATAACTCTTGTCGATGTGTGCTAGTGTGAGGGCACGTTTGACGTCATCATGTTGTCTATCTCTGGATGTCATGTATGGGATTGTACTGCAGATGGTAACCTTGGATTCATCGCTAGTCAACCATGGCTTGGATAGAAATGGCGTTGGAGGCAAAGTCTTGGCTGGGAGATGGCTGGTGTGCTTTCGAGCAAGCTTCTTGGACTGGTGGATGAAACTGCTGCGCTTTAGACGATTCTTCGTTAGTGCCTCAACTCTCTGCTTCATCGGTTGTTCTTCCTGACATCGAAACCTCTCTGTCTGTAGAAGAATTATTGTGTCACGACGTTCTTGCAGTGGCTGGATGGAAGTAATTTTCTCCATGGCCTTGATTGGAGTGCTCTTCATTGCACCTGTGATCAGCCTTGTTCTGAACCTTGTCAAGTGTCTGTTGGTTGGTCTTGGCTGATGTTGTCCAGGCGGTGGATCCATATTCCAGGTGAGGCCTGACCACACCCTGGTAAATAGTCTTCAAGATGTGATCATTGGCACCCCATGTGGTGCCAGCAAGCATCCGAAGGATTGCAAGCTTGCGCTCGGCTTTGGCCTCTGCTTTCTGGATATGTGGCTTCCATGTCTGCCGTCTGTCAAAGGTCACCCCAAGTATGTTGGCTCATTGTCCGTCTTCAAGGCAGTTCCACCGACTTTGATGGTTCCAGCTTTCTTTTTGGTGGAAAGTGTGAAGAATGTGGTTGACGACTTCTCCTTATTATTAGAGATGCACCAGTCTTCTGTCCATGCTGTGAGCTTGTCTGCGGCCATCTGCATTCTGTATGTGGCAGTCGTTGCATGTTCTTCAACACACCACATGACCAAGTCGTCAGCATAGAGTGCTGCCTTGATACCTTTTGGGAGCTCTGCAAGCAAGTCATCGATGTAGATGAGGAACAGCGTAGGCGAGATCACTCCTCCTTGAGGAACACCGTGTCGGATGAGGAATTTCTTGCTCTTCTGGTTGTCAACAAGTACTCTGGCTCTGCGATTGTGTAGGAAGGATTTGGTCCATCGGAGCATCTTGTCGGCAATTCCGCATCGTTACATCTTGACCAGCAGCCCATCAGTCCAGACTTTGTCAAAAGCCTTCTGGAGGTCTATCCAGGTTGCAAAAACTACCGTCTGGCCTTGGAATGCATCCTCAACTTCCTGAGCGAGGTATGTTGCCTGGTCCTCTGTGCATCTGAACTGTCGGAATCCTGCTTGTTCCTTGGATAGGATGGTTTTCTGTCTCAAGGTACCACATGAGTCTCTTGTTAACTATCCTCTCCATTGTCATTGACCACACAGCTAGTGAGACTAATAGGGCGATAGCTGGAAGCTTTCTTTCTATCCTTGCCGTTCTTGTAGATTGGGATAACGGTGGCTTCCTTCCAGATCTGCGGAACTATGCCTTCTTCCAGCTAAGATTGAATATGTCAAGAAGTTTCAGCATGGCTGAGCATCCAAGATGAGTTAGCATCTCATTGGAGAGTCCATCTGGTCCAGGTGACTTCCTCTTCTTCAGTTGCCTGAGCGCTGTGTACAGTTCCTGGTATGTAAGTGGAAGTTTCATGGAGTCTTGTTTCATATGCGTTTTACTTCTATCCTTCTGTTCTTTCCGTGCCTCTCTTTGCTGTTGGCGTGTGACTTTGATGTTGCCCTCTTTCTGGTAGGCTTTGGCGAGACAGTATGCAGTCTCTTTGCCGGTCAACAGTTTCCCATCCTCATCCAACGTGATTTTCTGTCTGCTATTTTCTTCATCATTTAGCTGTTTCGTGAGCCTCCACAACTTCCTCCCGTCCTTCTCAAGGTTCAGGGCAGCAGTTTTCTCCCTCCAACTTCGTCGTGTAGCTTCCAGTTAAGATTTTTGAAACTGTGCCTTTGCTTTCTGAAGTTGTTCATGGTTTTCTTGTGATGGCTGTTCTTCTGCCCTGTTCCTTGCTTCAGTGAGTTCATCTTGAAGGGTCTGCAACTGATTGGTCCAGTAGGGCTTGTATTCTCTTCTCGCACCTCTATGGATGGTTTCATGGGCAGCTTTGAGTATGCAGCTGTTGAACTCTTTCACCACGTTGTTAACATCTCTTCCTTGTACCTGTATGCCTCGAGTAAGAGAATTGGACCGAATAGCAAAGAGACTCCACTTGGCTTTCTTGTAGTTCCATCTAGGGTAGGGATGGTCTGTCTGTATCATTTCACTGCTGAGTGTGAGGAACACTGGTTTGTGGTCACTTCCACCAAGTTGATCGCCAACTTCTCTAACCGTACCTTTCTGGATGTCCTCTGTGCAGAAAGCTAGATCTGGAGATGTAGTAGTGTGCCATCGCCTAGAGTAGAAGGTTGGTACATCATAGGGCTGGTTGACAAGAATCAAGTTGTGCTCATCCTGCCAGTCCTCCACTTCATCCCCACGCCTATCAGACTGTGCATATCCCCAACTCTGGGAATGACTATTGAAGTCACCAACAACCATGTATCGACTGTTTGAAACCTTCAATAGTGTTTCAAAAGGGCTTTGTCATTTTGGCAGTAGTAGTTGACGAGGTTCAACTCAGATGATTTGGTCTTGATCTTGAACTCCTGGTATTCCGCTACTTCAAGGTAGGTTTTCACTTCGCTCGCATTGATGTTGTTCCGGACTAGAGTGAGCACACCATCTTTGTGTCTGTCTTGTCGGTCTGCTCGGAGGCACTTGTAGCCTTGTACTTTGAACGTCTTGTCTTTGTTCAGGTGTGTTTCCTGTATGCAGCAAACACTTACCTCTTTGTCCTGTAGTACTTGCTCCAGTTCAGTCTTTTTGTTAAAGACTCCTTCAGCATTCCACTGCATGAGCACAAGAGGTTTCTGCTTCACGTTTCGGCCAGTAGCTGTCCTTCGCCGCCCCCTGGCTCCACAGGGCGGCTTAGGGTGACCTCCAGTAGCTAAGGATGGGTTCCTTCGAGGTATGGAACCCGGCACTGTACCTGCCTGGCGGGTCTTCACAGGTCCAGCACCATCTAGGTTTACTATTTCTGTCATTGTGATTCATTTTGCGTTTATGCGTAGTACTGTGGTTTATTAGAATGCGCCGTGTGGCCCAGTACTTCCGGCTTCAGCATTCGAGGTTTCTGTTAGGATTACCTCACCCTTAGGCTAGGACTTTTAAGGCGGCCCATATTTTCGCCTGATACACCCGTTGTAGGACACGTGGGGTATTTAATAGGAGTAGCTTTGCCATGTGCTATCCTGCCCCGTCCTGGTAGATACACCGCCATATGGTCCGAGACTGCTTATTTAATTCACAGCTAACCCCCATATCTGAGGGCCTTTCCCCTATCCGCCACCTGAGGACCAGCTGGGTAGGGGATGGTCGCCCCACACACGTCAGATCCCTATATACAATGTTGTTATTCTAGTACAACACAATCGTGTGTACCACTGTACAGGATACAGCCTGATCATAGCAACCAGGTCAACATCTAGCAAGATTCCTGACCCACATATACACCAACTGCGAGGCTGGTATGAGTAGTAAACCCGTCT
>CM026387.1:24087092-24112661 GCA_014843695.1 Archivesica marissinica
CTGGTATGTACCATACCGCTGTACAGTATACAGCCTGATCATAGCAACCAGGTCAACATCTAGCAAGATTCCTGACCCTCAGATACACCAACTGCGAGGCTGGTATGCTACAACACACTGGCTGGAATTCCTTAGAATCAATAGGCTCTAACTCACAATGCTTTCCATGATATAAAGAAAGCACATAGGTTTGCCCTATATGTGTTATTCAAAGGATGTTTGATATACTGCAGCGTTTCTTGAGGTGTCGTCGTAAAATGTATATAACCCGGATTTAATCCAATGCTTAAAGCGACACTACATCACGATACTACATCACGATACTACATCAGTGAAAACAAAAATTTCTACAGAATGTATTTCCCTATTATATGGTATAATTATTTTCCAAATATTTGCCTCAAATACTGAGTATTTCAACTAATAAGCAAACGTCGTATACGCGGTTTGTTGACATAACAACATAATGTAAATAGGGTCGACATTCATGCGTAACACAACTCGTGTATCCTGAATAACACGATTTATGATAAATATTTACCGTTATATCTCACATTTGGGCCAATTTATTTGTAGACTATTCTTTGTTAAATTATCGTTAAGCGACATTATCTTCCAATGACAAACAAACGTCAATCCAGGAGCGTGGATGATCGTTATATGAAATCCTACTTTCAATTTTGAAAGTTTGTAGATCACAAAAACACTGTTTATTGATTCGATATTAGTGTTCGAATGTATTCGGAAGAATTTGTAGTAGCAACGCATTTATACGTGCACAAATGCATTTTAGTTACTTTTGCGATGTAATGTCGCTTTAATACAAAATGTAGCAGGTAAAGGATAGATCCAAGTGCGCAGTCTGGACGGTTCTATAATTAGGTAAAGAAATGGATTCAATAATAATTGGGCATGCCTGGTTTTCCATTACCCCAAAATAACGTATATGGTAACATACCCCTGCTATACATAGCAATGATCGATCGATTACCACAAAGGTATATATCTTATTAAAGCATATATACACACATGTGTTTGCCTCTCCAACTATACTAGAACTGCATACCGGAAATATCGTCTGCTGCACGATGTACGCTTTATTTCTAAGAACGTTCACACTTGCAGTTGCCATGACAACACCAGTTTCTGGTGAGTATTATTCAGTACACATAAGTAATTAACTATGATATTGTTTGTTTGTTTTAGGGGTTTAAATTCATACCAGCAGCTTATGTAATACAGAGTCGCTCTAGATATTATTGATAGACAAGAACGCCCGGGAGCACCTCCTAGAACTAGTTTAGTTTATACAAATTTATTTTAGCTCGATTGCGAAACAAGTTCTTTCAACTTATATTAATCACTCTCGAGACCTCATTCCTGATGGAATCCATCGCCACGAGGGAGAGAGGAGGCAACGTGGAATTTAAATGCCTTGCCTAAGGGCACAATCGTAACGGCTCCAGCGGGGCTCGAACTCCGGACCGTTCGCACCTGAAGCGAACGCGCATCCACTGCGCTATCACGACTTCCACTATACTAAAGAACTAAATCAGACAAGGACGGACACCCGGGTAGAACCATCGACCTTCCACAGCTGAATAACTTCCTCGCATCCTTCATTGATTTAAATGTATCGACTTATACCACTCGGCCACGGAGACCGCCCCTCCCAATTATTTATGAACTAATAGAATTGACACTCATGAAAGGTATTTTTATAAATACCATTACTTTTCGTCGTTTATTTATCGTCACCACCTGTTTATTCTGGGCTAAGCCTCCAGAAGTGTGTTAAGTCATGTTATGTGTTGGAGGATAGTGCAATATAAGGAATACGTCCCAATTCCAGCAACAGCCCTGGTTCTTCTATATGTCCGGTGTATAGCACCGATACATGAGACCTCGGTTTATACAGTCACACCTGTGTTAGTGGTCACCTCCATTAAGCAGCCAACCTGTATTAAGCAGCCAGTTTCAAGATTCCAAATGTGTTGTTTTACTATACATTTGACATGTATTAAGCAGCCACCTGTGCTAAGCAGCCACTTTCTCTGACTCCCTTGGCTGGCTGCTTAAGACAGGTTTGACTGTAGTCCCATCTGAAAGACAGTATTATTAAAGTACGGCGATGGGATCGGACCTGAACATGATCAATTCTAAAGCAGGGTCGTTGTATGTGGGTGTTACTTGTCTTAGAACAAAATGTACATATTTAATCCATATTCCTTTTAGTCCGCCTACGTGGTCGAGTGGTTAAGGTCGCTGACTTGTATACCACTGTAACCTATCATCACTGATGTTCACGAGTTCGAGCCCCGCTCAGGCCGTGTCTCATTTATATGAAAAAGTTGGCAGTTTCTTACGGAGGTTGGTGCACCCAAGTACTGGTTAACCGCTGGAGCCTGCCCAGGAAAGGTGTTGTTAAGTAAACTGCCCGCCGGCGATATTGCCCAAAATGGTGCTGATGCAGGCGTAAAACCCGAAATATAACATAACATAAATATTCCTTTTGTATATAGTAAATCTGTATTGTACACTATGAACGAATAAATATGCTTAAACCAAAATGTTATCAGAATAATAAATATATAATTATATTTAAGAGGCCTATTTTCGGTTTGGTTACGGGTGTATTGGAGTTTATATCTGTCTGTATAATGTCCATTTTATTGCCACAATCATAATACGTAGTGGCGTAGCTAGGGTCTATTTTGCAGGCGGTGACATTGTTGGGGGCGGCACACATTGTTTTTTTCAAATGCAAACAGTTCCTACAACTATAAATACTATTTCGGCAATTATAAACACTACATGTATTCTTTAATTTCTTTTTATCTCTTATAACGTACTAAATTTTGTGAATAATAATTCAATTTCCTAAAAAAAATTATTTTCAGCAGTATAACACTAATTGAAATTTGGTAATAGTACATATTATGGAAATTGTACTGACTGCAACAGTTGCAGTTGTGGGCACAGCTGTTCATTGTGTCATTGTGGGGCAAATGCCCCCATGTCGCCATAGCTACGCCACTGAATGTACGGCTGGTGCAATATAATCTTTATGTAATTCCTTGTGTAAATGGGTGTAACTTGGCAAACTAGTATTTATTTATAAAACTATATTTTAGCTCGATTGCGAAACAAGTTCTTACAACATTGTGGCGCCCGTGGTCCAGTGGTAAAGCGTCGGATTTGGAATCGAACGGTTCCAGGTTCGATACTCGGTCAGGCCGCGTATGTAGTCAATGAACCAGGCACCTCGCATACATTGCGTAGTACTGGTCAGCCGCTTAGGTCGGCTAAGCCTGCCCAGGAAAACATGCCTAGGTCCCCGCAAGGGGTTTGGCATTAATGGAACATACATTATTTTAATCGCTCTCGATATCTCATTCCTGAATCCATCGCCATGAGGGAGGGAAGAGGAAATGTGGAATGTAATAATATTAATAATTTACAGACAGAGACCCATTCCAGAGTCTCTTCTCGTTCTTTTACGTGTACGGTGTACGGTGTATAGAACCGACACGAGACCTCGGTTTAACGTCCCATCTGAAAGACTGTTAATTTTATTAGGGTCACACGGGGATCGAACCTGCGATTATCAGTCCAGCGTGTTACCACTGGACTACATATCAGTCTGTAGAATATTTGTCAGGTATGTTTGGCTGATGTAATATTTGTTCAGTCATTCATTAGTCGTGATAGCGTAACGGAATTTGCGTCCAGTTGTAGCCGTTACTAGTGTGTCATAAGGCAACGCGCTTAAATTCTCAAGTTATGTCAAGTCAAAATACATTTCATTCTCTCATTTCACATACAGAACATAAGTTTATTCATGACGCATACGTACATAGTCATAGTATATACAGACACTTATATACAAATAAACAAGTGGTCGATAAAGCTGTCGTATTGCTATTGTATTCTAATTAACTATATATAGAGGATGAGCATTGTAGTCCTACTTGGTGTTTTTGAAGCATTCAGTGTATTGAGTTCCATGATATATACGGTTTAAAGCAGTCTTAAGAAAACGAGCCAAGTTTAATGGGCCGACGTGTCTAGGGCCGACGTACGTGTCGTGGGGCCGAGATGACGCTTTACCAGTTTAATAATACCTTTCTATTTTCACTGTTCATTAAAATACAAAATGTATACATTTTTGGTCTCGTGTAATAGTACTTATTAATGAGTTCTTTCCTCAAATCTGAGTAACACGGACACATTAAAACAAAAGTGATGCTCATCTTCAATGTCTCTAACATTGCAACATTGACAATAACGCTCATTTCTCTGTACAATATCTAGCTGTGTGGATTCTAAGCGAATGGACTCCATTCATTCGTACATGTATACATGGGAGAATGAGGCTTACGTTAACAAATAGTGTACGAGTCTGGTATAGCCTAACATGATATGTTGCAAATAATAAACTATATCCCCCTTCTCTCTCCCTCATAGGGGCGAATTCCACCAGGAATGAGGTATAGAGAACTTTGCTTAAACTAATGTTGTAAAAACTTGTTTCGCAATCGAGTTGAAATAAATTGGTAGGCCTATAAACTAAGCTAATCTAGCCTCATTCCATTCAATTAGTGTTCAAATTTATTCTCTTGTAATACCTGCTTTGTTGTAAGTAAGTATATAAGTAAGTAAGTACATTCTTTAATTAGAGAGGGTAGCCCATTTAGCAATGTTAATCGTCCACGGGGCCCTCTTAAATATAAAACATATTTATACACACATGACATACAAACACAACATGGCATGTGGTATTCGAACTAATAAAAGTAAGAATGCATCTACACAAATTGTGTGCATGAATTATGAACAGTAGTTGACAATATCAGAAACGATTAGACATCCAACCATTTCAGACATTGACTTAAAGCGACATTATATCAGTGAAAACACACATGTATTTCTATAGAATGTATACAAGTTCCTATTATATGGTTTAATTTTTTCCAAGTATTTGCCTCAAATACTGAGTATTTCAACTAATAAACAAACGTCGTATACGCGGTTTGTTGAAATAACAAAATAATGCAAACATACATGCGTAATACAACTAGTGTATCCTGAATAACACGATTTATTGTACATATTTACCATTATATCTCACATTTGGGCCAATTTATTTGTAGACTATTCTTAGTTAAATTATCCCTAAACGACATTATCTCGCGCTTAGTATTGACTCCGATGACAAAAAAGTCAATTTAGGAGCATGGAATGGATAACCGTTATATGAAATCATACTTTCAATCCACAAACACACTGTTTATTGATTCAATGTTAGTGTTCGAATGTATTCTGAAGAATTTGTAGCAATGCATTTACACGTGGGGGGAAATGCATTTTATTTGCTTTTTGCGATGTGATGTCGCTTTAATGTGTTGTCTCCTAAAAAAATAAATATTATTTTCTTATTTTTATGTAATTCATAGGAAGAGACCTCCCACTCTATAGATGCGGCAAAGATATTAATATGCAATATTATGACTCGAATATCGAAATATGTGTCAACGGGGAGGTACAGCCTATTGACCGCCATCTTAACCACGCGTATACATGTGGAGCTCTGAAAGTAGTGTATGATGACCGAACTCATACGTGTCACATGGGTATAGTTCAGTCCAAGATGGCGCCCGCAACTGCGCCCATAGTCACGTCACCAATCACACACAGGATCACGTCGCTAAACGAGACTGCACAGATACTCAATAAACCACCAATCAGAAACACCCGTCACCTTTGCAGGTAAATGTTACTCGTTTTCAGTTTATGGTGTATTAGGATGACGTCTTTGTTGTTTTAGGAAAAACCTTATCAACGATCGTTTTCCCCCATGTTTAGGTCAGACGGTGTTATTGATATAGTGGTCTGGGATTGGTTGAAAACGTGTAGGGAAGCCCTTAAGAGTTATTGATACATGAACTGATTGGCTGAGTAGGTATTGTCACAAATATTGAAAATGACTTCTAAATATTAAAATACAATATATGAGCTGCATTTTGGAATATTTAAAAATATTTGCAGACTATTTGGTGAGAAATAAACAGCATATTATAAATGCAGGTGTCCGTGCAAATTACCTTCAGAGTAGGGGGTGGGTGCCTTTAGTGGGAAATTAAAAAGGTCAACCCCATTGAAATTTGACATTTTCCTGTGGCTCAAAGGCCATTCTGTTGAAAACTACTCTCTTTTGTGCCAAACTATTTTTGGGGAAAATCTAATGGCGCTGTGGTGGCCTATGGAAATTGTAATAGCGGTGTCTGACCTAAACTAATTTGCTCTCCATACATGTGTCACATAATTTCGCGACCAAATTTCAAATCCGACGCTCTACCACTGGGCAACGGACGCCACACGATGCCCATTACTTTGAATGCGCATGTCAGCTGAATGCTATTAGTTGTGAGGAAATTCACACGAAAATAGATACAAACATAGCATGCATAAATTTATACGTTCCTCGATATATACTAATAAGTTTGTAGTTACAATGGAATCATAAATCTGTTTGTAGGAACAGCACCGATTTGCTGGACTGTAATGGGGAATTCTACTGTGGGCACAGTGCTGGGTATAGGTGTTGCGGGTTCAATACCTACCATCCCGAACGACAGACGTGCTGCCAGACAAGTGGTGCAGAGTTCAGACGACATGACGGCAAGTCGGAGAAAACCCACATGTAAGAATACGTTACTTGGAGTAAAGGTTTGAGAAATTTCAAAAAAGATTAGATGAGCATTTTTGTAGACAGGTCGGTTGTCCACAGAGACCCATTCTAGAGTCTCCTCTGGTTCTTTTACGTGCACAGTGTAAAGCACCGACACGAGACCTCGGTTTAAAGTCCCATCTGAAAGACTGTTAATTTTATTAGGGTCAGACGGGGGATCGAACCTGCAATCCCTGGATTACCAGTCCAACCCAGGGCTCAACAAATCCACTCGTCCGCTCGTATTTACGAGTGACTTTTCAATCTGGACGAGTAGAAATTCCAAGTCGCTTGCCCAGTCGGACGAGTGAAAATTTCAGCTAAATATCCAATATAAATCGAAGGAACAAAATAAAATAATATCCGTTTTACTTTCTTCGGAATGATTACCAGGCGTGATAATGGGAAATCACCGAGGATATTTTAATGTGTTTATGCTGCAACATAATTGCATTTATTAATCAATTAAAGTGCAATTCTGACGATTTTTAATTTTCCTAAAATACATGGGACGAGTGATAGTCCAATCTGGACGAGTGGGACAGTGGCATCACTCGCCCAGTAGGACGAGTAAGAAATTAAACATTTGTCGAGGCCTGCAACCACTGGACAAGATCTTACTAATTAAAATTGTTAATTTCATACATTTACGCGTAAGATTTAATATAATACCCCTTTGAAAGCAGTCCATTATTATTATATTGTAAGTACAAATGTATGACGTCACGACAGTGTTTTAATATTTCGGCGATAAACTTGAAACCAAGTGGTCTGTCGATTACTGTTCATGGGTATTACCCATGATTCCTCATGATCCACCGTTGGTAAGTTGGATCTCTGTTTATATAGGCACACACTATGTTGTTTGTATGGTGTTATTTACATTCAACAAAATTCCGAATCGGTCACCTTGTGTTTTTATAACTTGTAATAATACAATATAAATGTTTCCATATTTCATTTAATGCATTTTATACCATATGATTATACAGCTATGATTATATGGCTATGATTATACAGCTATGATTATACAGCTATGATTATACAGCTATGATTATACAGCTATGATTATATGGCTATGATTATACAGCTATGATTATACAGCTATGATTATACAGCTATGATTATACAGCTATGATTATACAGCTATGATTATACAGCTATGAGTATACGGCTATGATTATACGGCTATGATTATACAGCTATGATTACACAGCTATGATATGATTATACAGCTATGATTATACGGCTATGATTATATGGCTATGATTATACAGCTATGATTATACAGCTATGATATGATTATACGGCTATGATTATACAGCTATGATTATACGGCTATGATTATACGGCTGTGATTATACGGCTATGATTATACAGCTATGATTATCCATACAGCTATGATATGATTATACAGCTATGATTATACAGCTGTGATTATACAGCTATGATTATACAGCTATGATTATACAGCTATGAGTATACGGCTATGATTATACGGCTATGATTATACAGCTATGATTACACAGCTATGATATGATTATATGGCTATGATTATACAGCTATGATTATACAGCTATGATTATACAGCTATGATTATACAGCTATGAGTATACGGCTATGATTATACGGCTATGATTATACAGCTATGATTACACAGCTATGATATGATTATACAGCTATGATTATACGGCTATGATTATATGGCTATGATTATACAGCTATGATTATACAGCTATGATATGATTATACGGCTATGATTATACGGCTATGATTATACAGCTATGATTATACGGCTATGATTATACGGCTGTGATTATACGGCTATGATTATACAGCTATGATTATCCATACAGCTATGATATGATTATACAGCTATGATTATACAGCTGTGATTATACAGCTATGATTATACGGCTATGATTATACAGCTATGATTATACAGCTATGATATGATTATACGGCTATGATTATACGGCTATGATTATACAGCTATGATTATACAGCTATGATTATACAGCTATGATTATACGGTTATGATTATACATCTATGATTATACAGCTATGATATGATTATACGGCTATGATTATACAGCTATGATTATACAGCTATGATTATACGGCTATGATTATATGGCTATGATTATACAGCTATGATTATACAGCTATGATTATACAGCTATGATTATACGGCTATGATTATACAGCTATGATTATACAGCTATGATATGATTATACGGCTATGATTATACGGCTATGATTATACAGCTATGATTATACAGCTATGATTATACAGCTATGATTATACGGTTATGATTATACATCTATGATTATACAGCTATGATATGATTATACGGCTATGATTATACAGCTATGATTATACAGCTATGATTATACGGCTATGATTATATGGCTATGATTATACAGCTATGATTATACAGCTATGATTATACAGCTATGATTATACGGCTATGATTATACAGCTATGATTATACAGCTATGATATGATTATACGGCTATGATTATACGGCTATGATATGATTATACAGCTATGATTATACAGCTATGATTATACAGCTATGATTATACAGCTATGATTATACAGCTATGATTATACAGCTATGATATGATTATACAGCTATGATTATACAGCTATGATTATACAGCTATGATTATACAGCTATGATTATACAGCTATGATTATACAGCTATGATTATACAGCTATGATATGATTATACAGCTATGATTATACAGCTATGATTATACAGCTATGATTATCAGCTATGATTATACAGCTATGATTATACAGCTATGATTATACAGCTATGATATGATTATACAGCTATGATTATACAGCTATGATTATACAGCTATGATTATACAGCTATGATTATACAGCTATGATTATCCATACAGCTATGATATGATTATACAGCTATGATTATATAGCTGTGATTATACAGCTATGATTATACGGCTATGATTATACAGCTATGATTATACAGCTATGATATGATTATATGGCTATGATTATACAGCTATGATTATACAGCTATGATTATACAGCTATGATTATACAGCTATGATTATACAGCTATGATTATACAGCTATGATATGATTATACAGCTATGATTATACAGCTATGATTATACAGCTATGATTATACGGCTATGATTATACGGCTATGATTATACAGCTATGATTATACAGCTATGATTATACAGCTATGATTATACAGCTATGATATACGGCTATGTTATACAGCTAGATTATACAGCTATGAATGATTATACGGCTATGATTATACGGCTATGATTATACAGCATGATTATACGGCTATGATTATACGCTATGATTATACAGCTATGATTTCCATACAGGTATGATATGATTATACAGCTATGATTATACAGCTATGATTATACAGCTATGATATGATTATACAGCTATGATTATACAGCTATGATTATACAGCTATGATTATACAGCTATGATTATACAGCTATGATTATACAGCTATGATATGATTATACAGCTATGATTATACAGCTATGATTATACAGCTATGATTATACAGCTATGATTATACAGCTATGATTATACGGCTATGATTATACAGCTATGATTATACAGCTATGATATGATTATACAGCTATGATTATACAGCTATGATATGTTATACAGCTATGATTATCAGCTATGATTATACAGCTATGATTATACAGCTATGATTTATACAGCTATGATTATACAGCTATGATATGATTATACAGCTATGATTATACAGCTATGATTATACAGCTATGATTATACGGCTATGATTATACAGCTATGATTATACAGCTATTATGATTATACAGCTATGATATACAGCTATGATATACAGCTATGATTATACAGCTATGATTATACGCTATGATATGATTATACAGCTATGATTATACAGCTATGATTATACAGCTATGATTATACAGCTATGATTATACAGCTATGATTATACAGCTATGATATGATTATACGCTATGATTATACAGCTATGATTATACAGCTATGATTATACAGCTATGATTATACAGCTATGATTATACAGCTATGATTATACAGCTATGATTATACAGCTATGATATGATTATACAGCTATGATTATACAGCTATGATTATACAGCTATGATTATACAGCTATGATTATACAGCTATGATTATACAGCTATGATTATACAGCTATGATTATACAGCTATGATTATACAGCTATGATTATACAGCTATGATTATACAGCTATGATATGATTATACAGCTATGATTATACAGCTATGATTATACAGCTATGATTATACAGCTATGATTATACAGCTATGATTATACAGCTATGATTATACAGCTATGATTATACAGCTATGATTATACAGCTATGATATGATTATACAGCTATGATTATACAGCTATGATTATACAGCTATGATTATACAGCTATGATTATACAGCTATGATTATACAGCTATGATTGATTATACAGCTATGATTATACAGCTATGATTATACAGCTATGATATGATTATACAGCTATGATTATACAGCTATGATATGATTATACAGCTATGATTATACAGCTATGATTATACAGCTATGATTATACAGCTATGATTATACGGCTATGATTATACAGCTATGATTATACAGCTATGATTATACAGCTATGATATGATTATACAGCTATGATTATACAGCTATGATTATACAGCTATGATTATACAGCTATGATTATACAGCTATGATTATACAGCTATGATTATACAGCTATGATTATACAGCTATGATTATACAGCTATGATTATACAGCTATGATTATACAGCTATGATTATACAGCTATGATATGATTATACAGCTATGATTATACAGCTATGATTATACAGCTATGATTATACAGCTATGATTATACAGCTATGATTATACAGCTATGATTATACAGCTATGATTATACAGCTATGATTATACAGCTATGATTATACAGCTATGATTATACAGCTATGATTATACAGCTATGATTATACAGCTATGATATGATTATACAGCTATGATTATACAGCTATGATTATATGAACAGCTATGATTATACAGCTATGATTATACAGCTATGATTATACAGCTATGATTATACAGCTATGATTATACAGCTATGATATGATTATACAGCTATGATTATACAGCTATGATTATACAGCTATGATTATACAGCTATGATTATACAGCTATGATTATACAGCTATGATATGATTAGCTATGATTATACAGCTATGATTATACAGCTATGATTATACAGCTATGATTATACAGCTATGATATGATTATACAGCTATGATTATACAGCTATGATTATACATCTATGATATGATTATATGGCTATGATTATACGGCTATGATTATACAGCTATGATTATACAGCTATGATTATACGGCTATGATTATACAGCTATGATTATCCATACAGCTATGATATGATTATACAGCTATGATTATACAGCTGTGATTATACAGCTATGATTATACGGCTATGATTATACGGCTATGATTATACATGGCTATGATTATACAGCTTTGATTATACAGCTATGATTATACAGCTATGATATGATTATACAGCTATGATTATACAGCTATGATATGATTATACAGCTATGATTATACAGCTATGATTATACAGCTATGATTATACGGCTATGATTATACAGCTATGATATGATTATACAGCTATGATTATACAGCTATGATTATACAGCTATGATTATACAGCTATGATTATACAGCTATGATATGATTATACAGCTATGATTATACAGCTTGATTATACGCTATGATTATACGCTATGATTATACAGCTATGATTATACAGTATGATATGATTATACAGCTATGATTATACAGCTATGATTATACAGCTATGATTATACAGCTATGATTATACAGCTATGATTATACAGCTATGATTATACAGCTATGATTATACAGCTATGATTATACAGCTATGATTATACAGCTATGATTATACAGCTATGATTATACAGCTATGATTATACAGCTATGATTATACAGCTATGATTATACAGCTATGATTATACAGCTATGATTATACAGCTATGATATTTATACAGCTATGATTATACAGCTATGATTATACAGCTATGATTATACAGCTATGATTATACAGCTATGATTATACAGCTATGATATGATTATACAGCTATGATTATACAGCTATGATTATACAGCTATGATTATACAGCTATGATTATACAGCTATGATTATACAGCTATGATTATACAGCTATGATATGATTATACATCTATGATTATACAGCTATAATTATACAGCTATGATTATGCAGCTATGATTATACAGCTATGATATGATTATACAGCTATGATTATACAGCTATGATTATGCAGCTATGATTATACAGCTATGATTATACAGCTATGATTATACAGCTATGATTATACAGCTATGATTATACAGCTATGATTATACAGCTATGATATGATTATACATCTATGATTATACAGCTATGATTATACAGCTATGATTATGCAGCTATGATTCTACAGCTATGATATGATTATACAGCTATGATTATACAGCTATGATTATGCAGCTATGATATGATTATACATCTATGATTATACAGCTATGATATGATTATACAGCTATGATTATACAGCTATGATTATACAGCTATGATTATACAGCTATGATTATACAGCTATGATTATACAGCTATGATGCAGCTATGATATGATTATACATCTATGATTATACAGCTATGATTATACAGCTATGATTATGCAGCTATGATATGATTATACAGCTATGATTATACAGCTATGATATGATTATACAGCTATGATTATACAGCTATGATTATACAGCTATGATTATACAGCTATGATTATACAGCTATGATTATACAGCTATGATTATACAGCTATGATTATACAGCTATGATTATACAGCTATGATATGATTATACAGCTATGATTATACAGCTATGATTATACAGCTATGATTATGCAGCTATGATTATACAGCTATGATTATACAGCTATGATTATACAGCTATGATTATACAGCTATGATATGATTATACAGCTATGATTATACAGCTATGATTATACAGCTATGATTATACAGCTATGATTATACAGCTATGATTATACAGCTATGATTATACAGCTATGATTATGCAGCTATGATATGATTATACATCTATGATTATACAGCTATGATATGATTATACAGCTATGATTATGCAGCTATGATATGATTATACATCTATGATTATACAGCTATGATTATACAGCTATGATTATACAGCTATGATTATACAGCTATGATTATACATCTATGATTATACATCTATGATTATACAGCTATGATTATACAGCTATGATTATACAGCTATGATTATGCAGCTATGATATGATTATACAGCTATGATTATACAGCTATGATTATACATCTATGATTATACAGCTATGATTATACGGCTATGATTATACAGCTATGATTATGCAGCTATGATTATGCAGCTATGATTATACAGCTATGATTATACGGCTATGATTATACAGCTATGATTATACAGCTATGATTATACAGCTATGATTATACAGCTATGATTATGCAGCTATGATTATACAGCTATGATTATACAGCTATGATATGATTATACAGCTATGATTATACAGCTATGATATGATTATACAGCTATGATTATACAGCTATGATTATACGGCTATGATTATATGGCTATGATTATACAGCTATGATTATACAGCTATGATTATACAGCTATGATTATACAGCTATGATATGATTATACAGCTATGATTATACAGCTATGATTATACAGCTATGATATGATTATACAGCTATGATTATACAGCTATGATATGATTATACAGCTATGATTATACAGCTATGATTATACAGCTATGATATGATTATACAGCTATGATTATACAGCTATGATATGATTATACAGCTATGATTATACAGCTATGATATGATTATACAGCTATGATTATACAGCTATGATTATACAGCTATGATTATACAGCTATGATTATACAGCTATGATATGATTATACAGCTATGATTATACAGCTATGATTATACAGCTATGATTATACAGCTATGATTATACAGCTATGATTATACAGCTATGATATGATTATACAGCTATGATTATACAGCTATGATATGATTATACAGCTATGATTATACAGCTATGATTATACAGCTATATATGATTATACAGCTATGATTATACAGCTATGATATGATTATACAGCTATGATTATACAGCTATGATTATACAGCTATGATTATACAGCTATGATTATATGGCTATGATTATACAGCTATGATTATACAGCTATGATTATACAGCTATGATATGATTATACAGCTATGATTATACAGCTATGATTATACAGCTATGATTATACAGCTATGATTATACAGCTATGATTATACAGCTATGATTATACGGCTATGATTATACGGCTATGATTATACAGCTATGATTATACAGCTATGATATGATTATACAGCTATGATTATACAGCTATGATTATGCAGCTATGATATGATTATACAGCTATGATTATACAGCTATGATTATACAGCTATGATTATACAGCTATGATTATACAGCTATGATTATACAGCTATGATATGATTATACATCTATGATTATACAGCTATGATTATACAGCTATGATTATGCAGCTATGATATGATTATACAGCTATGATTATACAGCTATGATTATGCAGCTATGATATGATTATACAGCTATGATTATACAGCTATGATTATACAGCTATGATTATACAGCTATGATTATACAGCTATGATTATCCATACAGCTATGATATGATTATACAGCTATGATTATACAGCTGTGATTATACAGCTATGATTATACGGCTATGATTATACAGCTATGATTATACAGCTATGATATGATTATACGGCTATGATTATACAGCTATGATATGATTATACAGCTATGATTATACAGCTATGATTATGCAGCTATGATTATACAGCTATGATTATACAGCTATGATTATACAGCTATGATTATACAGCTATGATATGATTATACAGCTATGATTATACAGCTATGATTATACAGCTATGATTATACAGCTATGATTATACAGCTATGATATGATTATACAGCTATGATTATACAGCTATGATTATACAGCTATGATATGATTATACAGCTATGATTATACAGCTATGATATGATTATACAGCTATGATTATACAGCTATGATTATACAGCTATGATTATACAGCTATGATTATACAGCTATGATATGATTATACAGCTATGATTATACAGCTATGATTATACAGCTATGATTATACAGCTATGATTATACAGCTATGATTATACAGCTATGATATGATTATACAGCTATGATTATACAGCTATGATATGATTATACAGCTATGATTATACAGCTATGATTATACAGCTATGATTATACAGCTATGATATGATTATACAGCTATGATTATACAGCTATGATATGATTATACAGCTATGATTATACAGCTATGATTATACAGCTATGATTATACAGCTATGATTATAGGCTATGATTATACAGCTATGATTATACAGCTATGATTATACAGCTATGATATGATTATACAGCTATGATTATACAGCTATGATTATACAGCTATGATTATACAGCTATGATTATACAGCTATGATTATACAGCTATGATTATACGGCTATGATTATACGGCTATGATTATACAGCTATGATTCTACAGCTATGATATGATTATACAGCTATGATTATACAGCTATGATTATGCAGCTATGATATGATTATACATCTATGATTATACAGCTATGATATGATTATACAGCTATGATTATACAGCTATGATTATACAGCTATGATATACAGCTATGATTATACAGCTATGATTATACAGCTATGATTATACATCTATGATTATACAGCTATGATTATACAGCTATGATTATGCAGCTATGATATGATTATACAGCTATGATTATGCAGCTATGATATGATTATACAGCTATGATTATACAGCTATGATTATACAGCTATGATTATACAGCTATGATTATACAGCTATGATTATACAGCTATGATATGATTATACAGCTATGATTATATAGCTGTGATTATACAGCTATGATTATACGGCTATGATTATACAGCTATGATTATACAGCTATGATATGATTATATGGCTATGATTATACAGCTATGATATGATTATACAGCTATGATTATACAGCTATGATTATGCAGCTATGACTATACAGCTATGATTATACAGCTATGATTATACAGCTATGATTATACAGCTATGATATGATTATACATCTATGATTATACAGCTATGATTATACAGCTATGATTATGCAGCTATGATTCTACAGCTATGATATGATTATACAGCTATGATTATACAGCTATGATTATGCAGCTATGATATGATTATACATCTATGATTATACAGCTATGATATGATTATACAGCTATGATTATACAGCTATGATTATACAGCTATGATTATACAGCTATGATTATACAGCTATGATTATACAGCTATGATATGATTATACAGCTATGATTATACAGCTATGATTATACAGCTATGATTATACAGCTATGATATGATTATACAGCTATGATTATACAGCTATGATTATGCAGCTATGATATGATTATACAGCTATGATTATACAGCTATGATTATACAGCTATGATTATACAGCTATGATTATAACAGCTATGATATGATTATACAGCTATGATTATACAGCTGTGATTATACAGCTATGATTATACAGCTATGATTATACAGCTATGATTATACAGCTATGATATGATTATACAGCTATGATTATACAGCTATGATTATACAGCTATGATTATACAGCTATGATTATACAGCTATGATTATACAGCTATGATATGATTATACGGCTATGATTATACAGCTATGATTATACAGCTATGATTATACGGCTATGATTATACGGCTATGATTATACAGCTATGATTATACAGCTATGATTATACAGCTATGATTATACAGCTATGATTATACGGCTATGATTATACAGCTATGATTATACAGCTATAATATGATTATACGGCTATGATTATACGGCTATGATTATACAGCTATGATTATACAGCTATGATTATACGGCTATGATTATACGGCTATGATTATACAGCTATGATTATCCATACAGGTATGATATGATTATACAGCTATGATTATACAGCTGTGATTATACAGCTATGATTATACGGCTATGATTATACAGCTATGATTATACAGCTATGATATGATTATACGGCTATGATTATACAGCTATGATTATACAGCTATGATTATACAGCTATGATTATACAGCTATGATATGATTATACAGCTATGATTATACAGCTATGATTATACATCTATGATATGATTATATGGCTATGATTATACGGCTATGATTATACAGCTATGATTATACAGCTATGATTATACGGCTATGATTATACAGCTATGATTATCCATACAGCTATGATATGATTATACAGCTATGATTATACAGCTGTGATTATACAGCTATGATTATACGGCTATGATTATACGGCTATGATTATACAGCTTTGATTATACAGCTATGATTATACAGCTATGATATGATTATACAGCTATGATTATACAGCTATGATATGATTATACAGCTATGATTATACAGCTATGATTATACGGCTATGATTATACAGCTATGATATGATTATACAGCTATGATTATACAGCTATGATTATACAGCTATGATTATACAGCTATGATTATACAGCTATGATATGATTATACAGCTATGATTATACAGCTATGATTATACAGCTGTGATTATACAGCTATGATTATACGGCTATGATTATACAGCTATGATTATACAGCTATGATATGATTATACGGCTATGATTATACAGCTATGATTATACAGCTATGATTATACAGCTATGATTATACAGCTATGATTATACAGCTATGATATGATTATACAGCTATGATTATACAGCTATGATTATACATCTATGATATGATTATATGGCTATGATTATACGGCTATGATTATACAGCTATGATTATACAGCTATGATTATACGGCTATGATTATACAGCTATGATTATCCATACAGCTATGATATGATTATACAGCTATGATTATACAGCTGTGATTATACAGCTATGATTATACGGCTATGATTATACGGCTATGATTATACATACGGCTATGATTATACAGCTTTGATTATACAGCTATGATTATACAGCTATGATATGATTATACAGCTATGATTATACAGCTATGATATGATTATACAGCTATGATTATACAGCTATGATTATACAGCTATGATTATACGGCTATGATTATACAGCTATGATATGATTATACAGCTATGATTATACAGCTATGATTATACAGCTATGATTATACAGCTATGATTATACAGCTATGATTATACAGCTATGATATGATTATACAGCTATGATTATACAGCTATGATTATACAGCTATGATTATACAGCTATGATTATACAGCTATGATTATACAGCTATGATTATACAGCTATGATATGATTATACAGCTATGATTATACAGCTATGATTATACAGCTATGATTATACAGCTATGATTATACAGCTATGATTATACAGCTATGATTATACAGCTATGATTATACAGCTATGATATGATTATACAGCTATGATTATACAGCTATGATTATACAGCTATGATTATACAGCTATGATTATACAGCTATGATTATACAGCTATGATTATACAGCTATGATTATACAGCTATGATATGATTATACAGCTATGATTATACAGCTATGATTATACAGCTATGATTATACAGCTATGATTATACAGCTATGATTATACAGCTATGATATGATTATACAGCTATGATTATACAGCTATGATTATACAGCTATGATTATACAGGATTATACAGCTATGATTATACAGCTATGATTATACAGCTATGATATGATTATACATCTATGATTATACAGCTATGATTATACAGCTATGATTATGCAGCTATGATTATACAGCTATGATATGATTATACATCTATGATTATGCAGCTATGATTATACAGCTATGATTATGCAGCTATGACTATACAGCTATGATTATACAGCTATGATTATACAGCTATGATATGATTATACATCTATGATTATACAGCTATGATTATACAGCTATGATTATGCAGCTATGATTATGCAGCTATGATTCTACAGCTATGATATGATTATACAGCTATGATTATACAGCTATGATTATGCAGCTATGATATGATTATACATCTATGATTATACAGCTATGATATGATTATACAGCTATGATTATACAGCTATGATTATACAGCTATGATTATACAGCTATGATTATACAGCTATGATTATGCAGCTATGATATGATTATACATCTATGATTATACAGCTATGATTATACAGCTATGATTATGCAGCTATGATATGATTATACAGCTATGATTATACAGCTATGATTATACAGCTATGATTATACAGCTATGATTATACAGCTATGATTATACAGCTATGATTATACAGCTATGATTATACAGCTATGATATGATTATACAGCTATGATTATACAGCTATGATTATGCAGCTATGATTATGCAGCTATGATATGATTATACATCTATGATTATACAGCTATGATATGATTATACAGCTATGATTATACAGCTATGATTATACAGCTATGATTATACAGCTATGATTATACAGCTATGATTATACAGCTATGATTATACAGCTATGATTATGCAGCTATGATATGATTATACATCTATGATTATACAGCTATGATATGATTATACAGCTATGATTATGCAGCTATGATATGATTATACATCTATGATTATACAGCTATGATTATACAGCTATGATTATACAGCTATGATTATACAGCTATGATTATACAGCTATGATTATACAGCTATGATTATACAGCTATGATTATACAGCTATGATTATACAGCTATGATTATACAGCTATGATTATGCAGCTATGATATGATTATACAGCTATGATTATACAGCTATGATTATACAGCTATGATTATACATCTATGATTATACAGCTATGATTATACAGCTATGATTATACAGCTATGATTATGCAGCTATGATTATGCAGCTATGATTATACAGCTATGATTATACAGCTATGATTATACAGCTATGATTATGCAGCTATGATTATACAGCTATGATTATACAGCTATGATATGATTATACAGCTATGATTATACAGCTATGATATGATTATACAGCTATGATTATACAGCTATGATTATACGGCTATGATTATATGGCTATGATTATAGATAGATAGATAGATAGATAGTTTATTCTGAACAAAAATCAAATGCTCATGAGTTCATTATAACATTGGCATTACAATACTTGGTCAATGGTGTATAGTTCAATCACAAATTCAACATTCAGTACATGCACATTTTGAAAGCATAATATCGAATTAAACTACATAGTGGTTACACATGATCAAATTGAATTCAAATAATTGTATAATATAGTGCAACGATCTGCAACCTGAAAGAGAAAATACATATATATACATACACGCACATGTACATACCTACATACTGTTATGTAATCATACGTACACATGTACATACATACACACATACATTTAATATAAACACTGAAAATATACGAAGATATTTAACAACAAATTGTATGGGATAACGCATATGTGCAAGATTTTGAGTTTCTTTGCGGAGAAAAGTGACTAGTAAAAGAAGATGTTTCTTTGCTCGAATGCTTTGAATGTAAACATTCCAAGATTTTTCAAAATAACTGTGTTTTCAGTAGATACCAACTCTACAAATTTTAAAATGTTCGGTCTTGACCAGAAATATTTCTTGATGTATTTTGTCCTTAGTTCATGATACAGGGAGCATTCAAGTAAGAAGTGAAACTCGTCTTCTAACGTATTACAATGATTACATTTTCTGTCATTTCTTGGTATTTTATTGGGCTTGTGCCATCTCCCTGTTTCGATTGCGAGCCGATGAGCAGATAATCTTAATCGTGTAAAGGCGGATCGGAACTTTCTTAATGTTATTTCAGTTAAATATATCTTGTACCCAAAGTCAGAGAATAACCTGTAAGATGATGCTCTTGTGGAATTTTGTATTTCTTCATTCCAGTTTTGTAAATATATATCCTTAATTCTTAGTTTAAACATAGCGAGAAATGCCTCTTCGTTCCCAGCCCCCTGAAAAAGCCAAACATGAAAAAATCCTAAATTTTCTAGAGTTTCTTTTACCGATTTAGCCCAACAGTTCTTATTTGGGAGTCTTTCTATGTCATTTAACATCATATTGTATATCTTTTTTGTGTACTTTATGTCATTACTTTTAATAATTTTGAACCAATATTTAATTACTCTTATTAATCTTGTTTGGCGTAATGGAAGTCTTCCCAGTTCACCGTATATAAATCTATTTTGGGTTTGTAACCTAACACCCAATAAATTCTTACAGCTATGATTATACAGCTATGATTATACAGCTATGATTATACAGCTATGATATGATTATACAGCTATGATTATACAGCTATGATTATACAGCTATGATATGATTATACAGCTATGATTATACAGCTATGATATGATTATACAGCTATGATTATACAGCTATGATTATACAGCTATGATTATACAGCTATGATTATACAGCTATGATTATACAGCTATGATTATACAGCTATGATTATACAGCTATGATTATACAGCTATGATTATACAGCTATGATTATACAGCTATGATATGATTATACAGCTATGATTATACAGCTATGATATGATTATACAGCTATGATTATACAGCTATGATTATACAGCTATGATATGATTATACAGCTATGATTATACAGCTATGATATGATTATACAGCTATGATTATACAGCTATGATTATACAGCTATGATATGATTATACAGCTATGATTATACAGCTATGATATGATTATACAGCTATGATTATACAGCTATGATTATACAGCTATGATATGATTATACAGCTATGATTATACAGCTATGATATGATTATACAGCTATGATTATACAGCTATGATTATACAGCTATGATATGATTATACAGCTATGATTATACAGCTATGATTATACAGCTATGATATGATTATACAGCTATGATTATACAGCTATGATATGATTATACAGCTATGATTATACAGCTATGATTATACAGCTATGATTATACAGCTATGATTATACAGCTATGATTATACAGCTATGATTATACAGCTATGATTATACAGCTATGATTATACAGCTATGATATGATTATACAGCTATGATTATACAGCTATGATTATACAGCTATGATTATACAGCTATGATTATACAGCTATGATTATACAGCTATGATTATACAGCTATGATTATACAGCTATGATTATACAGCTATGATATGATTATACAGCTATGATTATACAGCTATGATTATACAGCTATGATTATGCAGCTATGATATGATTATACAGCTATGATTATACAGCTATGATATGATTATACAGCTATGATTATACAGCTATGATTATACAGCTATGATTATACAGCTATGATTATACAGCTATGATTATACAGCTATGATTATACAGCTATGATTGTTATACAGCTATGATTATACAGCTATGATTATACAGCTATGATATGATTATACAGCTATGATTATACAGCTATGATTATACAGCTATGATTATACATCTATGATTATACAGCTATGATTATACAGCTATGATTATACAGCTATGATTATACAGCTATGATTATGCGCTATGATTATACAGCTATGATTATACAGCTATGATTATACAGCTATGATTATGCGGCTATGATTATACAGCTATGATTATACAGCTATGATATGATTATACAGCTATGATTATACAGCTATGATATGATTATACAGCTATGATTATACAGCTATGATTATACGGCTATGATTATACGGCTATGATTATAGATAGATAGATAGATAGATAGTTTATTCTGAACAAAAATCAAATGCTCATGAGTTCATTATAACATTGGCATTACAATACTTGGTCAATGGTGTATAGTTCAATCACAAATTCAACATTCAGTACATGCACATTTTGAAAGCATAATATCGAATTAAACTACATAGTGGTTACACATGATCAAATTGAATTCAAATAATTGTATAATATAGTGCAACGATCTGCAACCTGAAAGAGAAAATACATATGTATACATACACGCACATGTACATACCTACATAATGTTATGTAATTATACGTACACATGTACATACATACACACATACATTTAATATAAACACTGAACACAACAAATTGTATGGGATAACGCATATGTGAAAGATTTTGAGTTTCTTTGCGGAGAAAAGTGACTAGTAAAAGAAGATGTTTCTTTGCTCGAATGCTTTGAATGTAAACATTCCAAGATTTTTCAAAATAACTGTGTTTTCAGTAGATACCAACTCTACAAATTTTAAAATGTTCGGTCTTGACCCGAAATATTTCTTGATGTATTTTGTCCTTAGTTCATGATACAGGGAGCATTCAAGTAAGAAGTGAAACTCGTCCTCTAACGTATTACAATGATTACATTTTCTGTCATTTCTTGGTATTTATTGGGCTTGTGCCATCTCCCTGTTTCGATTGCGAGCCGATGACAGAGTAATCTTAATCGTGTAAAGGCGGATCGGAACTTTTTAATGTTATTTCAGTTAAATATATCTTGTACCCAAGTCAGAGAATAACCTGTAAGATGATGCTCTTGTGGAATTTGTATTTTTCATTCCAGTTTTGTAATATATATCCTTAATTCTTAGTTTAAACATAGCGAGAAATGCCTCTTCGTTCCCAGCCCCCTGAAAAAGCCAAACATGAAAAAATCCTAAATTTTCTAGAGTTTCTTTTACCGATTTAGCCCAACAGTTCGTATTTGGGAGTCTTTCTATGTCATTTAACATCATATTGTATATCTTTTTTGTGTACTTTATGTCATTACTTTAATAATTTGAACCAATATTTAATTACTCTTATTAATCTTGTTTGGCGTAATGGAAGTCTTCCCAGTTCACCGATATAAATCTATTTTGGGTTTGTAACACTAACACCCAATAAATTCTTACAGCTATGATTATACAGCTATGATTATACAGCTATGATTATACAGCTATGATATGATTATACAGCTATGATATGATTATACAGCTATGATTATACAGCTATGATATGATTATACAGCTATGATTATACAGCTATGATTATACAGCTATGATTATACAGCTATGATATGATTATACAGCTATGATTATACAGCTATGATTATACAGCTATGATTATTCAGCTATGATTATACAGCTATGATTATACAGCTATGATTATACAGCTATGATTATACAGCTATGATATGATTATACAGCTATGATTATACAGCTATGATTATACAGCTATGATTATACAGCTATGATTATACAGCTATGATATGATTATACAGCTATGATTATACAGCTATGATTATACAGCTATGATTATGCAGCTATGATTATACAGCTATGATTATACAGCTATGATTATACAGCTATGATTATACAGCTATGA
>CM026387.1:24113661-24224169 GCA_014843695.1 Archivesica marissinica
AGTGGGACAGTGGCATCACTCGCCCAGTAGGACGAGTAAGAAATTAAACATTTGTCGAGGCCTGCAACCACTGGACAAGATCTTACTAATTAAAATTGTTAATTTCATACATTTACGCGTAAGATTTAATATAATACCCCTTTGAAAGCAGTCCATTATTATTATATTGTAAGTACAAATGTATGACGTCACGACAGTGTTTTAATATTTCGGCGATAAACTTGAAACCAAGTGGTCTGTCGATTACTGTTCATGGGTATTACCCATGATTCCTCATGATCCACCGTTGGTAAGTTGGATCTCTGTTTATATAGGCACACACTATGTTGTTTGTATGGTGTTATTTACATTCAACAAAATTCCGAATCGGTCACCTTGTGTTTTTATAACTTGTAATAATACAATATAAATGTTTCCATATTTCATTTAATGCATTTTATACCATATGATTATACAGCTATGATTATACAGCTATGATTATACAGCTATGATTATACAGCTATGATTATACAGCTATGATTATACAGCTATGATTATACAGCTATGATTATACAGCTATGATTATACAGCTATGATTATACAGCTATGATTATACAGCTATGATTATACAGCTATGATTATACAGCTATGATTATACAGCTATGATTATACGCTATGATTATACAGCTATGATTATACAGCTATGATTATACAGCTATGATTATACAGCTATGATTATACAGCTATGATTATACAGCTATGATTATACAGCTATGATATGATTATACAGCTATGATTATACAGCTATGATTATACAGCTATGATTATACAGCTATGATTATACGGCTATGATTATACAGCTATGATTATACAGCTATGATATGATTATACAGCTATGATTATACAGCTATGATTATACAGCTATGATTATACAGCTATGATTATACAGCTATGATTATACAGCTATGATTATACAGCTATGATTATACAGCTATGATTATACAGCTATGATATGATTATACAGCTATGATTATACAGCTATGATTATACAGCTATGATTATACAGCTATGATTATACAGCTATGATATACAGCTATGATTATACAGCTATGATTATACAGCTATGATTATACAGCTATGATTATACAGCTATGATTATACAGCTATGATTATACGCTATGATTATACAGCTATGATTATACAGCTATGATATGATTATACAGCTATGATTATACAGCTATGATTATACAGCTATGATTATACAGCTATGATTATACAGCTATGATTATACAGCTATGATTATACAGCTATGATTATACAGCTATGATATGATTATACAGCTATGATTATACAGCTATGATTATACAGCTATGATTATACAGCTATGATTATACAGCTATGATTATACAGCTATGATATGATTATACAGCTATGATTATACAGCTATGATTATACAGCTATGATTATACAGCTATGATTATACAGCTATGAATATGATTATACAGCTATGATTATACAGCTATGATATGATTATACGCTATGATTATACAGCTATGATTATACAGCTATGATTATACAGCTATGATTATACAGCTATGATTATACAGCTATGATTATACAGCTATGATTATACAGCTATGATTATACAGCTATGATTATACAGCTATGATTATACAGCTATGATATGATTATACAGCTATGATTATACAGCTATGATTATACAGCTATGATTATACAGCTATGATTATACAGCTATGATTATACAGCTATGATTATACAGCTATGATTATACAGCTATGATTATACAGCTATGATTATACAGCTATGATATGATTATACAGCTATGATTATACAGCTATGATATGATTATACAGCTATGATTATACAGCTATGATTATACAGCTATGATTATACAGCTATGATTATACAGCTATGATATGATTATACAGCTATGATTATACAGCTATGATTATACATCTATGATATGATTATACGGCTATGATTATACAGCTATGATTATACAGCTATGATTATAGCTATGATTATACGGCTATGATTATACAGCTATGATTATACAGCTATGATTATACAGCTATGATTATACAGCTATGATTATACAGCTATGATTATACAGCTATGATTATACAGCTATGATATGATTATACGGCTATGATTATACAGCTATGATTATACAGCTATGATTATACAGCTATGATTATACAGCTATGATTAATACAGCTATGATATGATTATACAGCTATGATTATACAGCTGTGATTATACAGCTATGATTATACGGCTATGATTATACAGCTATGATTATACAGCTATGATATGATTATATGGCTATGATTATACAGCTATGATTATACAGCTATGATTATACAGCTATGATTATACAGCTATGATTATACAGCTATGATATGATTATACAGCTATGATTATACAGCTATGATTATACAGCTATGATTATACAGCTATGATTATACAGCTATGATTATACAGCTATGATTATACAGCTATGATTATACAGCTATGATTATACAGCTATGATTATACAGCTATGATTATACAGCTATGATTATACAGCTATGATATGATTATACGGCTATGATTATACAGCTATGATTATACAGCTATGATTATACGGCTATGATTATACGGCTATGATTATACAGCTATGATTATACAGGTATGATATGATTATACAGCTATGATTATACAGCTGTGATTATACAGCTATGATTATACAGCTATGATTATACAGCTATGATTATACAGCTATGATTATACAGCTATGATTATACAGCTATGATATGATTATACAGCTATGATTATACAGCTATGATTATACAGCTATGATATGATTATACAGCTATGATTATACAGCTATGATTATACAGCTATGATTATACAGCTATGATTATACAGCTATGATTATACAGCTATGATTATACAGCTATGATATGATTATACAGCTATGATTATACAGCTATGATTATACAGCTATGATTATACAGCTATGATTATACAGCTATGATTATACAGCTATGATTATACAGCTATGATTATACAGCTATGATTATACAGCTATATATGATTATACAGCTATGATTATACAGCTATGATATGATTATACAGCTATGATTATACAGCTATGATTATACAGCTATGATTATACAGCTATGATTATACAGCTATGATTATACAGCTATGATTATACAGCTATGATTATACAGCTATGATTATACAGCTATGATATGATTATACAGCTATGATTATACAGCTATGATTATACAGCTATGATTATACAGCTATGATTATACAGCTATGATTATACAGCTATGATTATACAGCTATGATTATACAGCTATGATATGATTATACAGCTATGATTATACAGCTATGATTATACAGCTATGATTATACAGCTATGATTATACAGCTATGATTATACAGCTATGATTATACAGCTATGATTATACAGCTATGATTATACAGCTATGATTATACAGCTATGATTATACAGCTATGATATGATATACAGCTATGATTATACAGCTATGATTATACAGCTATGATTATACAGCTATGATTATACAGCTATGATTATACAGCTATGATTATACAGCTATGATTATACAGCTATGATTATACAGCTATGATATGATTATACAGCTATGATTATACAGCTATGATTATACAGCTATGATTATACAGCTATGATTATACAGCTATGATTATACAGCAATATGATTATACAGCTATGATTATACAGCTATGATTATACAGCTATATATGATTATACAGCTATGATTATACAGCTATGATATGATTATACAGCTATGATTATACAGCTATGATTATACAGCTATGATTATACAGCTATGATTATACAGCTATGATTATACAGCTATGATTATACAGCTATGATTATACAGCTATGATATGATTATACAGCTATGATTATACAGCTATGATTATACAGCTATGATTATACAGCTATGATTATACAGCTATGATTATACAGCTATGATTATACAGCTATGATTATACAGCTATGATTATACAGCTATGATATGATTATACAGCTATGATTATACAGCTATGATTATACAGCTATGATATGATTATACAGCTATGATTATACAGCTAGATGATTATACAGCTATGATTATACAGCTATGATTATACAGCTATGATTATACAGCTATGATTATACAGCTATGATTATACAGCTATGATTATACAGCTATGATTATACAGCTATGATTATACAGCTATGATTATACAGCTATGATTATACAGCTATGATATGATTATACAGCTATGATTATACAGCTATGATTATACAGCTATGATATACAGCTATGATTATACAGCTATGATTATACAGCTATGATTATACAGCTATGATTATACAGCTATGATTATACAGCTATGATATGATTATACAGCTATGATTATACAGCTATGATTATACAGCTATGATTATACAGCTATGATTATACAGCTATGATTATACAGCTATGATTATAGCTATGATTATACAGCTATGATTATACAGCTATGATTATACAGCTATGATTATACAGCTATGATATGATTATACAGCTATGATTATACAGCTATGATTATACATCTATGATATGATTATATGGCTATGATTATACGGCTATGATTATACAGCTATGATTATACAGCTATGATTATACGGCTATGATTATACAGCTATGATTATCCATACAGCTATGATATGATTATACAGCTATGATTATACAGCTGTGATTATACAGCTATGATTATACGGCTATGATTATACGGCTATGATTATACATACGGCTATGATTATACAGCTTTGATTATACAGCTATGATTATACAGCTATGATATGATTATACAGCTATGATTATACAGCTATGATATGATTATACAGCTATGATTATACAGCTATGATTATACAGCTATGATTATACGGCTATGATTATACAGCTATGATATGATTATACAGCTATGATTATACAGCTATGATTATACAGCTATGATTATACAGCTATGATTATACAGCTATGATATGATTATACAGCTATGATTATACAGCTATGATTATACAGCTATGATTATACGCTATGATTATACAGCTATGATTATACAGTATGATTATACAGCTATGATTATACAGCTATGATTATACAGCTATGATTATACAGCTATGATTATACAGCTATGATTATACAGCTATGATTATACAGCTATGATTATACAGCTATGATTATACAGCTATGATTATACAGCTATGATTATACAGCTATGATTATACAGCTATGATTATACAGCTATGATTATACAGCTATGATTATACAGCTATGATTATACAGCTATGATTATACAGCTATGAATTATACAGCTATGATTATACAGCTATGATTATACAGCTATGATTATACAGCTATGATTATACAGCTATGATTATACAGCTATGATATGATTATACAGCTATGATTATACAGCTATGATTATACAGCTATGATTATACAGCTATGATTATACAGCTATGATTATACAGCTATGATTATACAGCTATGATATGATTATACAGCTATGATTATACAGCTATGATTATACAGCTATGATTATACAGCTATGATTATACAGCTATGATATGATTATACAGCTATGATTATACAGCTATGATTATGCAGCTATGATTATACAGCTATGATTATACAGCTATGATTATACAGCTATGATTATACAGCTATGATTATACAGCTATGATTATACAGCTATGATATGATTATACAGCTATGATTATACAGCTATGATTATACAGCTATGATTATGCAGCTATGATTCTACAGCTATGATATGATTATACAGCTATGATTATACAGCTATGATTATGCAGCTATGATATGATTATACATCTATGATTATACAGCTATGATATGATTATACAGCTATGATTATACAGCTATGATTATACAGCTATGATTATACAGCTATGATTATACAGCTATGATTATGCAGCTATGATATGATTATACATCTATGATTATACAGCTATGATTATACAGCTATGATTATGCAGCTATGATATGATTATACAGCTATGATTATACAACTATGATTATGCAGCTATGATATGATTATACAGCTATGATTATACAGCTATGATTATACAGCTATGATTATACAGCTATGATTATACAGCTATGATTATACATCTATGATTATACAGCTATGATTATACAGCTATGATTATACAGCTATGATATGATTATACAGCTATGATTATACAGCTATGCTTATGCAGCTATGATTATGCAGCTATGATATGATTATACATCTATGATTATACAGCTATGATATGATTATACAGCTATGATTATACAGCTATGATTATACAGCTATGATTATACAGCTATGATTATACAGCTATGATTATACAGCTATGATTATACAGCTATGATTATACAGCTATGATTATGCAGCTATGATATGATTATACATCTATGATTATACAGCTATGATATGATTATACAGCTATGATTATGCAGCTATGATATGATTATACATCTATGATTACAGCTATGATTATACAGCTATGATTATACAGCTATGATTATACAGCTATGATTATACAGCTATGATTATACAGCTATGATTATACAGCTATGATTATACAGCTATGATTATACAGCTATGATTATGCAGCTATGATATGATTATACAGCTATGATTATACAGCTATGATTATACAGCTATGATTATACAGCTATGATTATACAGCTATGATTATACAGCTATGATTATGCAGCTATGATTATGCAGCTATGATTATACAGCTATGATTATACGGCTATGATTATACAGCTATGATTATACAGCTATGATTATACAGCTATGATTATACAGCTATGATTATGCAGCTATGATTATACAGCTATGATTATACAGCTATGATATGATTATACAGCTATGATTATACAGCTATGATATGATTATACAGCTATGATTATACAGCTATGATTATACGGCTATGATTATAGGCTATGATTATACAGCTATGATTATACAGCTATGATTATACAGCTATGATTATACAGCTATGATTATACAGCTATGATTATACAGCTATGATATGATTATACAGCTATGATTATACAGCTATGATTATACACATAATTAAGCTATGATTATACAGCTATGATTATACAGCTATGATTATACAGCTATGATTATACCTATGATTATACAGCTATGATTATACAGCTATGATATGATTATACAGCTATGATTATACAGCTATGATTATACAGCTATGATTATACAGCTATGATTATACAGCTATGATTATACAGCTATGATTATACAGCTATGATTATACAGCTATGATTATACAGCTATGATATGATTATACAGCTATGATTATACAGCTATGATATGATTATACAGCTATGATTATACAGCTATGATTATACAGCTATGATTATACAGCTATGATTATACAGCTATGATATGATTATACAGCTATGATTATACAGCTATGATTATACAGCTATGATTATACAGCTATGATTATACAGCTATGATATGATTATACAGCTATGATTATACAGCTATGATTATACAGCTATGATTATACAGCTATGATTATACAGCTATGATTATACAGCTATGATTATACAGCTATGATTATACAGCTATGATATGATTATACAGCTATGATTATACAGCTATGATTATACAGCTATGATTATACAGCTATGATTATACAGCTATGATTATACAGCTATGATTATACAGCTATGATTATACAGCTATGATTATACAGCTATGATTATACAGCTATGATATGATTATACAGCTATGATTATACAGCTATGATATGATTATACAGCTATGATTATACAGCTATGATTATACAGCTATGATATGATTATACAGCTATGATTATACAGCTATGATATGATTATACAGCTATGATTATACAGCTATGATATACAGCTATGATTATACAGCTATGATTATACAGCTATGATTATACAGCTATGATTATACAGCTATGATTATACAGCTATGATTATACAGCTATGATTATACATCTATGATTATACAGCTATGATTATACAGCTATGATTATACAGCTATGATTATACAGCTATGATATGATTATACAGCTATGATTATACAGCTATGATTATACACTATGATTATACAGCTATGATTATACAGCTATGATTATACAGCTATGATTATACAGCTATGATTATACAGCTATGATTATACAGCTATGATTATACAGCTATGATTATACAGCTATGATTATACAGCTATGATTATACAGCTATGATTATACAGCTATGATTATACAGCTATGATATGATTATACAGCTATGATTATACAGCTATGATTATACAGCTATGATATGATTATACAGCTATGATTATACAGCTATGATATGATTATACAGCTATGATTATACAGCTATGATTATACACTATGATATGATTATACGCTATGATTATACAGCTATGATTATACAGCTATGATTATACAGCTATGATTATACAGCTATGATTATACAGCTATGATTATACAGCTATGATTATACAGCTATGATATGATTATACAGCTATGATTATACAGCTATGATTATACAGCTATGATTATACAGCTATGATTATACAGCTATGATTATACAGCTATGATTATACAGCTATGATATGATTATACAGCTATGATTATACAGCTATGATTATACAGCTATGATTATACAGCTATGATTATACAGCTATGATATGATTATACAGCTATGATTATACAGCTATGATATGATTATACAGCTATGATTATACAGCTATGATTATACAGCTATGATTATACAGCTATGATTATACAGCTATGATTATACAGCTATGATTATACAGCTATGATTATACAGCTATGATTATACAGCTATGATTATACAGCTATGATATGATTATACAGCTATGATTATACAGCTATGATTATACAGCTATGATTATACAGCTATGATATGATTATACAGCTATGATTATACAGCTATGATTATACATCTATGATATGATTATATGGCTATGATTATACGGCTATGATTATACAGCTATGATTATACAGCTATGATTATACGGCTATGATTATACAGCTATGATTATCCATACAGCTATGATATGATTATACAGCTATGATTATACAGCTGTGATTATACAGCTATGATTATACGGCTATGATTATACATACGGCTATGATTATACAGCTTTGATTATACAGCTATGATTATACAGCTATGATATGATTATACAGCTATGATTATACAGCTATGATATGATTATACAGCTATGATTATACAGCTATGATTATACAGCTATGATTATACAGCTATGATTATACAGCTATGATTATACAGCTATGATATGATTATACAGCTATGATTATACAGCTATGATTATACAGCTATGATTATACAGCTATGATTATACAGCTATGATATGATTATACAGCTATGATTATACAGCTATGATTATACAGCTATGATTATACAGCTATGATTATACAGCTATGATTATACAGCTATGATTATACAGCTATGATTATACAGCTATGATATGATTATACAGCTATGATTATACAGCTATGATTATACAGCTATGATTATACAGCTATGATTATACAGCTATGATTATACAGCTATGATTATACAGCTATGATTATACGGCTATGATTATACAGCTATGATTATACAGCTATGATATGATTATACAACTATGATTATGCAGCTATGATATGATTATACGCAGCTATGATTATACAGCTATGATTATACAGCTATGATATGATTATACAGCTATGATTATACAGCTATGAATATACAGCTATGATTATACAGCTATGATTATACAGCTATGATATGATTATACATCTATGATTATACATCTATGATTATACAGCTATGATTATACAGCTATGATTATACAGCTATGATTATACGGCTATGATTATACAGCTATGATTATACAGCTATGATATGATTATACAGCTATGATTATGCAGCTATGATATGATTATACAGCTATGATTATGCAGCTATGATATGATTATACAGCTATGATTATGCAGCTATGATATGATTATACAGCTATGATTATACAGCTATGATATGATTATACAGCTATGATTATGCAGCTATGATATGATTATACAGCTATGATTATACGGCTATGATTATACAGCTATGATATGATTATACATCTATGATTATGCAGCTATTCACTGCATACATCTTGAAATAAACTAAGATGACATGAATATGGATTCTATATAAGGTTTTTAGTTTGTTCGAAATACTGTAGAACACGATTGACCAATAGGAGTTTTATTAAGCTTGATTGCGTAACAAGTTTTTACAACGTTAGATTAATTGCTCGCGAGAGCTCTTTCCTGATGGAATCCATCACTATACGGGAGAGATAAGAGGCAATGTGGACATTAACCCATTCAACACCAAGTAACTCACATGGACTGGTCCATGATATTCATAAACCAATAAATGAATCAGAAAATCACATTTGGACAAGTTCATTTATCAAAATGGGTAATTATGTCTAAAAATAGTCATATCACTGGCAAAAAGTGCAGATCCTGATGAGACGGCTCGTCACGAGCCGGCTCATCTGGATCTACACTTTTTGTAAGCCTATTTAGAGGTCTGTGGTGTTGAAAGGGTTAAATACCTTGCCTAAGGACATAATTCAGCTACAGCTGGTCTTTAGTATATACAAATTTATTTTAGCTCGATTGCGAAACAAGTTCTTACAACTTATATTAAAGCAGCAAAAAGCAAATAAAATACATGTTTTCACGTGTAAATGCATTGCTATTACAAATTCTTCTGAATACATTCGAACATTAACATTGAATCAATAAACAGTGTTTTTGTGGTCTACAAACTTTCAAAAGTGAAAGTAGGATTTCGTATAACGGTCATCCACGCTCCTGAAATGACGTGTGTTTGTCATTGGAGTCAATACTAAATGCGCGATACTTTCGTTTAGAGATAATTTAACTAAGATTAGTCTACAAATAAATATGCAAAGGCACAAATGTGAGATATAATGTTAAATCTGTACGATAAATCGTGTTATTCAGGATACATGAGCTGTATTATGCATGAATGTCGACCATATTTACAATATTTTGCTATGTCAACAAACCGCGTATACGACGCTTGTTTATTTGTTGAAATACTCAGTTTCTGAGGCAAATATTGGAAAACAAATTATACCAGATAATAGGAAATTACATTTTCCAGACATTTGCGTTTTCACCGATGTAAAGTCGCTTTAATCACTCTCGAGACCTCATTCCTGATGGAATCCATCGCCACAAGGGAGCTGGTCTTTCACATCTGAAACGAACGCGCTACCACTGTGCTATCACGACTTCCATATTATTATCTTCGGAGAAACAATATCATATTCCCCGGTGTGTGTGTCTTCAGTCGGTGATAAATAACAAAACAAGTCTGGAAAAGAACTACTTATGCAAAGTTCTAAATGCATTCGGAAACTTCAGGTATTCTCTTGTAAGTGGGGCATCGCAACCATCCATGACCGAGTGGTTATGGTCGTTATCTGCAAACCAATTGCCTCACACCAATGTAGGTTCAATGGGATTCTTTCAAGTGATGAAGTTATCCAGCTGGCTTGTGGTAGGTCTACCAATGTGCACGTCCAGCTGGCATGTGGTAGGTCTACCAATGTGCACGTCCAGCTGGCTTGTGATAGGTCTTCCAATGTGCACGTCCAGCTGGTTTGTGATAGGTCTTCCAATGTGCACGTCCAGCTGGCATGTGGTAGGTCTACCAATGTGCACGTCCAGCTGGCTTGTGGTAGGTCTTCCAATGTGCACGTCCAGCTGGCTTATGATAGGTCTTCCAATGTGCACGTCCAGCTGGCTTGTGGTAGGTCTTCCAATGTGCACGTCCAGCTGGCTTGTGATAGGTCTTCCAATGTGCACGTCCAGCTGGTTTGTGGTAGGTCTTCCAATGTGCACATCCAGCTGGTTTGTGGTAGGTCTTCCAATGTGCACGTCCAGCTGGTTTGTGGTAGGTCTTCCAATGTGCATGTCCAGCTGGCTTGTGGTAGGTCTACCAATGTGCACGTCCAGCTGGCTTGTGGTAGATCTTCCAATGTGCATGTCCAGCTGGTTTGTGGTAGGTCTTCCAATGTGCATGTCCAGCTGGCTTGTGGTAGGTCTTCCAATGTGCATGTCCAGCTGGCTTGTGGTAGGTCTTCCAATGTGCACATCCAGCTGGCTTGTGGTAGATCTTCCAATGTGCACGCTCGTGCCTGAAAAACTGCACGTAGGCGCATCCGGGGGGGGGGGGTCTTCCTCCACCAATAATAGTTGGATAGTCACCATATGACATTTAAGCCCCGCAAAGCAAGCAAACTCTTCAAGCTTAAAGGAGCTTTGTAGCTAATCCTATAAATCTTAGAAAATCTTGACCCCTAAATGATGGTACTTCACATGTATGTCAAAGTTTGCGTTTATTTCTTGCAGATGTTGTGACTTAGAAATACACAGGCGTGGTTCCCTTGATGCTAAATGCCAGCATACGTCTTCAAACGACAAGTTATTCGAAAAGCCAAAGTCTCTGACCCCTAAAAGAATTACATACAACGAGAAACTATGCACAGTTCCAGACAAATATGGTAATTTAAATATGGAGGGTCATTCAAGAAGTAAAGGGTATCATATTGTGCATATTAAAAGCAAGTTGTGCATAATATAGTGGGCAGGTTATAATATAGTGGGCAGGTTATAATAATAATTTATAATTGAGGGTTATTCAATAAGTAAGTAATATTTGAAAATGGAGCAACTTATGCACAATAGAGTGGGTTTGTGTGTTTTATGTTTATTTATCGGTGCTACCGGTTGCCCATATGAGCGACGATATACAATTTTGGATATATCTCGTATTAAATGTCACTACAGTATGTCTGTTTCCATTGTTGCCTAGCAACAGTTATTCTATTGCTTACTGGTTTTCACGCTAGCCTCTCGCAAATTCAATGCTAATATGTTAGAGGTCATGCGCACTATTATACATTATAATTATATATATGCTGTTACGAAATCCCATGACAATGAGCTCTTGTATATATATATGCTGTTACGAAATCCCATGACAATGAGCTCTTGTATATATATATGCCGTTACGAAATCCCATGACAATGAGTTCTTGTATATATATATGCCGTTATGAAATCCCATGACAATGAGTTCTTGTATATATATGCCGTTATGAAATCCCATGACAATGAGTTCTTGTATATATATGCCGTTACGAAATCCCATGACAATGAGTTCTTGTATATATATATGCCGTTACGAAATCCCATGACAATGAGTTCTTGTATATATATGCCATTACGAAATCCCATGACAATGAGTTCTTGTATATATATGCCATTATGAAATCCCATGACAATGAGTTCTTGTATATATATGCCGTTACGAAATCCCATGACAATGAGTTCTTGTATATATATGCTGTTACGAAATCCCATGACAATGAGCTCTTGTATATATATATATGCCATTATGAAATCCCATGACAATGAGTTCTTGTATATATATGCTGTTACGAAATCCCATGACAATGAGCTTTTGTATATATATATGCCGTTACGAAATCCCATGACAATGAGTTCTTGTATATATATGCCGTTACGAAATCCCATGACAATGAGTTCTTGTGTATATATGCCGTTATGAAATCCCATGACAATGAGTTCTTGTATATATATGCCGTTATGAAATCCCATGACAATGAGTTCTTGTATATATATGGCATTATGAAATCCCATGACAATGAGTTCTTGTATATATATGCCGTTATGAAATCCCATGACAATGAGTTCTTGTATATATATGCCGTTACGAAATCCCATGACAATGAGTTCTTGTATATATATGCCGTTACGAAATCCCATGACAATGAGTTCTTGTATATATATGCCATTACGAAATCCCATGACAATGAGTTCTTGTATATATATGCCGTTACGAAATCCCATGACAATGAGTTCTTGTATATATATGCCGTTACGAAATCCCATGACAATGAGTTCTTGTATATATATGCCGTTACGAAATCCCATGACAATGAGTTCTTGTATATATATGCCGTTACGAAATCCCATGACAATGAGTTCTTGTATATATATGCCGTTACGAAATCCCATGACAATGAGTTCTTGTATATATATGCCGTTACGAAATCCCATGACAATGAGTTCTTGTATATATATGCCGTTACGAAATCCCATGACAATGAGTTCTTGTATATATATGCCGTTACGAAATCCCATGACAATGAGTTCTTGTATATATATGCCGTTACGAAATCCCATGACAATGAGTTCTTGTATATATATGCCGTTACGAAATCCCATGACAATGAGTTCTTGTATATATATGCCGTTACGAAATCCCATGACAATGAGTTCTTGACTTTTCAGTGACAAATAAGAAAAACACATTACTGAATTGTCATCTGTTGCAATTATTTGCATTTATGTTACCCAACATGCAAAGTGTAAATAGCAGATAGAATGTTCGTTGTTGGACTGCAATTCCAATTGGCTATGAGTACGATCATCCTGCCAACAGTACCGTAGCCAGAGGCAAATTTCAACCAAGGCAATCTAGGGGGGTCCGAGGGTATGTTCCTCTTAAGATTGTTGGGGATATAGAAGCGATTAAATCATTTCCTGCGTTTTCTGATTTAACGAGTTTAGACGTTTACCGGGTAATTATGTACCGACCTTTCAGCTCTCTAGAAGTCAACATTTTATACAGCAAAGAGATATTTTTTGCATTTTATTTTTCATTTGCTTTGGGAATTTTAACTGAGGCAGCTTCCTCTGTGTGCCTCAGTGTGGCTACGGACCTGGCCAACCATAATAATATTAACAGGCTTTAAAAAATAAAATGACTAATATAATATATTTGTGGAGGTTTCGCCCCGATTTACCAGGTGGAGATAATAATAAACAAATAAAATATAATAAACAAACAATCGGCAACACAGCAGTTTCTGTTCTTCTTTTGTAGTAATTAAAATTAGAATAACTCATACATGGAATGTGATCGGACACCACCCTTATCTACAAGGTGAAATAGCAATGTGGGAATGGCCGTCGACCAGTGATCACAGACATGGCAAGATTAGCAGAAGACCAGACAAGGAAGCAAAGATGGAAATATGGTTGGATAAATACAGCCCAAAAGCAGACATTACTAAGAAAAGCTTTCTCATAATTACAAGTTATCCATATTTAGACGATGCTGTGTTTTTTCTAAGGAGAGACGACATTGTTTATAGATGTCCTAAGAATCGTAGAAAAATGGCGAAGAAGTTAAGAAAAATCTGGAAGAAGTGTAGGAGATTTAATATCAAACACCAGGGCCGTAGCTAACAACGTATCCCACTGACTACGGGCATGAACACGGCTAAATGTCGCATTACGGAATTCTACGCCCCCCCCCAGTGCAATTCTAACTTAATGCGATGAGGATCAAGTGATTTGATGCCAACGACTGTAACCACTTCGAGCACAAGTATTGGGACAGGTGCTTCAGCTCCACTGTCTGAAGAGAAATGAGCACATAGCATGATCAGACGGCAAGTTCTGTTCTGTCTCATCAGGTTCTCAGCATTTTGCAAACACGCTTTTATGCGACATTGGCGGTGAAAGAGTTAAGATGTATGTATGCTCTTGGTATGGCCAATTTTGCAATCCATTTCATTTACTTTGTGAACAACTGAATATTACATTGACATTTTCTTGAAACATCATTCACACGGCAGTGTATATATACCGGTATGTATATTATTTGTGAGGTAGAGCTACTAAATTAATTCATTCTATTTCATTATTTCTGTGCATTTATTATACCTGAATTAAGATACGTAAATATTTACATATAGTTCATAATATCTGTCAGCGGCGTAGCCAGCTGAAAATGATGTGCAAGCCCATTTGAACTATTAAGCGCCGTAGGTGCGAACCCGGTAGGGGGTCTGAGGGCATCCTCCCGACATCTATGCATCAAATGGTGCACTTTGTAACAAACACATAAGAAAAGTTCAGTTTTTCATCTACTACTGTATATCCAGCAAAAAAAACACTTCCTGAATATAATGTGCAAGCCCTGGCATTGTGGCGTAAAGGCAACTACGCACCCGTTTATGTTTAAACTTTTTTCACATGGCATTAAAAATGAGTAAATTAATCAAGGTACTGCATTACTCTATTTCCTATTGCATTAATTGTATATACAAATAAACGTAAATATTTATTTTATATTTTGCTGTTTGTTTTAGAGATTAAAGTCACATCAATCAACCAACAACTGGGGTCATATGACGACACTCCAGCTATTATTGGTGGAGGAAGACCCCTGATTTTCATCTGAGCAGTATTTCAGACACAAAAGGGCACCCGGGTAGAACTACTGACCACTGCACACCAGCTGGATAGCTTCCTCGCTTGAAACTATCCATCACTCCCACTGGATTTTTTATGTATTGCATCATTGCGCTAATTCCAATAGGTCAGTCTGTAAATAGTCTCGCTATTGTCTTGTCATCTTCTAGATATCTCGTTATTGTCATGTCATCTTCTAGATCTCTCATTATTGTCTTGTCATCTTCTAGATCTCTCGCTATTGTCATCTTCTAGATCTCGTTATTGTCTTGTCATCTTCTAGATCTCTCGCTATTGTCTTGTCATCTTCTAGATCTCATTATTGTCTTGTCATCTTCTAGATCTCTCGTTATTGTCTTGTCATCATCTAGATCTCTCGTTATTGTCTTGTCATCTTCTAGATCTCTCATTATTGTCTTGTCATCTTCTAGATCTCTCGCTATTGTCTTGTCATCTTCTAGATCTCGTTATTGTCTTGTCATCTTCTAGATCTCGTTATTGTCTTGTCATCTTCTAGATATCTTGTTATTGTCTTGTCATCTTCTAGATATCTTGTTATTGTCATGTCATTTTCTAGATCTTTCGTTATTGCCTGGTCATCTTCTAGATCTCTCATTATTGTCTGGTCATCTTCTAGATCTCTCGTTATTGTCTTGTCATCTTCTAGATCTCTCGTTATTGTTTTGTCATCTTCTAGATCTCTCGTTATTGTCTTGTCATCTTCTAGATCTCTCATTATTGTCTTGTCATCTTCTAGATATCTCATTATTGTCTTGTCATCTTCTAGATCTCTCGTTATTGTCTTGTCATCTTCTAGATATCTCGTTATTGTCTTGTCATCTTCTAGATTTCTCGTTATTGTCTTGTCATCTTCTAGATTTCTCGTTATTGTCTTGTCATCTTCTAGATCTCTCGTTATTGTCTTGTCATCTTCTAGATATCTTGTTATTGTCATGTCATCTTCTAGATCTCTCGTTATTGCCTTGTCATCTTCTAGATCTCTCATTATTGTCTTGTCATCTTCTAGATATCTTGTTATTGTCTTGTCATCTTCTAGATATCTTGTTATTGTCATGTCATCGTCTAGATCTCTCGTTATTGTCTTGTCATCTTCTAGATCTCTCATTATTGTCTTGTCATCTTCTAGATATCTCATTATTGTCTTGTCATCTTCTACATGTCTCGTTATTGTCTTGTCATCATCTAGATCTCTCGTTATTGTCTTGTCATCATCTAGATCTCTCGTTATTGTCTTGTCATCTTCTAGATCTCTCGTTATTGTCTTGTCATCTTCTAGATCTCTCGTTATTGTCTTGTCATCTTCTACATGTCTCGTTATTGTCTTGTCATCCTCTACATGTCTCGTTATTGTCTTGTCATATTCTAGATATCTCGTTATTGTCTTGTCATCTTCTAGATATCTCGTTATTGTCTTGTCATCTTCTAGATCTCTCGTTATTGTCTTGTCATCTTCTAGATCTCTCGTTATTGTCTTGTCATCTTCTAGATCTCTCGTTATTGTCTTGTCATCTTCTAGATCTCTCGTTATTGTCTTGTCATCTTCTAGATCTCTCGTTATTGTCTTGTCATCTTCTAGATCTCTCATTATTGTCATGTCATCTTCTAGATATCTCATTATTGTCTTGTCATCTTCTAGATCTCTCGTTATTGCCGTGTCATCTTCTAGATCATTGTCTTGTCATCTTCTAGATCTCTCATTAATTGGGCCGTATTGAGTTTCTGATCATATCAACGCCTGGGGAAACTTGGGGGATTATCCGTGTAATTATTGACTCGCATTAATCCTATTAATAGGTCTATTAGCACGTGACTTAATTAATGACGTACTTGAATCGAAAGCGAGGCACTGTAATGTTGATAAAACTTATAATTGGCCGCCATTGTTTACGGGTCAATGGAATGATAGTTTTATACAGTACAATGTGCGTTTGATTTGACATATTTATTCAATATTTAAGTCATCCTTAGTTCAATTTACGCCGAATCGACCCATTACATGTACCATCTAAACGTAATAGTTAAAATCCGCAATCTCGTCGATATAACACAGGAACGGGAAATTATATGTTTGCAATGTAAATGAGTCTACGGGAGCATTCGTGTATATTCGGAAATAATCGTGCCTGTTTGGCGATTTCCGATAGAATTCCGTTTCTAAATTTAGTGATATTATCTTGTAGAGAAGAGTTGTCGTTCTTCAAATCTACAATAGATTATAGAATATAAGTAGATGGCGCTATTTATTTATTTTACAACGATTGTGAAGCAACTTCTAACAACTTATATTAATCACTCTCGGCACGGATGAAAGCGTAAATGTGGTAATTCGTGTGGGAGGAAACCGGAGTACCCGGAGAAAACCCACCTGTCCGATCTTGCGACCACCGTACCATCTCACAAACTTCCCTGTCCAAGGATCAAACCTGGGTTGCATTGGTGAGAAGCGAGAGCGCTAACTGCGCTAATCAGTCATTTATAAATTTCTTTATTTCATTGTAAAGCATAAAATAAATACATTGTAGATCTATTATTTAAAGCAGCATTACATCGTATGAAATAAAAGATATTTGAAAAATTCATTTTTTACGTATGGGTAGCAATGCTGCTACACAATCTAACATTATATTTTGTATGCTAATGTTCATTTAGTAAACAGTGTTTTTATGCGATAAAACAAACTCGAAACCAAAAGTAGGACTTTCCGAATCGATCGGTCACGCACTTGTTTACAACCGGAACGCAGAGGAAAGAGGTAACCATATAAGCAAGTTGCTTTCTCCTCAATCCTACATGTATTTTCTTGTTGTGATCATTATACTATGTATATTCATTGAAATAAAAATATTGTTTAAAAAAAAAAACCGGAACGCATCGTCCGCACTTGTTTACATTCGGAATGCATCGTCCCCATTTGTCTTTATTAATTAAATTACTTGATATGTTGATTCATACCTCTGTTAGCTAAGTCTTTTAGGGACATTTCTACATCCCCGCGAGGGGTTCGACATTAGAGGAAGATAGATAGATAGTCTTTCATGTTCAAAATATATACGTTGTTTTCTACATCCTCTGTTGTTTCACGCATGCGCGCTGTGCGTGTTTACATTTTGTGTGTTGATAAACAAATTCACGTATACGACGGTTTTAATTTATTGGAATTTTATCGTTTCTGAACGACTATTTCGATTTTTGTAAACACACACACATTAGTATTTATATTTTACCCAAAACATCCTTTATTACGATGTACGGTAATGCTGCTTTAAGTTTTCCAGCCACTGTAGTTTGAAATCTTCTCAAGCCGTCAGTGATGTCTTGATGACGCTATCTAAAGCAGACATTCTAGCGATATTTAGCGTTTGATTGCATTAACCCATTCAACCCCAAGTATCTGACATGGACATGTGCATGCTATTTTTAGACCAATAAATTAATAAGAAAATTACATTTGGACCAGTTCATTTATCAAAATGGGTAATTTTATCTAAAAATAGTAATAATTATTACTGGCAAAAAAGTGCAGATCCTGATGAGACGGCTCGTCACGAGCCGGCTCATCTGGATCTACACTTTTCATAAGCCTATTTAGAGGCCTGTGGGGTTGAAAGGGTTAATTTCTATAATAAACACACCTTTTACACAAAATAAAATTGGTTTTCTTAAATGATATTATGATATAATGCTGATCTAAATAAATCTGATTTCACATCATTTCTAAGTTTAATGTAATGTTAGTTTACATACAATGTGAAACATGAATTATAATTTTGTGTAGATATTTGGAGGATAGCGCAATGACACAGACAGAGACCCATTCCAGAGTCTCCTCTGGTTCTTTTACGTGCACGCCGTACAGCACCGACACGAGACCTCGGTTTAACGTCCCATCTGAAAGACTGTTAATTTTATTAGGGTCAGACGGGGGATTATAATTTAATACAAACAATTAATATAGGTGGTGTTTTTAAACTCAAATATTTAAACATTTTAAACTGCTAGGGTAATACCATAATATACTATATTGAGACACTATATTGTTTACTTGCTTCACATACCAGAGAGCCACTCCCATCAGGCATGAGGTTTTACAAATATAGAACAAACAAACTGTATGGGAATTCCCCCATCATTTCCCCCCCCCCCCCCACCATCTTGTCAGCTACAAGAAATGAGATTTTGTCTCTCAGGTATTTTAACACAAGCAGTTTGTTTATGATTACTATGTCTCCCCATAATGTGGGGGTGGGGGAGACAGACATATCCCCATAATGTGGGCGTGGTGGAGACAGACATATTGGTTTTGCCTGCCTTCTTGCCGTCTGCCCGCTCTACTTGGTCATTCATTCTCATTAAACCCTTGTTGGATGTTCACCAAACTTGACAGGAAGCATCAGTATGATGTCTAGTGGTGCATATTTTAACCCCGTTCCGGTTGGGTGATTGTTTTGCGTCTTTACAGCCAATTGAACAATTTTATAACACACTGCTTGTCTGCGCTAAATGTTAAATTTTCACCAAACTTGACGAGAAACTTCGGTATGATGCCAAGCTGTTCATATTGTATGGCAACCCTTTTTGGTTGGATGATCTTTGGCGGATTTACGGCCATTTGAACATTATTTGGTTATATGATCTTTGGCGGATTTACGGCCATTTGAACATTTTTATAACACATAGCTTATCCATGCTTCATCTCCAAAACTTCATAATACTATATATGACATTTTATTGCATTTTTATTACTTATCATGGTCGTTTAGTGGAATTAGGGTTTGAAATAATTAGAATATAATGAATATTAAAAACAAAAACTGAAAAACATAATGTTTTTTATGTACAGTCAAACCTGTCCTAAGCAGCCAGCCAAGGGAATCACAGAAAGTGGCTGCTTAGTACAGGTGGCTGCTTAATAGAGGTCAAATATATAATAAAACAACATATTGGGAATCTGGTAAGTGCCATCCTTGGTAATGACAAGTATTCAACTCTCCAACCTTCGAAAATGAGTGAATGCACGGGATCACAAAATATAACAGAAAACAATTATTTTGAAATAAAATAGTAGATATTTAATTGGACGGAATAACAAAATGACAATAATAACTTACAATAGACACAGCTCAATTACGAGGCTGACACCGTATTCATTTTATAACAGAGGCTCCACGATAAGGAACATAACTCTTTGCATGCTAACCATGAATATAACATTGAAATATTTCGTGGAACTTCATTAGAATTGCGTCATAACGACACATTTCTAATGAAATTCCACGACATATTTCCAGAGATTTCACCTATTACAAATAAAAATCAATCAATTGAATTCTCTGTTATTTGAACTATTTATAGCCTTTATTTTACCCAGCATGCAAAGTGTTAAGGTCATTTGATCTCAAATTGTTTCCACTCAAATTTCAGGCGCGTAGCTATGGATTACGTACCATTCTATGGGGTCCAGGCATCCCCCCGGAGAATTTTGTTCTACTATATGGTCTCAGGTGACTTTTGGCGTATATTTCACAATATATGAATGAACCTACGCAAGGCATATATTACGCAAATTTTTCATAAACATTCGGAATTTTTTTTTAAAAATTGGCTATCACACGTTCCAACACCTACACACAAACTAGGACTAGTCTCCTTTGTTCTTGCAAACACATTTATCACCAAGCCAGTGTTTATGTCTCGATCCCTGTAAATTATCATCCAGTCAAACCCGGTTAATCTACCGATGGTCATGGATGGTTGACCGTAGGTATGTCTTCACCCTTCTCATTGTACTGAATGAACGTTCCGCTGTGGCATTTTCAGGAACTGTCAAAATAAATTGCACGTGCGTACGTGCGTAAGCCTAGCTACGCGCCTGAATTTGGTATACTGTACTTTCATTTTGAGCTTACTTACCCGTACCACTGTGGTATATCGGAAGCATAAGGCATAATAATATTAACGTGGCATTTTAATAATACGTCGCACAAATCACTGTTTGAGTCAAGCTCTACAATTCTTTCACTTATTCAATGATTATAGAATAGGTTCTTCTGTCATTTCAAATATGACTAACCTGATATTGCAATTACAATACATGGATATATCCTTTTGTCTGTCAAATTACGTATTTTTTCGTATTGTCGTTCACAGTTTCCCGCAACTAATTTCCACTTTTGGTTAGCATTAGATAACGTTTTTGTCTGTGGATATGTGGATTACGTTATCTGTCTGTGGATATGTGGATCACTTGGATTATGTTATCTATCTGTGGATCACTGGATTATGTTATTTGTCTGTGGATATGTGGATTACGTTATCTGTCTGTGGATATGTGGATCACTGTATTATGTTATCTGTCTGTGGATCACTGGATTATGTTATCTGTCTGTGGATCACTGGATTATGTTATCTGTCTGTGGATCACTGTATTATGTTATCTATCTGTGGATCACTGGATTATGTTATCTGTCTGTGGATATGTGGATCACTGGATTACGTTATTTGTCTGTGGATATGTGGATCACTGGATTACGTTATCTGTATGTGGATCACTGGATTATGTTATTTGTCTGTGGATATGTGGATCACTGGATTATGTTATCTGTCTGTGGATCACTGGATTACGTTATTTGTCTGTGGATCACTGGATTATGTTATTTGTCTGTGGATATGTGGATCACTGGATTACGTTATTTGTCTGTGGATATGTGGATCACTGGATTACGTTATTTGTCTGTGGATATGTGGATCACTGGATTACGTTATTTGTCTGTGGATATGTGGATCACTGGATTATGTTATTTGTCTGTGGATATGTGGATATGTGGATCAATGGATTATGTTCTGTCTGTGGATATGTGGATCACTGGATTACGTTATCTGTCTGTGGATATGTGGATCACTGAATTACGTTATCTGTCTGTGGATATGTGGATCACTGGATTACATTATCTGTCTGTGGATCACTGGATTATGTTATCTGTCTGTGGATATGTGGATCACTGGATTACGTTATTTGTCTGTGGATATGTGGACTATCATACATGCATCATTTCCCTTTTTCCTTGAAGTAGTCTGCTGAAAACAAAAATACAAACACATCTTTATTAGCTGTTATTAACATATTACTACATTAACCCTTAAAATGCTGAATAAATTGGAAGGAATGTGTAAGCAACATAGAGTCAGATCAGCCGCGGCACGTAACTCCACGTCCGATCAGGATCTATGCTGTTTGCTATTTAAACTAGTTTAAGTCGGATAGTGCAGTGGATGCGCGTTCACTTCAGGTGCAAAAGGTCCGGAGTTCGAGCCCCGCTGGGGCCGTTACGATTATACCCTTACAAGGCATTTAAATTCCATATTGCCTCTTCTCTCTCCCTCGTGGCGATGGATTCCATCAGGAATGAGGTCTCGAGCGTGATTAATATAAGTTATAAGAACTTGTTTCGCAATCGAGCTAAAATATATGTGTATAAACCATATATTATGAAACAAGTTTTGGAATTTTGCTAAGCAAGCCTTATTATATATCTGTAATTTTTGACTTGATTAATTCAAAGAGCTATTAATTTGTATTTTTCTTTGTATCGTCGCCATTGTATTGTTGTAACCATTTACTCTGCATAAATGCTATCGCTGCCCACATATAAGCGTCTAGCCTGGGAACCGGCATCGATATATTTTGCCTAGACATTAATTATTAATTGGGCCGTTTTGAGTTTCTGATCATATCAACGCCTGGTGAAACTCAGCGGGTTTTCCGTGAAATTTTGATTATCATTAATCCTATTAATAGGCCTATTAGCGCGTGATTTAATTGATGACTTACTTGAATCGAAAGCTAGGCACTGTAATGTTGATAAATCTTTATAAATGGCCGCCATTGTTTACGGGTCAACGGAACGATAAATAGTTTAAAACGTACAATGTGCGACATATTTACTCAAGATATAAGTCGTCCTTACTTCAATTACGCCGAATCGACCATTACCACCTAAACGTAATAGTTAAAATCCGCCATCTCATCGATATAACACAGACACGGGAAATTATATGTTTGCAATGTAAATGATGCTACGGTAGCATTCGTGTATATTCGGAAATGATCGTGTATAATCGATTCAATAGAATTCCGTTTCTATATTTAGCGATAGTATTTTGTAGAGAAGAGTTGTCGGTGTAAGTAGATGGCGCTACGATCGGAAATCAAGTTTCTCCAGGCTGTCATTTTGCCAGAAGATAAAAAGTGAAAAATCGACAGACTGGAACCCAGGCTAATAAGCGCCTTTCCACAATGTTATCCGTTCCCAGAGATATCGATTATTGAGTACGCAGCACAAACATATCAGCATTATGAAGATGAAATGAGTATAGGAGTTCGAGCCCCGCTGGAGCCGTTACGATTGTGCCCTTTGGCAAGGCATTTAAATTCCACATTGCCTCTTCCTCGTCAGGCTATATAAGCTCTGCTTCCATTTTAATCCTTTCCTATATACTTACTTCTTTGATGTATTGTTTTGTGAATGTATATAGTGGAATAAATATGTTTAAACCAAATCACAACTCGATGTAAGATCCATTTTTATCACATTACCACAGTAAAAATAAATTTGAAAAAGAAACTTCTGTTTGCCTGTATACTTTGAGCCTTAGTACATCTCAAGGAAATCAGTAAGGTCCACCCGTTTGCTGTAGTAAATAGTCTAAGATAATCAAACAAACAACGCCACGCAAAAAATCAACAAAATTGTATGTCAAATGCATGTCATGCACGACCAATCAAAATCCGTCCAGGTGTTATTACTTGTGTAGTGATACAAGAAAATATGTAATGGCTGTATTACACTGAAAACAAGCAAAGTTATGTGATAAATAAAATTTATAGATATTGTATGCTTTTCTTGATTTTGGTTTGAACATATTTTATCATCATTCTACAAGTAATTACAAACACAATATAGACAAGTGGATTGAGTGAAACACGTCATACAGTCTACATCCGTGTGGCGTCCGTGGTCCAGCGGTGGATTTGGAATCGAACGGTCCCGAGTTTGATACTCGGTCAGGCCACGTATGTAGTGTCATTGAGCAAGGCACCTCACACACATTGCTTAGTACTGGTTAATCGCTTAGGTCGGCTAAGCCTGCCCAGGAAAACATGTCTAAGTCCCCGCGAGGGGTTTGACATTAAAGGAACATACATACATACATCAGTTATGTCGAATTCCATCGGACCGAACAAAATACTATGACATAACCAAAGTTTCACTTAACGAAATTGTATATAAACGGAGCCAGGTATATGTAAAATGATGTGTGTGAAACGGGACTTTGATCCGATTTCGATACCGGAGAATTCGACATAACCAACTTTGACATAACGGATGTAGATTGTATATGAATGTCCATGCTTCCAAGCTCTTGTCATTTACAATGTAGAAGACTGTTTTTGTATACCTAGTTTCTCTACGGCCTCTACACATACACTGGGGAACATGGAGTCGGTGTAGGTTGCAATGAGCAGCAGTGTGAGAGTTTTAACAAGTATGAGCCCTCGATTCTCCTGAAATGATATAATAAATGTGTTAGTATGATGCGAAAACCATAGGCAGCCGATTGTATAGAATTTACGCCCAATGCAGCACCGACATATACTTTATACTAGAACCAAACTATTTCAAATTTTATACTAGAACCAAACTATTTCAAAATTTATACTAGAACCAAATATTTCAAAATTTTACATGTCTGAACCAGTTATGAAGAGGAATACCATTTTTTCTATTTTTAGAAACAGAGACATTAACCTTGAAGCTGGGTGTTGTATATACATGTAATGTACTGTCATGCTATTGTGATCACATATGCACGACTATTTCCAAATCCCTCATTGTAGTACAGTCATTAGAATAATGTGTGAGATGTCACGATATATTGGATTGTTATTTTCATTGCTAGTTTACAGAGTTAAATCATTGAACATCAGAAACGCTATAAATATTTCAAATAGGAATACCGTTGGCCATGATGCAATTTATATATCTGTATGTTAACCCTTTCAACACTACAGATCTCTAAATAGGCTTACAAAAAGTGTAGATCCAGATCCGTCTCATGGTAAGCTGTCACATCAGGATCTGCACTTTTTGCAGTAATATTAAGATTTTTGAGACAAAATAATCCATTTTGATAAATGTACTAAAATTGTGTCTTTTTGTGCCTGTGTATGGAACACAGAAGGAGTTGTAAGAGTTGTCTGGGGGTGGGGTTATTATATTTTGGTGAAAACAAAGCTCAGTTTTACAGATATCTAATGAGGGTTATGCCGGTACTTCTTCATATGCATGCATGATTGCACGCCAACCAGTAATCTACTGCATTGTGATTGATGCCTCCGTGGTGAAATGGATACAGTGTCCGCCTTGTAATCAAGAGGTTATGAGTTCAAACCCCATCAGAACCACGGTGGTGGTGTCCCTAGTCACCACACTGCCTCTTCTCTCTCCTTCATGGTGATGGATTCCAGCAGGAATGATCAGGATTCCCGCTGATGGTTGCCAATGGCACTAATTGCAATAAAACAAATACTGGCATTAAATTTTGTGAATTGGCAAAAATATTTAGTGCAACTTTTTGGGTCAAATATTTATCTGTGAACTATATGGATCTTAGTTGACTCCAAGTTTTTCAAATTGGCTCCATATCGATTAAGCGAATGTTCTAAGAACTTGTTTTACAATCGAGCTAAAATAGATATATATAAACTAACTGTATCTTTGACAGATAGAATAAATTGTCTTACGCATTTGCCATATATTGAAGTTTTATCTGCGCGAACACATAAGTACTGTCGGTCGTCGAAGTAAATACCTTCTTCCCTCGTCTGCGGAGGATTTTTAAATGCATCAAGAAGTAGCTGCACTTGATCCTGGTATAACTGAAACAGATGGCTACAACTTACAATATACGTATCAAATAGGAACTTGATCCTGGTATAACTGTAACAGATGCTACAACTTACAATATATGTATCAAATAGGAACTTGATCCTGGTATAACTGAAACAGATGCTACAACTTACAATACACGTATCGAATAGGAAATTGATCCTGGTATAACTGAAACAGATGGCTACAACTTACAATACACGTATCAAATAGGAACTTGATCCTGGTATAACTGAAACAGATGCTACAACTTACAATATACGTATCAAATAGGAACTTGATCCTGGTATAACTGTAACAGATGCTACAACTTACAATATACGTATTGAATAGGAACTTGATCCAGGTATAACTGAAACAGATGCTACAACTTACAATATATGTATCAAATAGGAACGTGATCCTGGTATAACTGAAACAGATGCTACAACTTACAATATACATATCAAATAGGAACTTGATCCTGGTATAACTGAAACAGATGCTACAACTTACAATATACTATCAAATAGGAACTGTCCTGGTATAACTGAAACAGATGCTACAACTTACAATATACGTATCAAATAGGAACGTGATCCTGGTATAACTGAAACAGATGCTACAACTTACACTATACGTATCAAATAGGAACTTGATCCTGGTATAACTGAAACAGATGCTACAACTTACAATATACGTATCAAATTGGAACTTGATCCTGGTATAACTGAAACAGATGCTACAACTTACAATATACGTATCAAATAAGAACTTGATCCTGGTATAACTGAAACAGATGCTACAACTTCAATATAAGTATCAAATAGGAATTTGATCCTGGTATAAATGAAACAGATGCTACAACTTACAATATATGTATCAAATTGGAACTTGATCCTGGTATAACTGAAACAGATGCTACAACTTACAATATACATATCAAATAGGAACTTGATCCTGGTATAACTGAAACAGATGCTACAACTTACAATATACGTATCAAATAGGAACTTGATCCTGGTATAACTGAAACAGATGCTACAACTTACAATATACATATCAAATAGGAACTTGATCCTGGTATAACTGAAACAGATGCTACAACTTACAATATACATATCAAATAGGAACTTGATCCTGGTATAACTGAAACAGATGCTACAACTTACAATATACATATCAAATAGGAACTTGATCCTGGTATAACTGAAACAGATGCTACAACTTACAATATACGTATCAAATAGGAACTTGATCCTGGTATAACTGAAACAGATGCTACAACTTACAATATACATATCAAATAGGAACTTGATCCTGGTATAACTGAAACAGATGCTACAACTTACAATATACATATCAAATAGGAACTTGATCCTGGTATAACTGAAACAGATGCTACAACTTACAATACACGTATCGAATAGGAAATTGATCCTGGTATAACTGAAACAGATGGCTACAACTTACAATACACGTATCAAATAGGAACTTGATCCTAAACGGTATAACTGAAACAGATGCTACAACTTACAATATATGTATCAAATAGGAACTGATCCTGGTATAACTGAAACAGATGCTACAACTTACAATATACATATCAAATAGGAACTTGGTCCTGGTATAACTGAAACAGATGCTACAACTTACAATATACTTATCGAATAGGAACTTGGTCCTGGTATAACTGAAACAGATGCTACAACTTACAATATACTATCAAATAGGAACTTGATCCTGGTATAACTGAAACAGATGCTACAACTTACAATATACATATCAAATAGGAACTTGGTCCTGGTATAACTGAAACAGATGCTACAACTTACAATATACATATCAAATAGGAACTTGATCCTGGTATAACTGAAACAGATGCTACAACTTACAATATACGTATCAAATAGGAACGTGATCCTGGTATAACTGAAACAGATGGCTACAACTTACACTATACGTATCAAATAAGAACTTGATCCTGGTATAACTGAAACAGATGCTACAACTTACAATATACGTATCAAATTGGAACTTGATCCTGGTATAACTGAAACAGATGCTACAACTTACAATATACGTATCAAATAAGAACTTGATCCTGGTATAACTGAAACAGATGCTACAACTTCAATATAAGTATCAAATAGGAATTTGATCCTGGTATAAATGAAACAGATGCTACAACTTACAATATATGTATCAAATTGGAACTTGATCCTGGTATAACTGAAACAGATGCTACAACTTACAATATACATATCAAATAGGAATTTGATCCTGGTATAAATGAAACAGATGCTACAACTTACAATATATGTATCAAATAGGAACTTGATCCTGGTATAACTGAAACAGATGCTACAACTTACAATATACATATCAAATAGGAACTTGATCCTGGTATAACTGAAACAGATGCTACAACTTACAATACACGTATCGAATAGGAAATTGATCCTGGTATAACTGAAACAGATGGCTACAACTTACAATACACGTATCAAATAGGAACTTGATCCTGGTATAACTGTAACAGATGCTACAACTTACAATATACGTATTGAATAGGAACTTGATCCAGGTATAACTGAAACAGATGCTACAACTTACAATATATGTATCAAATAGGAACGTGATCCTGGTATAACTGAAACAGATGCTACAACTTCAATATAAGTATCAAATAGGAACTTGATCCTGGTATAACTGAAACAGATGCTACAATATACATATCAAATAGGAACTTGATCCTGGTATAACTGAAACAGATGCTACAACTTACAATATACATATCAAATAGGAACTTGATCCTGGTATAACTGAAACAGATGCTACAACTTACAATACACGTATCGAATAGGAAATTGATCCTGGTATAACTGAAACAGATGCTACAACTTACAATACACGTATCAAATAGGAACTTGATCCTGGTATAACTGTAACAGATGCTACAACTTACAATATACGTATTGAATAGGAACTTGATCCAGGTATAACTGAAACAGATGCTACAACTTACAATATATGTATCAAATAGGAACGTGATCCTGGTATAACTGAAACAGATGCTACAACTTACAATATACATATCAAATAGGAACTTGGTCCTGGTATAACTGAAACAGATGCTACAACTTACAATATACTTATCGAATAGGAACTTGGTCCTGGTATAACTGAAACAGATGCTACAACTTACAATATACGTATCAAATAGGAACTTGATCCTGGTATAACTGAAACAGATGCTACAACTTACAATATACATATCAAATAGGAACTTGTCCTGGTATAACTGAAACAGATGCTACAATATACATATCAAATAGGAACTTGATCCTGGTATAACTGAAACAGATGCTACAACTTACAATATACATATCAAATAGGAACTTGGTCCTGGTATAACTGAAACAGATGCTACAACTTACAATATACGTATCAAATAGGAACGTGATCCTGGTATAACTGAAACAGATGGCTACAACTTACACTATACGTATCAAATAAGAACTTGATCCTGGTATAACTGAAACAGATGCTACAACTTACAATATACGTATCAAATTGGAACTTGATCCTGGTATAACTGAAACAGATGCTACAACTTACAATATACGTATCAAATAAGAACTTGATCCTGGTATAACTGAAACAGATGCTACAACTTCAATATAAGTATCAAATAGGAATTTGATCCTGGTATAAATGAAACAGATGCTACAACTTACAATATATGTATCAAATTGGAACTTGATCCTGGTATAACTGAAACAGATGCTACAACTTACAATATACATATCAAATAGGAATTTGATCCTGGTATAAATGAAACAGATGCTACAACTTACAATATACGTATCAAATAGGAACTTGATCCTGGTATAACTGAAACAGATGCTACAACTTACAATATACATATCAAATAGGAACTTGATCCTGGTATAACTGAAACAGATGCTACAACTTACAATACACGTATCGAATAGGAAATTGATCCTGGTATAACTGAAACAGATGGCTACAACTTACAATACACGTATCAAATAGGAACTTGATCCTGGTATAACTGTAACAGATGCTACAACTTACAATATACGTATTGAATAGGAACTTGATCCAGGTATAACTGAAACAGATGCTACAACTTACAATATATGTATCAAATAGGAACGTGATCCTGGTATAACTGAAACAGATGCTACAACTTACAATATACATATCAAATAGGAACTTGGCCAAACAAACAACACAACACAAAACACAATAGGAACTTGGTCCTGGTATAACTGAAACAGATGCTACAACTTACAATATACGTATCAAATAGGAACTTGATCCTGGTATAACTGAAACAGATGCTACAACTTACAATATACATATCAAATAGGAACTTGGTCCTGGTATAACTGAAACAGATGCTACAACTTACAATATACATATCAAATAGGAACTTGATCCTGGTATAACTGAAACAGATGCTACAACTTACAATATACATATCAAATAGGAACTTGATCCTGGTATAACTGAAACAGATGCTACAACTTACAATATACGTATCAAATAGGAACGTGATCCTGGTATAACTGAAACAGATGGCTACAACTTACACTATACGTATCAAATAAGAACTTGATCCTGGTATAACTGAAACAGATGCTACAACTTACAATATACGTATCAAATTGGAACTTGATCCTGGTATAACTGAAACAGATGCTACAACTTACAATATACGTATCAAATAAGAACTTGATCCTGGTATAACTGAAACAGATGCTACAACTTCAATATAAGTATCAAATAGGAATTTGATCCTGGTATAAATGAAACAGATGCTACAACTTACAATATATGTATCAAATTGGAACTTGATCCTGGTATAACTGAAACAGATGCTACAACTTACAATATACATATCAAATAGGAATTTGATCCTGGTATAAATGAAACAGATGCTACAACTTACAATATACGTATCAAATAGGAACTTGATCCTGGTATAACTGAAACAGATGCTACAACTTACAATATACATATCAAATAGGAACTTGATCCTGGTATAACTGAAACAGATGCTACAATATACATATCAAATAGGAACTTGATCCTGGTATAACTGAAACAGATGCTACAACTTACAATATACATATCAAATAGGAACTTGATCCTGGTATAACTGAAACAGATGCTACAACTTACAATACACGTATCGAATAGGAAATTGATCCTGGTATAACTGAAACAGATGGCTACAACTTACAATACACGTATCAAATAGGAACTTGATCCTGGTATAACTGAAACAGATGCTACAACTTACAATATACGTATCAAATAGGAACTTGATCCTGGTATAACTGTAACAGATGCTACAACTTACAATATACGTATTGAATAGGAACTTGATCCAGGTATAACTGAAACAGATGCTACAACTTACAATATATGTATCAAATAGGAACGTGATCCTGGTATAACTGAAACAGATGCTACAACTTACAATATACATATCAAATAGGAACTTGGTCCTGGTATAACTGAAACAGATGCTACAACTTACAATATACTTATCGAATAGGAACTTGGTCCTGGTATAACTGAAACAGATGCTACAACTTACAATATACGTATCAAATAGGAACTTGATCCTGGTATAACTGAAACAGATGCTACAACTTACAATATACATATCAAATAGGAACTTGGTCCTGGTATAACTGAAACAGATGCTACAACTTACAATATACATATCAAATAGGAACTTGATCCTGGTATAACTGAAACAGATGCTACAACTTACAATATACATATCAAATAGGAACTTGGTCCTGGTATAACTGAAACAGATGCTACAACTTACAATATACGTATCAAATAGGAACGTGATCCTGGTATAACTGAAACAGATGGCTACAACTTACACTATACGTATCAAATAAGAACTTGATCCTGGTATAACTGAAACAGATGCTACAACTTACAATATACGTATCAAATTGGAACTTGATCCTGGTATAACTGAAACAGATGCTACAACTTACAATATACGTATCAAATAAGAACTTGATCCTGGTATAACTGAAACAGATGCTACAACTTCAATATACGTATCAAATAGGAATTTGATCCTGGTATAAATGAAACAGATGCTACAACTTACAATATATGTATCAAATTGGAACTTGATCCTGGTATAACTGAAACAGATGCTACAACTTACAATATACATATCAAATAGGAATTTGATCCTGGTATAAATGAAACAGATGCTACAACTTACAATATACATATCAAATAGGAACTTGATCCTGGTATAACTAAACAGATGCTACAACTTACAATATACTATCAAATAGGAACTTGATCCTGGTATAACTGAAACAGATGCTACAACTTACAATATACATATCAAATAGGAACTTGATCCTGGTATAACTGAAACAGATGCTACAACTTACAATATACATATCAAATAGGAACTTGATCCTGGTATAACTGAAACAGATGCTACAACTTACAATATACATATCAAATAGGAACTTGATCCTGGTATAACTGAAACAGATGGCTATTATTATATTAAATCATGTTAGTAAACTTACATTAAATAATAAATAACTTAAGTAAACTTACATTAAATAACTTAAATAAACTTTAGGGATGTCACCTACTCGAGTACTCGATAATCGAGTACTCGGTTAAAAAAAATAAAATCAACAAATCTTTATTTTGCGCAAATACGGAGTTGACTGTGAACAAATCGTGATCAGTGGGATTAGCGAAACTTCCGCTGTACCAAACAATGCAATATACAGCATGTCATGGTGATTAACAATACCTGTATATCACACAAAGCCGGCCACAGTGACCGAATAATTAAGGTGTTGATTCAACTTAATTGGGAAGCGTAAGTTTGATGCAAATTATTTTATCATTGTCGTCGCTACTGAGGCGGGTCGTCCGATTGTCTGTCGTGTGAATGACATATTTTGTCTGGTGGTCAGAACTTGTTTTGATGTTATAATTGACACTTACTTGATTACTCAATTTAGAACTTTAAGCAGCTACCCATAGCAGGGCAATACCGAAATAGTTGTTAATAAATATCGTAACTTTTGCCATTAACGTCAACGCTGTTAAACTGTGAAGAGATCTTTAGAATATAATAGTAGTATAGTAATATAAGTGAATTGTGAGAATGCCTCCACCTAACTCTGTGGTATGGAAGTACATGTTGTACTTTGAAAGACTTGACAACACATCAAAGCAATGAATTGATTAAAGGCAGGACCAATTTGATTGACGAGACAAGAAGCATAATCCACAGTAACCGAGTACTCGAGTACTTGATCAAATACCTTTCCGAGTACAAAAATCACTACTCGTTGACATCCCTAATAAACTTACATTAAATAACTTAAATAAACTTACATTAAATAACTTAAGTAAACTTACATTAAATAACTTAAATAAACTTACATTAAATAACTTAGTTTACATTAAATAACTTAAATAAACTTACATTAAATCCTACTGAGCTGGTCCTGACTGACCCGTCTTTGCGTCTGATGATGGCGCATTGCTGCACGTGTTCTGTGGATATCAATGCATCATGCAGCAAATTCTGCAGCTGATTCATCTTCACCGCATCCTGAAGCAGACACCGATTGATTGAATGATTGATTGAATGGATTGAATGAGTGATGGAGTGAGTGAGTTATGTAGTGAGTGATTATTTGAATGAGTTATAGCCTGGAGTGAATGAATGAGTGATTGAATGCAGTGAGTGATGGGGTGAGTGATTATGTAGTGAGTGATTATTTGAATGAATGATAGCCTTGAGTGAGTGAATGTATTCTACGGTTTGGACAGGCACGGGAATAGTAAGGACAGATATGTTGTCGTTAGGTTCTGGATATTTATAGAATGTGTACATCTGTATATGGATATTGTTATGCAAGAAAACGATATATAAATGAACGCGATGTACAAACTGGTTATTGATACCACCACTATCTACGAATCACGAGCCACCCAAGTCTCATGCTAAAATGATGCTATGTGACAATATGATCCTTAAAAAGGTTACCGGTAGGTCAATCTGAACTATCTATGCTGCCAATTTAACAAAAGAATGAAAACCTAGCAACAATGAAATATTTGTGGCATCTATTAAAGAAATGAATATTTCTAAACTCTACATGTATACCAAAACTAATTTATATATTCACCAACAAAATGACACGAGGACTACAATGGGTCATCTGAGAGACATTACTGGGCTTCCTCCCTTGGCAGATAAAGATGTATATTGGTTCGTTTTTTTTGGAATCCTTTGTTTTTACGATTGTCCCCTAACCAGATCACAAGTACTCGGCGTGGAGCTAGGACACAATAAAGGAGAACAAAGCACCGCCCCCCCAGACAATATATCCCCCATATATCTACATAACTGGAAATTTGCCATCAAAAAGGTCTTATACCAACATGAATGAGCACAATATATACAAATACACATATTTACTATAGATACACTACATACACACTGTAGGGGAGGGGGGCTATGTTCTCCTTTATTGTGTCCTAGCTCCATGCTGAGTGCCTGTGAAACACATGTTGAAGTATCATAAATGTGACCAGGCACCTGGATATACTGTAGGGTATCTGCGATTTAATAATTATAATATACTGTAGGGTATCTGCGATTTAATAATTATAATATACTGTAGGGTATCTGCGATTTAATAATTATAATATACTGTAGGGTATCTGCGATTTAATAATTATAAGATGAGAAAACGGACAAAAATTGATAGCTTGTTGTGCAAAGGAAACAACAATGAAAACAGAGGAAACCAACTACAAAGACGGATCCTCCTTGAAGAGTATTCAGGGGGCAGTAACTGCAGTAATGTCTCTCATTGCCCGCTGGAGACCTGCTAGAGAGTTAATCTCGCATTTATGATTATATATTTATACACACCCAGCAGATAGAAACTAACTTGAAAATTATACGGAACTATTTTTATTGCTATCATTCACACTACATAAGTGGTAATGTGGTTGTGTGTTGTAGTGAAATGAAGCGCCCGATAGGGGCAGTAAAAAGGAATAAACAATATATATATATATATATATGCCAAGATCATTGGAAAAATAAAAGAAAAAGAGAATATTTGTGTTTATTGGAGTAAGATAGAATTTTATCTGATGATCACCAAATAATGTTTTTCCACTTGTTGCTATAACGACACTTGTGGAAACACTAATTTGAATTTTGCTAAAATGCTTAAAGCAGCATTACATCGTATAAAATAAAAGATATTTGAAAAATTCATTTTTTACGTATGGATAGCAATGCTGCTACACATTCTAACATTACACTTTGTATGCTTTTGTTCATTTGGTAAACAGTGTTTTTTGCGATAAAACAAACTCTAAACCGAAAGTAGGACTTTCCGAGTCGATCGGTCACGCACTTGTTTACAACCGGAAAGCATCGCCCGCACTTGTTTACATTCGGAATGCATCGTCCCCATTTGTCCCACGTTGTCTTTTTTAATTAAATTACTTGATATGTTGATTCATACATACCTCTGTTAGCTAAGTCTTTTAGGGACATTTATACATCCCCACGAGGGGTTCGACATTAGAGGAAGATAGATAGATAGTCTTTCATGTTCAAAATATATACGTTGTTTTCTACATCCTCTGTTGTTTCACGCATGCGCGCTGTGCATGTTTATATTTCGTGTGTTGATAAACAAATTCGCGTATACGACGGTTTAAATTTATTGGAATTTTTATCGTTTCTGCTTTAATACATAACAAATTAATGACCAATAAACAGAATACCTGGTATAATGTATATATAAAACCATTATTTCTAAATTATAATATAAAATGTAGTGATGGCAACGAATGGTGATTTTGGCATTCGAATATTCAGATGATCTTTCAAATGATTATTCGCTAATTTCTTGAACTTTCGAATTTTACTTTTTCTGCTATCTTATTTTCCCAGTTCTGTGACATAGAACCATTTCGTAATGGTGACTTGGTAGAATTATTAATGTGACGTCTAATGCCAGCATTTTAAAAACGCAGGTTCTTGTGTTAGCCTGCTATTTATAAACATTGGGGACAGATTTCTGATTTGAAAACCAAACACATTTTTGAATATTCTAACATTCGCTGTCATCCCTAATAAAATGTAAACAAAAAATGGCCCAAAAACCACAAAGAATTATAAAGAACTATTAAACATTACAGAATTGCTTGGTGCTGCCATCTTCAAGTAACTGTAACACCTCCTGAAAGCAACTATTAATTACATAATTACATAATACAATAAGGACCCACTGGATCCACATCCCCTATGCACGCATGCACGCGCGCGCGCGCACGCACGCACACACACACGCGTGGGCAGTCTACAATTCAGAATGTTCAATGCACTGTATAATTATATTGTGAATTTTTTTTAGCAAAGGGTCATAACTCTGGTAACAGAAACACCATCAGCGGTCACAAGCTCTTGGTTGCAACTTGTTTTGTATGTCTGATGGAAAGAGAGACAAGTGATTCATTTTCCCATTTCCCTCATAGAAGCACCTCTTGACGCCATTACCAATACGTTTGTATGGAGACATAATAGTATATTAATCTAAATATCTATGAAGGAAAGGGTTAACCATTAGTATGATCCGACTACCTGGTGGGTATTCCAGGTCCATCCTTCCTTTCCTGTGTGTCACAGCAACCCATTTACTAATTTACTACATGTTACAAATTGCCCCACTAATCACAATTATGCATGCAAGCACCCAGGACCAATCGGGGCTATAGAACTTTTAAAACTAATAGTTTAAACTAACATTTAGCATGCTGTAGGTGAAATGAGCAGGTAACAAACGTGTAATATTTTTCCTAGAAAGTAGGGCTTGTGATATTTCATTCAAATCGTCCCATCTCGCATACAGCATACTAAAGGTTAACCCAAACAGTATTTACAAAGAACATAGAGCCAGATCAGCTGCCACGGAACGTGCTGTCTGCTCAGGCTCTATGCTGTTTGCTATTCAGATGATCTTGCTTAGACACTTGGCTATGTAGCAAACAACATAGATCCTGATTAGCATGCAGCGTCACGCTGTGGCTGATCTGGATCTATGTTCTTTGCAAAAGCCTTTAAATATATCCAGAATGAAATGGGTTAACCCATAACCTGCCGAACAAATTGGAATAAATGTGCAAACAACGCCGAGTCTGATCAGAATCTATTCAGACAAGTGTTTTAGCTCCACTATCCAAATATCAAACAGCATAGCGTAGAGCCTGATCAGATGGCACGTTCTGTGCCATATCCATTCAAAACACTGGAAACTGCATTGAAGCGTAATAAAATAATCTGTTTACCACAACGCCAATGGGCGTCCTTTTCATCGGTCCGTCTTCGTATGTCACATCTACATCCAATTCTACCTCTGATGCTTCAGAGGCGATAGATAATCGAGACATTTCACAGAAATACAAATCCAGCAATTATCAATGTTGGGCTTATTGCTCTATATATATATATAATAATTATATATATACACTGAACAACATTCCTAACCGGTCACCTGGTTTTTTACAATATTTGGAGCAAACTAATAACCATGTGGTAAATAAATTATATTCAAATTATCTCATTTGATACATTTTATTGCAGATCTTTATGCAATGAATTACTGTATAATCTGGAATAAAGTGCATTAAATGACAATATTGATAGTAACTGTATATACAAATTTATTTTAGCTCGATTGCGAAACAAGTTATTACAACTTTTATTAATCACGCTCGAGACCTCATTCCTGATGGAATCCATCGCCACGAGGGAGAGAGAAGAGGCAACGTGGACTTTAAATGCCTTGCCTAAGGGCACAATCGTAACGGCTCCAGTGTGGCTTGAATTCCGGACCTTTCGCACCTGAAGCGAACGCGCATCCACTGCGCCATCACGACTTCCACAAATAAATATTGTATGATTATTAGTTGGTACCAAATATTATAAAACACCAGGTGACCGATTACGAATTTTGTTGAGTGTATATACTGATGTTCAATGAAAACCAATAGAATTAAATTTACAGCAAGCAGGTTTTTAAACATACACACGAGAGTACAAAATATCCAGATGAATAATTTTTGTTAAGGCTATTGTTATTTATAACATGTCGTATTTGCCATGGTATTATATACATATATCTTATAGTGATATGTTGCCTAACAATTCCAAACTTTGAATTCCATTAAAAGAAAGACACGTTAAATTTTAACACCACACCACTTTTCATAATTAAGTCACCAACTCCACCAACTCAATCATTGAGTTGGAACACTTAGTGTTAAATTTCAGTCAATAATTTTTGTAATTTTTAAAGTGTGCTAAACTGAAATAATCTATACAATTAATTAACATATGATATCCTAAATATAAATTGGAAAAGGCTAATGGAATTAAAATTTGTTTCTTTGCTTCTTTGTTTGTTTTACGGTAATTCAATACCAATACAATCATAAAGAGCATGCCCAAGAGAGAGAGTGTGTGATTTACGTTTATTTATCGTCGCTACTGGTTGCCCATATGAGCGACGCCTCCTGAAGAGATTAGTCATTTTAGATTTTTGGAGGATAGTGCAATGATACAGAACAGACAGAGACCCATTCCAGAAAAAGGGAAACTCCTTGGGGACGGATGTTCTTTAACTTGACCAATAGTTGACCTGGATTTATTTTAACTTGACCAATAGTTGATCTGGCTTTATTTTAAATGGCAGACTGATGCTTTTCATCAAATTGTAAACTTTGCTATTAATAGAGATGCTGCAGTGTTTATCGAAGAATTTGTATAATTTGACATAGTGACCTACTTTTATATGGGGGGGGGGGGGTTGTAGATTACTGAAAAGAAATAAGCTTTTATCAAAATTTGTAATCAAGTAAAAAATACAGGGCATACAGGGATTTGTTTGAATTTGACCCACTGACCTATATATTTTGATACAGTTTGACACAAAATGACTGATCATTGAAAGAAACCAAGTTTTCATCCAACTGTAACTTGTGACCAAAATAAATCATAGATGCTACAGTGCTTACATAAATTTTCATTAATTTGACCTAGTGACCTAGTTTTCAAATGGAGATCGCCAATTATTGAAAGAAACTCAGCTTTTCACCAACATGAAACTAGTGACCAAGTTTGTACAACATAATCTATATACGGCAAATGCCAAGGTCAGACGGACGGATGACGTAGAAAACTTGATCACAGTACCTCATCTTGCGACTTGGCTGTTCCAAGAATGATTCTCGAAGTATGTGAAATGGTATGGTGTTCGCGAAATCGGACAGGTGGGCATTCTCTGGGGAACTCCGGCCCCCTCCCACACACAAATAATCACATGTACGCTTTCATCCGTGCAAACAAGAGTGATTAATACAAGTTGTTAAAGCTTGTTTCGCAATCATTGTAAAATAACCAAACTACCCAAGGAATTAATCTATACTGACCTAACAAAAAAAATGCCACTTTGTTACTAAATATCATTCAAAACACAACTAAAGTACAGATATTTCAGAGATTGTGCACTGAGATTTTGCATTATGGTTTATATACAGTATAAAGTATTTTGTTTATTTCATGTTAACTAGTCACTGTTACAAGTAACAAATGAGCTGTTGAATAGACAAATACATGCTTCATTAGCTGACAAGAGAAAACAAAAGACCCGTAATCTATGTAACAAATCCGCATGCTAGTCAATCGGAAGAGCTGAAATTCTTCAATTATAAGTCAACATAGTTAATTTATCTTGCTATAGAACATGATTTTACAGTTAAAATAAATTTAAAAACTTTAATTATAAAATATTAAATATTTAAGCCCTAAACAGAGTTATCTGTGATAATTCAATTGAAGGAAAACAGAAAATAAATAACATTTTAATTATATATACAATACAGTATCAAGTGGATTTAATTTGCTTTTTACCTAAAATATGGACACACCAAATTTGTAATATTTGACGCACTATAGATGGTAAGAAACGTTTATAATATCTTACAGGAAAAGTTGTAAAGGGGTTGTTCATAATTGTTCCTGGAGCTAGCACATAATGTAGATGGTTAGATTGTACAGTGGTATAGACGGATCTGTACCACTGGAGTGGTAATCCAGGGATCGCAGGTTCGATCCACCGTCTGACCCTAATAAAATTAACAGTCTTTCAGATGGGGCGTTAAACCGAGGTCTCGTGTCAGTGCTGTACACCGTGCACGTAATAGAACCAGAGGAGACTCTGGAATGGGTCAAAGTAGAGAAGATCCACCAATTCCAGAATGATCCCTGGTTCTTTTCTAAATACATGATGCATGGTGTCGATACATGACACCTTGGTTTATAGTCCCGTCTGAAACACTGTTAATATTATTAGGGTCAGACGGGGGGGGGGGGTCTGTGAGATTCTATGAGATTCTGTGAGATTTGTCGATGTTTCAAATTGATTTAGAGCTCGATTGCGAAACAAGTTCATACAACATTAGTTCAATCACTCTTGAGACCTATTTCCTGATGGAATCCATCACAATGTGAGATAGAGATGTAAATGTGGAGTGAAGAGTGTTGCCTCAAAGGACATCACCACCGTGTGCTTCTTAGGGGGCTGTAAGCTGACAAAGGCAGACAACGTATCCATTTCACTGCGGAGGTTCCACTTAGTAAAGAAAGTTGGACTCCCCCCCGAACAGGAGTGTTGCCTCACCACCGTGTGGTTCTTAGGGGGTGTAAGCTGACAAAGGCAGACAACGTATCCATTTCACTGCGGAGGTTCCACTTAGTAAAGAAAGTTGGACTTCCCCCCAAACGGAATATTGAATATTGACAATAAAACTTGTGTTACCAGTATTTTTATTTCCTCAAATTTCACATTCTTCTTGCTGCCATAATCAAATTCTTCTAAATCGGGTTCCATCGTTAATAACAATCTGAATTACACAAATCTCCTTTTCCGAATTTTTCTTCTTTTTTAAACAAACTTGCTACGTAATAATTTTACTGCAAAACTGTACAAATCCTGCTTTTAATTTCAATACAGCTAATTAAATACTGGTAAATAACCTGCACTACATTCCACAAACCTGTCAAATACACTAAATTTCATATTCTTCGAGATAAATTCTCCCCTTTTTAAAGCTTAGTACCTTCATTAAGGTTCAAACTTAAATATTATCTACATAAAGAGTCGCATTTTTTGCTCAGCGGACAAAAGTGAATGTAACGGCCTTACATTTTACAAATGAATTCTAATTTCTACAGGGATATAGTAATACATACACAAGATTTGGATTGACTCTTGAAGAAAACAGTCATGAAATTTACGATCAGTATCACAACTTTAACAACCAACCACTTAAGATCTATTATAATTAGGCAGAATTCCGTTTTGCGAATATTTCAACCAATTTGGCGATTTTATTTATATTTAATTCAATGACATATTGACAAGTGATTGCTTAATGTTGAAAAAGTATAAGATCGATGTCTTTTATTTCACTTTCCAGGGTCAGCAATTTAGTGATTTTGAATTATATTTAAATACATGAACGAACGAGATGGGGGGGGGGGTATGCAACTAATATTTCTCACATGAAAAGTGAGAAAATGCAAGCATTTAATTGTCCTGACACATGACAGTTAATCCTATTCAAAGAAGTTATAGAAAATAATATATAAAGTTCGACATTGCATGATTTTTGTGAGATTTGAATGTAACGGTCAGGTGTGCCTTATAAAGCTTAGATAAACATATTCAGATCTAAAAGTGGTTGGATACAGACCAATTTTGGTAAGAAACTATTTAACAGTTTTAATTAATCATTAGTTGCATGATTTTTGTTTTTGACAAATTTATTTTTGCTCGTAATATATAAATCAAATAATTTTGTACAACATTTAGATTATTTGCTCTTGAGTTTTCATTCCTGCACCATGATAGAGCTCTCGCGTTTTCATTCCTGCACCATGATAGAGCTCTCGCGTTTTCATTCCTGCACCATGATAGAGCTCTGGAGTTTTCATTCCTGCACCATGATAGAGCTCTCGAGTTTTTATTCCTGCACCATGATAGAGCTCTCGCGTTTTCATTCCTGCACCATGATAGAGCTCTGGAGTTTTCATTCCTGCACCATGATAAGCTCTCGCGTTTTCATTCCTGCACCATGATAGAGCTCTGGAGTTTTCATTCCTGCACCATGATAGAGCTGTCGAGTTTTCATTCCTCACCATGATAGAGCTCTGGAGTTTTCATTCCTGCACCATGATAGAGCTCTGGAGTTTGCATTCCTGCACCATGATAGAGCTCTGGAGTTTTCATTCCTGCACTATGATAGAGCTCTCGAGGTTTTCATTCCTGCACAGAGCTCTCGAGTTTTCATTCCTGCACTATGATAGAGCTCTCAAGTTTTCATTCCTGCACAGAGCTCTCAAGTTTTCATTCCTGCACCATGACAGAGCTCTCGGGTTTTCATTCCTGCACCATGATAGAGCTCTCGAGTTTTCATTCCTGCACCATGATAGAGCTCTCGAGTTTTCATTCCTGCACCATGATAGAGCTCTCGAGTTTTCATTCCTGCATCATGATAGAGCTCTCGAGTTTTCATTCCTGCACCATTATAGAGCTCTCACATTTTCATTCCTGCACCATGATAGAGCTCTCGCATTTTCATTCCTGCACCATGATAGAGCTCTCGAGTTTTCATTCCTGCACCATGATAGAGCTCTGGAGTATTCATTCCTGCACCATGATAGAGCTCTCGCATTTTCATTCCTGCACCATGATAGAGCTCTCGAGTTTTCATTCCTGCACCATGATAGAGCTCTGGAGTATTCATTCCTGCACCATGATAGAGCTCTGGAGTTTTCATTCCTGCACCATGATAGAGCTCTGGAGTTTTCATTCCTGCACCATGATAGAGCTATCTAGTATTTACGGTAATCTTCAATGATTGCGAAACAAGCTCTAGCAAAATATATTAATCACCCTCGCCACGGATGATGGCGCATATATGGTCATACATGTGAGAGGAAACCGGAGTACCTGGAGAAAACACACCTGTCCATTCTGGCGATCGCAGTACCATCTTGCGTACCTTCCTGTCTGAGGATCGCATTGGTGAGAATTAGCGAGCGTGCTAACCAATGCGCTCATTAGACATCCAATGCTACCTACAAGTGATGATAGCTGGAAATTTTCATATTGAGTGGCTCATATACTCAAATTAACAAATTTTATTTTAGGTTAGAAAACGCTTTTATTGTGAATGGCACCAGAATGTTGATTTTAGGTCAAGTCGTAAAATACCTTACTGGCGGATCGAGTCAGAAAAGAATTCAAGCTGACGTTATTTTAAACTGTAATGACTTGGAATCATAAACGTAAAGCAAGGACAAAATGCATTCTTTCACTGCTTCCTGGCCTTTAACTGGGCTCATTCTTGGTCAGAATTTTTGGGAGAAGTGAGAAAGCGTGCGATCGTGTCCTTAAATGGTGTTATTTAATAAATGTCAACAAAATATGGTTAAAATGCGCAGTATGACCATTAAATACAACATTTGAATAGCAGTGCTTTATAATGGGCCAGTGTATCTTACTGGACACAATTTGTATGAAAATTGTAAACAAAAATTTGAAAAAATAATATTTAAAGCGACACTACATCGGTGAAAACGCAAATTTCTACAGAATGTATTATCTTATTATAATGTATAATTGTTACCTCAAACGCGAGTATTTCAACTAATAAACAACCGCCGTATACGACATTTGTTGTAACAACCGCCGTATACGACATTTGTTGACATAACAAAATAATGTAAATAGGGTCAACATCCATGCGTAATGCAATGTGCGTATCCTGAATAACACGATTTATGGTACAGATTTACTGTTATATCTCACCTTTTGTGCCTGTGCATAATTAGTTTTTAGACTGTTAGGATTTAAAATATCTCTAAACGACAGTAGCACGCGCTTGGTATAGACTCCAATAATAAACAAACATCAATTCAGGAGAGTAGCTGACCGTAATATGAAATCAACTTTCACTTTTGAGATACCACAAAACATTGATTATGTATAGAAAGTTAGTGTTCGAATTATTTCTGAAGAATTTATAGTAGCAATGATATTTATACGTAAAAAAGCATTTTTGGGGCTTTTTGCGATATAATGTCGCTTTAAGGGAGAATTCATATGAGATACCAAAACATAATAATAACAGTACTCATCTCAGTAAATTACTGCTTTAATAGATAGAGGATATTAGGTTACTGCCGAGCATTGTATATTTTAGGAGACGAGCCTAATAAATTTTAATTTACAAGACAGTAACCTAATATTCTAGACTATTTATCTTCTGATCAAGAAAATGTTTTTAGCAAGGAAAGATTACCGAATATTCATGAGCTGATGTTAAATCATACCATCTGTGAAGATATGATGTCACAGCGGTTAAAGGTTTATTAGACATGCAGAGCCTAATAAAGCAAAGTTAGGCAGGAATGTTTGCATATTATTTTGCATGAAGGTAGGATAAAGTGAATCTATAGCTAGAACAACCAAGGGTTGAAGATATAGAGAATATTTGTGGCTAATGTCACTCGTGGAAATACAAATTTTGGTGATAAATAAAATCTTATCTTGCACTAATAAACACAAATCTTTTTCTTTTATGATTTCCAATGACTTTGGCTAATATCATATTTGTTTTCAAATTTTATTCATTGTCATTGCACTACGTGACACAACCGCATAACCACTTCTGTTAGTGTGAATGTCCGTAATAAGAAATAGTTCCTGTATAATTTCCAAGTTAGTTTCTGTTTTCTGTCAAAATTAAAATTACAGATAAAACAAATTCATTAGAATATATTACTTATTAACCCTTTCAACCCCACAGGCCTCTAAATAGGCTTATGAAAAAGTGAAGATCCAGATGAGCCGGCTCGTGACGAGCCGTCTCATCAGGATCTGCACTTTTTTGCCAGTAATAATTATTAATTTTAGACAAAATTACCCATCTTGATAAATGAACTGGTCCGAATGTAATTTTCTTATTCATTTATTGGTCTAAGAATATCATGGACCAGTCCATATCAGTTACTTGGGGTTGAAAGGGTTTACTGTTCATGATAAGTCAAAAAATAGCTAAAATACAAAAGTACATCTAACTGCACGAAACGCAACCAGTGGCAGAGAAAATACCATCCTTCACTGTTTCAAAGCGGTGTAAGATGGAGTTTTAGAACTTAACCCATTCAACCCCAAGTAACTCACATGGACTGGTGCGTGATATTTTCAGACCAATAAATTAATAAGAAAATTACCTTTGGACCAATTCATTTATCAAAATGGGTCTGGATCTACACTTTTCATAAGCCTATTTAGAGGCGTGTGGGGTTGAAAGGGTTAAAGCCCCAAAATAATTTTTATATGTTGTAAGGAACGGATGATTTAGATATTGTGATTATTGTCTTATATATTAATTTTTCACTAAATAATTATTACGGTAAAAAGTAAAATTTGGAAAAGATGATCACAAACAAACCTACTTTTGTGAAATTACAATTTGTAAATTACCTCCCTTTATGGATAATTTTTTAACAAAACCACCAATAACCTTTTTTTTTTTAAATGGTGGTTTACTAAAGGTAATAACATTACTAAAGGTAACATTACTAAAGGTAACATTAAGGATAAATTTGCATATGAATTATAGTATTACTTTTCCAACTGAAGAAAAAACTGCTTAACGGGTCTTTAACCCATTCAACCCCAAGTAACTGACATGGACTGGTGCGTGATATTTTCAGACCAATAAATTAATAAGAAAATTACCTTTGGACCAGTTCATTTATCAAAGTGGGTAATTTTATCTAAAAATAGTAATAATTATTACTGGCAAAAAAGTGCAGATCCTGATGAGACGGCTCGTCACGAGCCGGCTCATCTGGATCTACACTTTTCATAAGCCTATTTAGAGGCCTGTGGGGTTGAAAGGGTTAATACATGTAATAAAATATCAGTTAGGGAAATATTCTGCTTTAATACTGTTTACTGTTTAATATGAGGTGACCGCTAACACAAGTGCGTCCATACCACAGGGATTAGGCACGTTTGGGGGTACTAGTATATATATTTAAGTACTTAAATATATATACTAGTACCCCCAAACGTGACTAATCCCTGTGGTACTTAAATATATATACTAGTACCCCCAAACGCGCTGAATCCCTGTGGTCCGTACATGTACCAGTATTTCATACGGAATGACAAACAGGCACAATTATATCTTGTACTTACCGGAAGTCCAGTCACCTGATACCGTTGGTTTGTATCGAAGTCCAAATCCGCCATGATTATTATTTACAAACGATCGACTTTCACTAACCAAAGTTATTAACCAGAAATGAAGTCAGAGTTATCCGTTTCACAGATATATATGATAATACTAGAAATTTAACTCTCTCGAATTTCCCCCTGGATGTTTGCCCCTCGGAGAAATTGAGCAACGACAATATTCAATGTACTGCGTAATGTCAATGAACACACTTCATTAATTTGAATCCTATATCCTTTTATAAAGAACGATCATTATTGTCTATAGTAGTACAGGTTGTTTATTATTGACTCCAGAGCATCAATCAAAGTCTACTGCAGTAAGTACATGATCAATATAGAAAAAGGTGTTGAATGCGCAATCATTAACTTAATCTGGTTTGCCGAATTGGATGCTCTCATAGAATTCTCTGATGAGAAATTGGAGACTGTAATAGACAGATTAATCGCTTAACGAATTGGAGACTGTAATTGACATCTGTCTGCGGTCTAATTGATTACCGAATTAGCTAGAGACCATAATCTGCATTCTAATCGTTTACCCAATTGGAGACCGTAATAATCATCTCCCGTCTAACCTATTACCGTATTGGAGACTGCAATAATCATCTCCCGTCTAACCTATTACCGTATTGGAGACTGCAATAATCATCTCCCGTCTAACCTATTACCGTATTGGAGACTGCAATAATCATCTCCCGTCTAACCTATTACTGTATTGGAGACTGCAATAATCATCTCCCGTCTAACCTATTACCGTCTAACCTATTACCGTATTGGAGACTGCAATAATCATCTCCCGTCTTAACCTATTACTGTATTGGAGACTGCAATAATCATCTCCTGTCTAACCTATTACTGTATTGGAGACTGCAATAATCATCTCCCGTCTAACCTATTACTGTATTGGAGACTGCAATAATCATCTCCTGTCTAACCTATTACTGTATTGGAGACTGCAATAATCATCTCCCGTCTAACCTATTACTGTATTGGAGACTGCAATAATCATCTCCTGTCTAACCTATTACTGTATTGGAGACTGCAATAATCATCTCCCGTCTAACCTATTACTGTATTGGAGACTGCAATAATCATCTCCTGTCTAACCTATTACTGTATTGGAGACTGCAATAATCATCTCCCGTCTAACCTATTACTGTATTGGAGACTGCAATAATCATCTCCTGTCTAACCTATTACTGTATTGGAGACTGCAATAATCATCTCCCGTCTAACCTATTACTGTATTGGAGACTGCAATAATCATCTCCTGTCTAACCTATTACTGTATTGGAGACTGCAATAATCATCTCCCGTCTAACCTATTACTGTATTGGAGACTGCAATAATCATCTCCTGTCTAACCTATTACCGTATTGGAGACTTGCAATCAATGTTTGGAATCCCATGACATCATGTTGAAACAGATGTCAATGTTTATTAGTTGCCTGCCCCTTATAAACACCATTAATTCCATAATTATGATCTTGTAAGATTCCGATATCTAACACGGTTTTGTTCCTAAATGTCTCGTAAGAAGTATGCTCTCAAATCTGAATATGAATTTATATTTAAAAATTTCTCTAGTGTATGAATTTTAACACCTCGTAATCTTATTCACGTATGCACATTTTAAAGTAACTCCCGTGATTTTATTTCATTAATTTTATTTCTCTTAAATATCATTCCCATAAATATTATACCGGTATACATTTTAATCACACAAAAAGAAACTGCTTAACATTTCTCTATTCCGGTCGTGTTCTTTAGTACAAGATGATAAATTATCGTCATAAATTTTATTTTAATCTTTGAGTATTGGCCTATATAAAAGCATTCAAGTACAAAACTGATGAAGTTTTACAAATAGCCGGGATTTGTTTGCATTTCAGCTCCCAATTCCGAACACTATGAAAGATTTTCTGTTTCTTGTGTACATAAATTTAAGTGCAATAGCTAGGTATTGTTCCACTACCACACTACTGGTCAATATACGACCAACATAGTGTTGACATTCTCATTGTTTCCATGTGATCAAACAGTATTTGCAAAGAACATAGAGCCAGATCAGCTGCCACGGTATGTGCTGTCTGATCAGGCTCTATGCTGTTTGCTATTCAGATCATCTTGCTAAGACACTTGGCTATGTAGCAAACAACATAGATCCTGATCAACATGCAGCGTTACGCTGCGGCTGATCTGGATCTATGTTCTTTGCAAAAGCCTTTAAATGTATCCAGAATGAAATGGGTTAAAGGTCAGCATTTCTTTGAAATCTGTTGACAAAAACATTATTGGATGATTGTCCGCCTGCATGGTCGAGTGGTTATGGACGGTAACTTGTATACTACAATAACTATCATCACTGATGGTGATGGGTTCGAGCCCCCTCAGGCCATGTATCAATTACATGAAAGAGTTTCTTATAAGGAGGTTGGTGTACTGGTTAACCCATTTCATTCTGGATACATTTAAAGGTTTTTGCAAACAACATAGATCCAGATCAGCCGCAGCATGACGCTGCATGCTGATCAGGATCTATGTTGTTTACTACATATCCAAGTGTCTTAGCAAGATCATCTGAATAGCAAACAGCATAGAGCCTGATCAGACGGCACGTTCCGTAGTGGTTGATCTGGCTCTATGTTCTTTGCAAATACTGTTTGAACGGTATCCAGAATGAAATGGGTTAACTGCTGGAGCCTGCCCAAGAAAGGTGTTGTTAGGTAAACTGCCCTCCGGCATAATAGCCCAAAATGGTGCTGATGCAGCCGTAAAACGCAAACAAACAAAACTATTGAATGATGAAATTCACAAGGTGGCTAGAATCAACCCGGCGAAATCATTTTAGACAAAATGTAATTTAATTCCATGAAACAGCAGTTTGATCTTCCATCCCATCATAAAGATATTAACAGTCGTTTAGATGCGACTATAAACTTCGGTCAATAATACTGCACACTGCATTATAGTAGTTTAATACAAATTTATTTTAAGTGGAGCTAAACCACTTGTCTGAATAGCAAACAACATAGATCATGAGCAGATGCGGCGTTATGCTGTGGCTGATCTGGATCTATGTTGTTTGTACATTCCGTCCAATTTATTTGGCAGTTTACAGGTCAATTAATTTCAAATTAAAAATGTATGCAGTTTTTTCTTTCTTTAACCCTCTCAACACTACAGGCCTCTAAATGGACTTACAAAAAGTGTAGATCCAGATGAGCTGGCTCGTGACGAGCCATCTCATCAGGATCTGCACTTTTTGCCAGTAATAATTATAACTACTTTTTTTTAGATAAACCCATTTTGATAAATGAACTGGTCCAATGGTAATTTTCTTATTAATTTATTGGTCTAAAAATATCATGCACCAGTCCATGTCAGTTACTTGGGGTTGAATGCACCAGTCCATGTCAGTTACTTGGGGTTGAATGGGTTAAATTGTGTGTGAACCATAGTTATGCCGATGAACTATCTTAGAGCACTTTTAATTATCAATTACAGTAGATTCGTAGCTCAATATATGAACTGCGAGTATAGATATATTGAGGCTCTGTTTTCAATAAATTATACACTGAACTTATTCCGTCCATAAAATGACAAGAGCACTGATAGTAAAACAATATGTGATTATTAATCCATTACATAATTTCACTAGATTAGTGAACCAACAAACTGGTAAATAACTTGTATAGACTCCGACACATAAAATACACAATCCTAAAACCAATCGGAATATAATTATCATTATTAAACATGCAAGTATAAAATACAATACAATATTTATGATCTCTTTAAACTATATATAAATACACATCTTGTTTCTTAATCCTTGACTAGGCTTTGTTATAAATCTAATTTAAGTAGTTTTAATTCAACTTTATTGCATGCAAATATATCCAAAGGAAACACAAGGGCTAAATTACTAATCTTCTAATGGAAAATTTAAGTTCCAAATTCTTTGCACAATTACCGTAATCACTAGCAGGATTTACTGATGTTTAAACTTTGTTGTTTATTTTTTCTTTCAATGATTGCGAAACAAGCTTTTACAACTTATATTAATCAACTGTTGTTGGCACGGATGAAAGCGTAATTATGTGGTCATTCATGTGGAAGGAAACCTGAGAATGCGGAGAAAACCTATCTGTCCTTCCTGGCAACCACTGTACCATTCACATACTTCCTGGTCTGAGGATCGAACCCGGAGGGTGTTGGAGGAGGTGAGTGGAGGACAGGTCGGTGGGGAGCGGGTGATATTAGCTCATCGTAATCATTCTCAAATGTTCTTTCTTAAGCCACGAGGGAGAGAGAAGAGACAATGTGGAATTTAAATGCCTTGCCTAAGGGAACAATCGTAACGGCTCCAGAGGGGCTCAAACTCCAGGTCTTTCGCACCTGAAGCGAACACGCTACCACGGCGCTATCACGACTTCCACATACCATATTTCACGGGGTGAGACATTTCCTCATGGAATTTGATGCTTTCTCACACCATTAGGGCGTGACATAATCTCCTGTTTTTTTTAATAGCTAAAAAATTTAATGATAATTTTCCGATTTTTTGTTATCTCAGACATTAATTTCGTAGTGTAACGTCCGTCCGTCCGTCCGTGCCGATTCATTCATATGCCGGAAGTAACATTGACACTTCATGTATATAATCAAATTTTGATGATTGTCGTTTATAATGAATTGCTCGAGATGACAATTATCTGCATACAATGTACATGCCATATTTCTGGACTCCCAATAAGAGAGACTGATTCAATCTGTTCCTACATACCACACTGTCTACCTTGTTGCTATTGAATGACTTAACCCTTTCCCATTTGCTATTGAATGACTTTCCCATTTGCTATTGAATGACTTAACCCTTTCCCATTTGCTATTGAATGACTTAACCCTTTCCCATTTGCTATTGAATAACTTAACACTTTCCCCCTTTAGTTATTGAATGACTTAACCCGTTCCCATATGCTATTGAATGACTTAACCCGTTCCCATATGCTATTGAATGACTTAACCCTTTCCCATTTGCTATTGAATGACTTAACCCTTTCCCATTTGCTATTGAATGACTTAACCCTTTCCCATTTGCTATTGAATGACTTAACCCTTTCCCATTTGCTATTGAATAACTTAACACTTTCCCATTTGCTATTGAATGACTTAACCCTTTCCCATTTGCTATTGAATGACTTAACCCTTTCCCATTTGCTATTGAATGACTTAACCCTTTTCCATTTGCTATTGAATGACTTGACCCTTTCCCATTTGCTATTGAATAACTTAACCCTTTCCCATTTGCTATTGAATAAGTTAACCCTTTCCCATTTGCAAGCACATCTCAACACCATAACCACATACATTGACATGGTAGTCATTGGCCAAACAGAAGCAACCAGTTTAACCCATTCAACACCAAGTAACTCACATGGACTGGTCCATGATATTCATAAACCAATAAATGAATCAGAAAATCACATTTGGACAAGTTCATTTATCAAAATGGGTAATTATGTCTAAAAATAGTCATATCACTGGCAAAAAGTGCAGATCCTGATGAGACGGCTCGTCACGAGCCGGCTCATCTGGATCTACACTTTTTGTAAGCCCATTTAGAGGTCTGTGGTGTTGAAAGGGTTAAAGGGTCTGAATAACGAATATGATGATTGAGCTTATTTACCCTCGCCTCCAACGAACCATGTGGGCGAGCGTTCTGAATAACATAGTGGATTTATCCCTTAAATACTCCCAGTAACCTCTATGGAGATGAGGTATAGATGTGCAACTGTATATAACCATTGATTATGATAGGTAAATGGCTGTCGTATGTATGAAGATACAGCAGTATATAAGCCTAATGTCTCTTAACCCATTCTACCCCAAGTAACTGACATGGACTTGTGCATGATATTTTTAGACCAATAAATTAAGTAGAAAATTACATTTGGACCACTTCATTTATCAAAATGGGTCATTTTTGTTTAAAAATAGTAATATTACTGGCAAAAAGTTCGTCATGAGCCGGCTCATCTGGATCTACACTTTTTGCAAGCCTATTGAGAGGCCTGTGGTGTTGAAAGGGTTATAGGGGAAATGGTTAAGCTGAAAGTGTGTTTCCAGAAAGTCGGTCAACAGCAGTATATTAACTATAAATAATTGTTATTATTGTATAGTTATGACTTACTTTATTTTACAACGATTGCGAAGCAAGTTTTAACAACTTATATTAATCACTCTCGTTGGCTCGGATGAAAGCGTATATGTGGTCATTCATGTGGGAGGAAACCGGAGTACCCGGAGAAAACCCACTTGTCCGATCTGGTGACCATCGTACCATCTCATATACATCCCGGTCTGAGGATCGAACCCGGGTCGCATTGGTGAGAAGCGAGCGCGCTAACCACTGTGCTAATCGGACAGCCCACGACCACTAGCTTTCAAACAAGCTTCCATTCTTACAACGATAATTACTGAGATTTCTATGTCGGTACATAGCTATAATACTAAAGTTTTTTGTCTGTAAAGACTCGACAATAATTAAAATTTGAATTGAATTGAGATATCTTACGTCAATCTAATGAAGCTATAGTTTCTACTTCTTTCTATTACTGCCCAACAAATTATTATTGGGGTCAGCCTGTATACAGAATGAAAATGGATTTAATCAAAAGCTTAAAGCCTGTCGTAGCTGATCACCTGCATTTCCTGGGTAAGAACCACTCAACACTCTGTAAGCGATTGAAAACGTTTCACATATCACCATTTATCACTTGTCTCTGATAGGGAGTAAACTCACAGTCAGCCCTGGCGTACCAGTACTCAATTCTCCAACCTCACTGTGATTGACAACATTCTCACATATCACCAGTTATCACTTGTCCCCAATAGGGAGCGAACTTGCAGCCCTAGATCTAAATGATGGCACGCTAGATCTCTAATTTCGGGTTAAGCAGGTTCCAAAAATAACACTGTACCATCTTGTATATGCTCAGGCTCTAAATCAAACCAGGTCACACTGATAAGAGGACAGTACACCACTGTTCTTGGCCACACACCAACCGTCATTACCTGGTGAATAGCCTCCGTGGTTTAGTGGTCTTAGACTCTAGCACACCATTGTTAGAACTCGCATTTCATCGTTATCATCAGCTCCACATGTTCGCTCCCTATCGGGGACAACCGATAAAAATGACTCTATATACACGCGAGGAAGTTGTCAGCTGCTTGTGGAGGTTGGAGACTTTAGTACTGGTTTCTACCCAGGAAATGTGGGTGGTCTTCTCCATCACAACAGACTGACTTTGTAATACAAGCTCCCAAGTGGGCCCTGTACAAATCAAAGGTAGAAAGCAAAAGACTAATTAAGACATCTTAATTGTTGCTAAATTAAATCAAATGACATTCGTATTTTAGCTATTGGAGCGAGTTTTAATGTCTACAGTAGTGTTGACCAGGGCCTATTGTAATATCTGAATGAGCGTACATTATGGTAACGACTGGTGCTACACTTACAACTGTTTGCAGAGGTTTTAGTCCAGGTAAACAATCTGCAAGCACTGCCTTGTTGTGACGAATAGAGTTTCGTCCCTTACTCGGAAGTTGAATTAGGCTTCGTTTATCGTCAAGGAAACGTAACAGTTTGAACGGTCATTTCGATATCTTAGGCTTCATTGAACTAACTATTGTTTGTAAATTATATCAACTGAGATGTTTGTTATTTTGTTGCCCGCATGCGCATAACGATACACACATATAGACGGAAATTAGCATTTGTCGCGTGCAGATATCTCCACGTGACGTCATATTTGTTTAAAAATGGCGGACACCTGTCTGTTGTGAAAGTTGATGCCAGTGATTGTGAATTTTTATTTCTTATATTTCAAGGTACAGTGACTTTCACTGCACAGGCCGCCATTGGGCGGGGAATTAAACAACCATGACATCAATGCTGTGCCGAAAAGAGTCTGGGGGACAGGTGCACGTCCATGACAGTGGAATGATCCAGGGACTGAGCCTGAGTGTGGACAACAATATTCAGAATAGAACATTGGTACGATACCATATTTGTTTTTTGTATCTACCTACCTTTGATAGGTCAAAAGCTATGCGTTCATCTATGTAGGTTATGTTTTTCTGATTATATGTTATGCTATACAGGGCTCACGCTAGAGGGTGACGTGAGCAAAGTGATCGCTCCCCCCCCCCCCGGTAATTTCGCCTAAAATAGACATCAGGGCAACATCCACTTCGCCTTATTTCTGGAGGGCATACTTGCTAATTAATGATAATCCGTATCGTCGTATGGCATTTTGACAGTCCAAAATACCGCCTTGAGCCATACGCTATTCTCCCCTGACATCAGGATAATAAACTTAATAAAATCGATCAAAAGCCGATGTAATACAATTTTACAAAATTATCGATGTTTTCTAATCCGTTTGTTTGCTTTGTTTGGAATACACACTGCCAGGATACCAATTTATAACAATCAGTGTTTTACTTTGTTTGGAATACACATTGCCAGGATACCAATTTATAACAATCTGTGTTGAAATACAGGTAAGTGCTAAAATTTAGTCATTTGCTGAAAATTGGAATGTCCCAAAGCTATTTACGGAAAATTACTCGGGTTACGGTAATATTCTGTGGTGACTAAATTGATCAGACTGGCTTTCAGTGCCTACATGTATGCAGTTTATATAAAATTGATAGCTAGTGTAGAATCATGCATTTCGAATATGCTGATGCCGGGGCCTTGATTGCAACGTTTCTGAAGCCAGTGCTAATGTAACAAAAAACAGTATAATTTACGAGTTTCGGATTCGCCTTTTAGTTGATTTCGCAAACGATACGAGTTATAGCCTACATATTATAAATGCATACACATGTGTTTACATTCAAATTTTCATAGATATTGAACGAACGATGTAATTTTGTTTATAGTCGCCACCGCATAAATGCATTTGGGCGACTGTATTTTCTAAGATGATTATGTCCTAGGGTGATTCTTCTTGTCTAAGGTGATTCTTCTTATCCTAAGGTGATTCTTCTGTGGTGGTTATTCGATGATGATTATACGTGTTCTGTGATGATTATTCCTATGCTTCTATGATGATTATTCCTGTTCTTCTACGTTGATTATTTCTGTATTCTGTGTAGCTTATGAAGACGTCATCAGGTGGTTACTTCTTTCTGTGCCGGCCAGGTTGACAAGGCCTGGTCTGTACGTGGTCCTTTGGAGGGCCACACTCCTCACTGTTGGTCACCCCGCAGCAGCATTAATACGGATCTGACAGTTAAACATCTGGTCGTCGATTGTCACTCAGGGGAGCGTGGATGCCACGACTGTTGCCGCTCCCTCAGGTCCGCCGTCTCGTCTATCCGCCGGAGAAGTAGAAGAAGGAAGAGAAAGTGTCGAAACGAGCCGGCGAAGATATAGTGTCAAAATACCCCACTATCTAGAAGAGCTGGTGGATCTGTCCTGATGTGCCGTAGCCATGGATCCACATGCTGGCGAGCCTCCCCTTCACAAGATCGACGACCAGAAGATCCCAGAATCCTACGCTGCTGCTGCGGAATGTGCCCCGGTCACGACGTGCACGTCGTGAGGAGATCGACCGGGAAGGTTTGTTTGATGCAAGGTCCTACAAGGACAATGTACACTCCAATATAGGGTCCTGTCAATAATTGAATGGGAAGAAAAGTAATACTAATATGGTGTGTAGAGAGTCACAGATGATCTGTAGTCCAGTGGTAACATGCTGGACTGGTAATCCAGGGATCGCAGGTTCGATCCCCCGTCTGACCCTAATAAAATGAACAGTCTTTCAGATGGGACTTTAATCCGAGGTCTCGTGTCAGTGCTTTACACCGTGCACGTAAAAGAACCAGAGGAGACTCTGGAATACGTCTCTGTCTGTATCATTACACTATCCTCCACAGACAGAACGTATATGTAGTGTCCTTGAGCAAGACACTATACACATTATTGTGTAACACTGGCAAACCACTTAGGTCAGTAGGGAAGATGCGTGTGACCCTGCTAGTTCAGTAGATAGAGCATAAACCCTGTTAGCGTAAGGTCCAGAGTTCGAGCACTGTGACACAATCTTATTTATTTTCAATTCAAAGTTGATTGATAATGATATCTCTCTCTTTTTGATATGTCTATTTAACATCGGCGTTACGCCGCAGCTGATCAGGATCTATGTTGTTTGCAAATGTGATTTTATTTACTCGGCAGGCAAAGGGTTGAATGAAAAACGAAGGAATCACTTTTTTTATTATGTTAAAGATGATGTCAAATGAAAGATCAGCAAATGGGAGACGAATGCCTCGCCCAAACACCACGCCATCTCCATCGAGAAGTTTGTCTCGCAACATGGACACAAACTGCCTCATCGGACAGACTATGAAAGTTCAGAATTGGTTAAATGAAAAAACTATGAAAACATTGCAGGTAGGAATGACCGCCATTTTATTTTAGGGTTAACCCATTCAACACCAAGTAACTGACATGGACTGGTCCATGATATTTTTAGACCAATAAATTAATAACAAAATTACATTTGGATCAGTTCATTTATCAAAATGGGTAAATTTTTTTCTAAAAATAGTTATATTACTTGAAAAAAGTGCAGATCCTGATGAGACGGCTCGTCACAAGCCGGCTCATCTGGATCTACACTTTTTTGTAAGCCAATTTAGAGGTCTGTGGTGTTGAAAGGGTTAAACATGAATTGGAATTGGGTTTTCAATGAAAATTTGAAGTGTGTGGAGTTTTATGTGTACTTTTAGTGTGTGTTGATTTTTTATGTAAGACTAGTCTGAACTTGATTTCATGCCAATCTAGATGCTTAGTTTATACAAATTTATTTTAGCTTGATTGCAAGTTCTTACAATGTTAGTTTAATCGCTCTTGAGACCTCATTCCTGATGGAATCTATCGCCATGAGGGAGAGAGAAGAGGTAATGTGGAATTTTAGTGCCTTGCCCAAGGTCGCAATCGTTACAGCTACAGTTGGGTGCGAACTACGGGCTTCTCATGCTTGAAGCGAACACACTACTACTGCGCTATCACGACATCCACATCTAGATGCTTCTGTAGTCTTTGAAATATACATGTACAAACAATACATTATAGTTATGATATGTTAAAAACACCGTGCATTAATCAGGAGTTAATGCCGTCGATGGGAGTATTGATAGAGGGTAAACTAAAACCGGTCTCCGGTAGTGGTCATTCAGAGTCTCGTGTAGCATGTCCAGAACAAGTAAGAAACTACTTAGTGCTTCCACTATGCTAGGTATAAGGTTCATTGATTTTTTAGTATCCGGACCATAGCTATGTTAAACAGATTTTAGAAAACGAAAACGAAATATAAACACTAGATCAGCCATAGGCTAGCCTGACAATATGATGATATGATCAGAAACTCAATACGGCCCAATTAATAGTCTCGGTGTTAAAATATATTTATTTGACTGACCAGGCAAAATATATATCACCATAGGCGTACGTCGCAGATTTCTTTTTGGCGTGAGAATAAGCCCATAAACCAAATGTTGGTACGTCCGAATAATTATTTCTCCGACATGTGTTTGCCATACAGCCTGTCTGTATTTTGAAGATCTATCTTAAGCCTAAGTGTCAAGTGATACCAGCCATTCCAGTTTTTAAGTCACATAATTTGACGAGAAAATCTGCCAAATAGCTATGGTTCTGAACTTAAATAGGTGGACAGGTTAATATTCAAGTTTAGATTCTAAATAATGTGGATTGTAATGGGAACATTTTGGTAGCTATGGCAACGGTTACATGTTTTCATTAAGTACTTCATGTTTGAATTGCTTTTCAGATAGTCGTGCCATTCACCGTAACACGTAAATTTGAGGTAGCGGAAAAGTCTTATTTCTCATTCAGAAAGCATATTTTGAATTGAAATTCTGCGTGTTTTTGTTATCGAATGCTTCCATTTAAGGTCTGGTCTGTTGGTGCTACTTTGTATTTTGTCAAGCACATATACGTGTATGTCTGAAAATGGCATAGGGTTGGGGAATAGGATAAATATTATGACTGGTGTATGAACAAAAGCCTTGTCAAGGATGTTATATTGGGACAGATCCTGGGGACACATCAAGGGTGTTGCATATGACAGATGCGGGGGGGGTGGGCAGCGGGGGGGGCGACATGTCAAAGGTGTTACATGGGGTGACTTGTTTGGGGGAACACATGAAGGCGTTACATGGGGAACAATACTGTTGTATGGGAACAGATGCTGGGGGGGAACACGATGCTGGGGGGAACACATCAAAGCTGTTACAGGGGGGGGGGGGACACATCAAGGGAGTTGCGCGTATGTTAGCCACCTTCACGTTAGTATTTTCAAACCCCTTACATAGCGGGAATAATCAGTTCTAATATATGCTTTCTGTTGCTCTGAACGCTTTAAATGATTGTACTAAATCTTGACTTCAGTGCGAGATGTCCTACTTTTATAGCTATATATGTGTGTGGACATTTGGGTGCTTCTTTCTCATAAAACAACCTGTTCTATATCTCTTCCAGCTAGTAAGTGTCCTACTTCTCTCCAGTACCATTCATGTTTACCTACAAGGGTCATCCCATTGCCTAGTTGTTAACATCGTAGACTTACCCCCCTTACCGCCCCTTACCGCCGTGCATTCAAGCCCTGGCGATTAATTCATTCAGGCGAGTAATCTATTGGCAGAATGTCGGTGGTTGTATCAGTGGTTCTATCTAGGTGCCTGTCCATGGCTGAAATACTCGGTGGGGCACCCAGGGTCTTACTCCACGAATAACCATTGGAGAGTCACCACATGACCTAACAAGCCATGGCAGTGATAGTTACCCAGAAGCTCTCGGCGGTCTTATACTCCAATAATTAAAGCTGGAAAGTCGCTATATGAACTTTGTTGTTTGTGCGTCTACATCGACAAGCAAAATAAAGTAACTAATGCACTTTAATAATAAGTGTATTTCGTTAGAGAGACACAGATTGTGATGTGATTGCCAGTAAGCTTCTTCATATTGGATGATAAATAGTAATACCATGCCTAAGTATTGAACTGGATACCCATAGACCCACTGGATACCCCTAGACCCACCGGATACCCCTAGATCCACCGGATACCCCTAGATCCATCGGATACCCCTAGATCCACTGGATACCCCTAGACCCACCGGATACCCCTAGACCCATCGTATACCCCATGACCCATTGGATACCCATGACCCATCAGATACCCCTAGACCCACCGCATACCCCTAGACCCATCGTATACCCCATGACCCATTGGATACCCATGACCCATCAGATACCCCTAGACCCACCGCATACCCCTAGACCCACCGAATACCTCTAGACATCAAGTCTCGTACTGGACCATTTTCAAGTAATTCAGGTGTTCTGCAGCCGTTATGCACAAGAGGCGATCGCATGGTCTTTAGGAGGCCGTATGGCTCTGTATCTACAGTTGAACCTGTGTTAGTGGTCACCTCCATTAAGCAGCCAACCTATAGTAAACAGCCAGTTTCCCAATATGTTGTTTTATTATACATTTGCCCTCCATTAAGCAGCAACTTGTGCTTAGCAGCCACTTTCTGTGATTCCCTTTGCTGGCTGTTAAAGACAAACATTGACTTATAGTATTAGTAGAGGTGTCCAAGAAAAATACATTTTCTTTTTGTCAGTTTGTGAATGAAAGAAAGTGAGATCAAACAAATTTATACCAAATATCCAGCACACTTGATGATCATACCAAATATGCTTCTTAGAAGAAAAATGTGTTTTGTTGGTGCGTGCATAAATTAAGTTTATAATGTATTTGTTTGATTCGACTTTTTCTTCACAAATTGCAGTATTTTCTGTGCATTATACGACCCTTTTCGCATGTAAAAAAGTTTATATTTCCCCTCTTTTCAGCCGAAAATTCCCCTCGAGCTGATGGTGATAAAACAAGCTATGCAGTCCTGATTTCTGGCCCCAAAATTTGGGTTGGCGTTTTAGACATGTGGTCTAATCTGTGTTTGCTAGACGCTTATGTGTACTGGCAACTGTAGCATTGTAAAGCATCTTGTCACATTGGTTATCATGTCACGCAATGCACAAACATTTCCATTTTTGGTCATTTATGACGCAATTTTCCCACCCATGACATGGGGGTAACCCGGCCTCAATTCCCCTAAAAGTGAAATGAACACTGAATTGACAAAAGGGACTGTATAATCCTTGGACATCTGTACTAATACTATATTATGGCCTCTTAACCCTTTCCTTCATAGAGATTTAGGTTAATATACTATTATATCTCCATACAAACGACAGCCATTTAACCCTTACCTTCATAGAAATTTAGGTTAATATACTATTATATCTCCATACAAACGACAGCCATTTAGCAAACATGCAGTTGATAAGTAGTCGCCATATCTATCCCACCTCCATAGATATTACTGGGACTACACAAGATTCTGGCCTGCATTATAAACATTGGTTTGGCTACTACATTGTCAATGTATGTCGTATTGGTAATGACGTCAAGAGGCGCTTCTATGAAGGAAAGGGTTAAAGATATTATGACCAGCTCTTGGTGCCTTTATTCACACTTTCAAGATGTCTTCTCTTTCTAGCTTCCTACAACCAGGGGTGTCGTTTAATCTGGTATTATTTAGCTATCTAGCTGTCATATTGTAATATTATTGTGCTACTGTTCGCCATGAATTTCTGCACAACATGCTCTGAATAAGATAATCAAATGTTATGCTCACTGAAGATGTACTTATACCATAGCCACATTACTTAAACCATAGCCACATTACTTAAACCATAGCCACATTACTTAAACCATAGCCACATTACTTAAACCATATCAACAATACTTAAACCATAGCTACATTACTTAAACCATTGCCACATTACTTAAACCATATCAACATTACTTAAACCATAGCCACATTACTTAAACCATATCAACAATACTTAAACCATAGCCACACTACTTAAACCATAGCCACATTACTTAAACCATACAACATTACTTAAACCATAGCCACATTACTTAAGCCATATCAACAATACTTAAACCATAGCCACATTACTTAAACCATAGCCACATTACTTAAGCCATATCAACAATACTTAAACCATAGCCACATTACTTAAACCATAGCCACATTACTTAAACCATATCAACATTACTTAAACCATAGCCACATTACTTAAGCCATATCAACAATACTTAAACCATAGCCACATTACTTAAACCATAGCCACATTACTTAAGCCATATCAACAATACTTAAACCATAGCCACATTACTTAAACCATTGCCACATTACTTAAACCATATCAACATTACTTAAACCATAGCCACATTACGTAATCACCATATCCACATTACTTAATCACCATATCCACATTACTTAATCACCATATCCACAGTACTTAATCACCATATCCACAGTACTTAATCACCATATCCACAGTACTTAATCACCATATCCACAGTACTTAATCACCATATCCACAGTACTTAATCACCATATCAACATTACTTAATCACCATATCCACAGTACTTAATCACCATATCCACAGTACTTAATCACCATATCAACAGTACTTAATCACCATATCCACAGTACTTAATCACCATATCAACATTACTTAATCACCATATCCACAGTACTTAATCACCATATCCACAGTACTTAATCACCATATCCACAGTACTTAATCACCATATCCACAGTACTTAATCACCATATCCACAGTACTTAATCACCATATCCACAGTACTTAATCACCATATCAACATTACTTAATCACCATATCCACAGTACTTAATCACCATATCCACAGTACTTAATCACCATATCAACATTACTTAAACCATGTCCACATTACTTAATCACCATGTCCACAGTAGTTAAGTGATAGCCACAGTACATAAACCATAGCAACATTTCTTAAACCATAGCCACTGTACCATAACCAAGGTACTGACATCCATGATACTTAAGCTGTATCCCCGGATACCTAGCTGGTAAACTGTATCCTGGATACCTAGCTGGTAAACTGTATCCCCGGATACCTAGCTGGTAAACTGTACCCTTGGATACCTAGCGGGTAATCTGTATCCACAGATACTTAGCTGGTAAACTGTATCCCCGAATACCTAGCTGGTAAACTGTACCCTTGGATACCTAGCTGGTAAACTGTATCCATGGATACCTAGCTGGTAAACTGTATCCCCTGATACCTAGCTGGTAAACTGTATCCCCTGATACCTAGCTGGTAAACTGTATCCCCGGATACCTAGCTGGTAAACTGTATCCCCTGATACCTAGCTGGTAAACTGTATCCCCAGATACCTAGCTGGTAAACTGTATCCCCGGATACCTAGCTGGTAAACTGTATCCCCGGATACCTATCTGGTAAACTGTATCCCCGGATACCTAGCTGGTAAACTGTATCCCCTGATACCTAGCTGGTAAACAATATCCCCGGATACCTGGCTGTTAAACTGTATCCCCGGATACCTAGCTGGTAAACTGTATCCCCGGATACCTAGCTGGTAAGCTGTATCCCCGGATACCTAGCTGGTAAGCTGTATCCCCGGATACCTAGCTGGTAAACTGTGTCCCCGGATACCTATCTGATAAACTGTATCCCCGGATACCTAGCTGGTAAGCTGTATCCCCGGATACCTAGCTGGTAAACTGTATCCCTGGATACCTAGCTGGTAAACTGTATCCCTAGCTGGTAAACTGTATCCCTGGATACCTAGCTGGTAAACTGTATCCCCGGATACCTATCTGATAAACTGTATCCCGGATACCTAGCTGGTAAGCTGTATCCCCGGATACCTAGCTGGTAAGCTGTATCCCCGGATACCTAGCTGGTAAGCTGTATCCCCGGATACCTAGCTGGTAAGTTGTATACCCGGATACCTAGCTGTTAAGCTGTATCCCCGGATACCTACCTATCTGGTAAGCTGTATCCCCGGATACCTACCTATCTGGTAAGCTGTATCCCCGGATACCTAGCTGGTAAGTTGTATCCCCGGATACCTACCTAGCTGGTAAGCTGTATCCCCGGATACATAGCTGGTAAGCTGTATCCCCGGATACATAGCTGGTAAGCTGTATCCCCGGATACATAGCTGGTAAGCTGTATCCCCGGATACATAGCTGGTAAGCTGTATCCCCGGATACATAGCTGGTAAGCTGTATCCCCGGATACATAGCTGGTAAACTGTATCCCCGGATACCTAGCTGGTAAACTGTATCCCCTGATACCTAGCTGGTAAACTGTATCCCTGGATACCTAGCTGGTATACTGTATCCCCTGATACCTAGCTGGTAGACTGTATCCCCGGATACCTAGCTGGTAAACTGTGTCCCCGGATACCTAGCTGGTAAGCTGTATCCCCGGATACCTAGCTGGTAAACTGTATCCCTGGATACCTAGCTGGTAAACTGTATCCCTAGCTGGTAAACTGTATCCCCAGATACCTAGCTGGTAAACTGTATCCCCAGATACCTAGCTGGTAAACTGTATCCCCGGATACCTAGCTGGTAAACTGTATCCCCGGATACCTAGCTGGTAAACTGTATCCCCAGATACCTAGCTGGTAAACTGTATCCCCGGATACCTAGCTGGTAAACTGTATCCCCGGATACCTAGCTGGTAAGCTGTATCCCCGGATACCTAGCTGGTAAGCTGTATCCCCGGATACCTAGCTGGTAAGCTGTATCCCCGGATACCTAGCTGGTAAGCTGTATCCCCGGATACCTAGCTGGTAAGCTGTATCCCCGGATACCTAGCTGGTAAGCTGTATCCCAGGATACCTAGCTGGTAAGCTGTATCAACAATATTTAATCAGGTAATCCACACCCTGTATTCACAGTATATATGAGCAGCAATTCATGCTCTTAGTATCTTTGTGCTGTTTTGCATTATTCGGATACTACAATAAATAGAGTATATCCAGCTGGCAGGGGGAAGGAAGGTCTGTGGTTCTACCCAGATACCCATCAGTGTGCGAAATAATTACATATAACAGGTGCTAATATAAATAGCCATTACAGAATAAGATATATAAATTGAACATTCTGGCATTGCATGTTATGTGTGTGATGTAAAGTGTATTGTAACATTTCAGCCAAATGCACAGGTAAGGTACAAAGTCTGTCTTGCCTGGTCTGGAATAACAATAGTAATTGACAAGATCCTGTCATGGATACAAAATCTCGCTATCTCTCGACCATGTCGAGATTTTACAAGATTTCATTTATATTCCTGCTAATATTGAGCTTAATTCTTTAAAAATATGTTCCAACGCTATGAAGATAATTATACAAAGAAAGGTGCATAATTTTGACAATTTCCAAAAATGATGTAAATTAGTTGTTGGGCAGGCCAGACTTTAGTAGATAGGTTTTGATGTATATTTTTTGCAAGTGTCGTAAATTATTTTAAGCCCATGATTTTTGTATAATATTTGTTTAGATGTAAACTGTCAACAAAATTATGATAATATTAAGTACAGCTCTCTAAAACATAAATAAAATTGGTGAAAGAATTTTGAAAACTGCACTGCAAATAAAGAAGTTTTGATTGGTTGATTATTCATATGAAATAGGAACATTATGGAGGTAGCCATCTTGGATAGACTATGCCACAAAAATGTAATAAAAAATGGAATAAAAAATGGAATTATGCTAAGCACAAAATTGCAATTCAACATTTCTATTAAATTATGTGTGTATAGCCTTGATTATTTAATGTAGCAAGAGTTCTTATTTTTTTCATCAATCCGGAAGTAATTATTTGTGTAGTTCTCATAAAAATTCAAGATGGCCACCAATATTTCAAGTTTTCAAATGTCAATAACTTGTTTATATTTGAAGTGCGTTTTTCATACTTTTTTTCAACATTATGCTTTTCATTCCAATTGGATTTGTGTTTAAATGCTTAAACAGCCTGCCAAAGATCATCCCTTAATACCTTATAAGAACCTTTAATCTTATGCTATATGTAGGCAGCTGCAGGTGCACATAGAATAATTGACCATGCATGATGTTTGTTACAAGCAGCTTTAATTGCATGCATTTGAGTGGTTTTAAATATATTCATATAAGTCTTTAATCTGTTTCTTGTAGACATGTGTTTATGCATTTTCATATTTTTGTTGAAGCAACAACAAATTATTTATGGTTATAGTTTCTGATTATTGTAGCCATTTGCATGCTGGGAACAAATGTCGTCTGCTGCATTTCCTGAATATTAGTATTATCTCCCCTGATGACCACTCTAGTGTGCTCCCTGGACATGATTTTGGTGACAATTTAGTTACTGTCTTATAAATTTTAATTTATTAGGCATGTTGAAGAAAAATTTTTCGGAGACGAGCCTAATAAATTAAAATTTATAGGACAATAACCAAATATTATATTTATCCTATCTTCTGATTTTTTTTTTTTAGAAAGTTTTAGAAAGCAAATATTACTGAATATTCATGACTTGAAGTTTATGATGCGATCTGTGAACGTATGATGTCATACACTGCAGCGTTATGATGTCACAAACGGTTTATTAGGCACTGACTAATATAGCAAGTTTATTAGGCAGGCAGTTTTTTTACCATTATTAAGCATGACGGTAGGATAAAATACAGCACATCAGCAGACGACAACTATCGTTTCCCGCCTTGTAAGGGTAAATACATTTATAGGTTTACACCTGATACTGCATGTTGTTAGATTTTTATTTTAAACTAGTAACATGCTGTGTTCCGGTAAATATTTGTTCATATCTATTGGAAATTATGATTATGTTGAAATTGTCAGTTAATACTGTGTAACCCTTTCATCTTATAGTCGTGTTGCAGAAATACAAGTTTGAAAGACTTTAGCAAATTAATATTGTCTTGCATGTTTAGTTACCGTACTAAATAAAACAATCAATTAAATGTAACATTAGTACTGATAGCTGCTTTATGATTAACAGTACTGAAAGAAATGTGATTTTTAGTTATTAAATAAATAAATTAGACTACCTGTATTTAAAATTATCTCTTGTGATAATTCTGTTTTGTTTAATCATATTTGATTGCATTATATATCAGTATTATATACTATACATTATCAGTATTATATACTATACATTATCAGTATTATATACTATACATTATCAGTATTATATACTATACATTATCAGTATTATATACTATACATTATCAGTATTATATACTATACATTATCAGTATTATAATATTATATATATAACATTATCAGTATTATATACTATACATTATCAGTATTATATACTATACATTATCAGTATTATATACTATACATTATCAGTATTATATACTATACATTATCAGTATTATATACTATACATTATCAGTATTATATACTATACATTATCAGTATTATATACTATACATTATCAGTATTATATACTATACATTATCAGTATTATATACTATACATTATCAGTATTATATACTATACATTATCAGTATTATATACTATACATTATCAGTATTATATACTATACATTATCAGTATTATATACTATACATTATCAGTATTATATACTATACATTATCAGTATTATATTATCTATACATTATCAGTATTATATACTATACATTATCAGTATTATATACTATACATTATCAGTATTATATACTATACATTATCAGTATTATATACTATACATTATCAGTATTATATACTATACATTATCAGTATTATATACTATACATTATCAGTATTATATACTATACATTATCAGTATTATATACTATACATTATCAGTATTATATACTATACATTATCAGTATTATATACTATACATTATCAGTATTATATACTATACATTATCAGTATTATATACTATACATTATCAGTATTATATACTATACATTATCAGTATTATATACTATACATTATCAGTATTATATACTATACATTATCAGTATTATATACTATACATTATCAGTATTATATACTATACATTATCAGTATTATATACTATACATTATCAGTATTATATACTATACATTATCAGTATTATATACTATACATTATCAGTATTATATACTATACATTATCAGTATTATATACTATACATTATCAGTATTATATACTATACATTATCAGTATTATATTATCTATACATTATCAGTATTATATACTATACATTATCTATACATTATCAGTATTATATACTATACATTATCAGTATTATATAATATACATTATCAGTATACTATTATCAGTATTTATAATATACATTATCAGTATTATATACTATACATTATCAGTATTATATAATATACATTATCAGTATTATATATATACATTATCAGTATTATATAATATACATTATCAGTATTATATACTATACATTATCAGTATTATATAATATACATTATCAGTATTATATACTATACATTATCAGTATTATATATATACATTATCAGTATTATATAATATACATTATCAGTATTATATACTATACATTATCAGTATTATATAATATACATTATCAGTATTATATAATATACATTATCAGTATTATATACTATACATTATCAGTATTATATAATATACATTATCAGTATACTATACATTATCTATACATTATCAGTATTATATAATATACATTATCAGTATTATATACTATACATTATCAGTATTATATAATATACATTATCAGTATTATATACTATACATTATCAGTATTATATAATATACATTATCAGTATATAATATACATTATCAGTATTATATACTATACATTATCAGTATTATATAATATACATTATCAGTATTATATACTATACATTATCAGTATTATATAATATACATTATCAGTATTATATACTATACATTATCAGTATTATAATATACATTATCAGTATTATATACTATACATTATCAGTATTATATAATATACATTATCAGTATTATATACTATACATTATCAGTATTATATAATATACATTATCAGTATTATATACTATACATTATCAGTATTATATATATACATTATCAGTATTATATACTATACATTATCAGTATATATAATATACATTATCAGTATTATATACTATACATTATCAGTATTATATATACATTATCAGTATTATATACTATACATTATCAGTATTATAATATACATTATCAGTATTATATACTATACATTATCAGTATTATATACTATACATTATCAGTATTATATAATATACATTATCAGTATTATATACTATACATTATCAGTATTATATAATATACATTATCAGTATTATATACTATACATTATCAGTATTATATAATATACATTATCAGTATTATATACTATACATTATCAGTATTATATAATATACATTATCAGTATTATATACTATACATTATCAGTATTATATAATATACATTATCAGTATTATATACTATACATTATCAGTATTATATAATATACATTATCAGTATTATATACTATACATTATCAGTATTATATAATATACATTATCAGTATTATATACTATACATTATCAGTATTATATAATATACATTATCAGTATTATATACTATACATTATCAGTATTATATAATATACATTATCAGTATTATATACTATACATTATCAGTATTATATAATATACATTATCAGTATTATATACTATTTGATATACATGTAAATTTGTAAAAATAAAATAAAAACATACAATTGTTCATTTTGAATTGTATTAGTTGCAAAATCAGTATTACACAAGTTTTGCAGTTAAGAAATCCATTATTTTTAACAATTTTGCCATTATTTTTAACAATTTATTTTTTAACATTTATAATGTACCTGAACATTGTTGAAAAATACATAATCTTATTTTTACTAGGTTATTTTTTTTTCATTCGGCCATTAGTAACTCCAAATATCCGTAACATATCATAACGGGGATGAAAGTAATGTGTGTACGTCCCTTTTAGCCTTTGCAAATTTCGCTTTTTTTAACAGAAATATATCTTTAAAGATGAAGGCCCCAAACTCGAACTACAAAGAGAGCAAAAATCCATGTCATTGTTGGAGTATAAACAGTATTGAATTTGGAGTGTGATGAAATAATAATAATATTTTATACGGAAAATTGCTTAGAAATCTGTCCAATACGTTACTTATTTCTTTCAGGAAAAGTCTGATTTGGAATCCAAGGCTGTCCGACAACTCTATAGTCCTTTACTAAAGACAGAAAATACGTTCGTCAAGGTATGGCCACAACAATGAGCAACATCGCTCTGTTTTCTATTACCTCCCTTGGTAGATAAAGCCCGATTTATCCCGAAATGTATGCAGAGAAACAAAACCCCTCTATACCGAATGGCCATTGGACCAGAGGTAATGTTCAGTTTGGAGGGGTTTTGGGTTTGGATGGGTTTTCATGGTGTGGGTAGATTTCTCCTAAATTAACAAATCAACTCTGCAGTGCTTAGGAGGCTGAGACATGTTCATAGATGACAGTTAGTAAAGAACTGGTTAAATTCAAGTGTACAATGCATTATTCTGTAAAAAAAATAGCTCAACGTTTGTGCTTTTAAAAGAATAGTCAGTTTTATATTTGATCTCGACAGGTTGCTGTTTGGTTTACAGGGGTAAATTAAAGTTGAAAATGTATATATATTTTTGGAAATCTGTTCAGTATTTGGAAAAGAGGTGTTATGATTTACAGAGGGTTTGTTACAATGAACAAAGAAGGGAAAACTTTGGGACCTAGAAATTTGTTTTGTTTGGAGAGAATTCCAGTTTAGAGGGGTTTCGGTTTTGTGGGGTTTCACTGTATTGTTATTTTTAGTTCGATTCCTTTGATTTTACTTCTGTTCCCTGACCAAATGTGTTATGGTATGATAAATGTGCAAAGGAAAATATAAAAATCTGAAGCCACCAAAACGCAATCAAAACTGATAGAAGGAGTGGGGGGGGGGGGGGGGGGGGCATTGTATGACGAAAAGTTTGGTTGTCAACTTGGAGGTCACATGCATTCTGCACAACGTAATAACTCAAATTCATATCTCTGAAATTTGAATATCCAAGACTTAAATTTAAATGTGTCAGATGCACCGTTGATGTTCTAGGATTCAAAATTGTCCTGTGGGAGCAAATTCAAAATTGTCCTGCGTGAGCAAATTCAAAATTGCCATGTGGGAGCAAATTCAAAATTACCCTGTGGGAGCAAATTCAAAATTGTCCTGTGGGAGCAAATTCAAAATTGTCCTGTGGGAGCAAATTCAAAATTGTCCTGTAGGAGCAAATTCAAAATTGTCCTGCGTGAGCAAATTCAAAATTGCCCTGTGGGAGCAAATTCAAAATTGTCCTGTAGGAGCAAATTCAAAATTGCCCTGTGGGAGCAAATTCAAAATTGCCATGTGGGAGCAAATTCAAAATTACCCTGTGGGAGCAAATTCAAAATTGTCCTGTGGGAGCAAATTCAAAATTGTCCTGTGGGAGCAAATTCAAAATTGTCCTGTGGGAGCAAATTCAAAATTGTCACATGGGAGCAAATTCAAAATTGTCCTGTGGGAGCAAATTACTAATTGTCCTGTGGGAGCAAATTCAAAATTGTCCTGTGGGAGCAAATTCAAAATTGCTAACTATGCCCCTGATTCTAGTGAAATTCCAGGCACATTTGCCCGTTATTTTCACCGTTAACTTGCAAAGAGTTAAACTACTAAGAGGATATTTGTTCATTTCAGTGAATGAGCGAATTATATTTCACCGAATGAACATTGAAAGCATTATTATCACGAGTGGCGTGTGTAGTAACGAGTGATACAACAAGTGATAATAATAGCTTTCTATGTTCACGAGTGATATATTATTTGATCATTCGCTTACCGTAAACGAACAAACAGTCTTTTTATTTTAGTCTTAAAAATGTTTTTTGTGATAGAAAACGATGCAACTGTGCGTTAAATGGCGCTAGAATGTCGTGTTTAAATGACCATAAATGACATCATAAAAGATGTATTCAATGATGTCACTGACAGCTTGAGCCCGAAAACGTTCATGTTGACAACATTGCAGCATGCAGCAGTGCTTTAAGCCAGCGAAATAACACATTTTATTTCACCGATAAATTTCCATATATCATTGGAAGGCATAATAAAGTTTAATTATTGAAAAATCTGTTTACAAAATCGTCTGTCTATCCGTTCTTGTAGGATGTGGACGAGTTTATAACGCACCGAGAGGTGACAAGCTTGAGGAAGAAGGAGGTTTTGCACAAGAACTGGAATGAGAGGGTATATAAACCTCTACGGAAGAAGATTATCGAGGCCATGGACAGTAATGATTGGCCGGAGGTGGACAGGAGAAAGAGGGAACTCCACAAACAGTACCTGGAGTTTACAAATGAAAAGGTTTGCTATGATGGAAGGCTTTGGAAGAGATTAGTGGACTTGGAGCAGAAATGTTCTATTTGTCACGATTTGTCTTGCCCATTTTAGTGGAAAACGAGACTAAGTAGACACTTTTCCTGTGACTGTGGTGGCAGTAGCTTCCTTGTCCCCCCTAACATATCCTACCCAAAGAGTGACATTATGACGTGGTTTTCAGAAAACCCCTCAAACATTGGCATTTCTCAAAAACCGTCCGCATGAGTTTGAAACTCGGCATACACATCCAAGGACTAATTCACAACATACACAGTAAGTCCGTGTCATACTAGTGACCTTGAACTATGGAAATCATAAAATAAATGTTTTATTTCAATGAACCAGCACTTATACATACAATCAACCGCCCGTGATGAGACGCCCCTTAGAGCAGTGACCTTGCTTAACCCTTTCCCTCATAGAAGCACCTCTTGACGCCATTACCAATACGACATACATTGACAATGTAGTAGCCAAACCTTGTAGTCCCAGTAATATCTATGGATGTGGGATAGATATGGCAACTACTTATCCACTGCATGATAGCTAAATGGCTGTCGTTTTGTATGGAGATATAATAGTATATGAACCTAAATCTCTATGAAGTCCCAGTAATATCTATGGAGGTGGGATAGATATGGCGACTACTTATCCACTGCATGATAGCTAAATGGCTGTCGTTTTGTATGGAGATATAATAGTATATGAGCCTAAATCTCTATGAAGGAAAGGGTTAATATTATTTATGCAGGGTTTCCACTGGCGGTCTCCATTTACGCATTTAGTTAAATAAAAGAATTGGCAACAAAATAATCTTATCAGTTATATTATTCAATTTCCATTTTCCACGAAGTGTTAATATTCCAATTCCAATTGTAAACCTGAGCTCATCGGAGCTTTACACTGGCAGCGATGTTCAGGAGTTGTCATAGATGCATAAAAAAATGGTGAACATTTTATTTTCTCCAGTGGGTGGAAACCAATAGATATGTGGAAGTCGTGATATCGCAGTGGATGCGTGTTCGCTTCATATGCTAAAGGCCCGGAGTTCAAGCCCCGCTGGAGCCGTTAAAAATTTAAATTCCACATTGCCTCTTCTCTCCTTCATGGCGATGGATTCCATCAGGAATGAGGTCTCGAGAGTGATCGGTGGTCTCGTGTCGGTGCTTTACACCGTGCACGTAAATGTACCAGAGGAGACTCTGGAATGGGTCTGTATCATTGCACTATCCTCCAAAATCTAAAATGACTAATATCTTCAGGAGTCGTCGCTCATATGGGCAACCTGTAGCGACGATAAATAAATGTAAAACACACACGAAACTTGATATTCATTATAGGCATAGATAATACACCAGTTCTTTAGAGTTACTGATTATTATTATTTCAGGGTCATGTTTTCTTGGAAACGATGGATCCAGAAGAGTATTATGCTATGGCTCTCCACGGGCACCGGCCCGCCCCTATAAAGGTAGCACTTATTATTGCTATAAAACATATTTTAACTCTTAAAATGCTGAATAAATTGGAAGGAATATGCAAATAATATAGATTCAGATCAGACTTGGTGTATAATGCATCTGATCAGGGTCTATGTTGTTACATACAAACATAGATGCTGATCAAACAGGGCGTTACATCAAGGCTGATCTGGATCTATGTTGTTTGCACATTCCTTCCAGTTAAACAAAGGTATATCTACATTTTGAGTTTATTTGTTGTCAAGTTATACCCACTCCAGGGTGCATCTGTGGCCGAGTTATTACGGTCGTTGATCATCTCCGTGGTTGAGGTTGTTGATCGCCTCCGTGGCCGAGTTATTACGGTCGTTGATCGCCTCCATGGCCGAGTTATTATGGTCGTTGATCGCCTCCATGGCCGAGTTATTACGGTCGTTGATCATCTCCGTGGTTGCGGTTGTTGATCGCCTCCGTGGCCGAGTTATTATGGTCGTTGATCGCCTCCATGGCCGAGTTATTACGGTCGTTGATCATCTCCGTGGTTGCGGTTGTTGATCGCCTCCGTGGCCGAGTTATTACAGTCGTTGATCGCCTCCATGGCCGAGTTATTACGGTCGTTGATCATCTCCGTGATTGCGGTCATTGATCATCTCCGTGGTTGCGGTCCTTGATCGTCTCCGTGGCCGAGTTATTATGGTCATTGATCATCTCCGTGGTTGCGGTCCTTGATCGCCTCCATGGCCGAGTTAGTATGGTCGTTGATCATCTCCGTGATTGCGGTCATTGATCATCTCCGTGGTTGCGGTCCTTGATCGTCTCCGTGGCCGAGTGAGAAAGCTATCTAGTTGGTTTGTGGAGGGTTTGTGGTTCTACCCAGACGCCCATCCGTGCCTGATATTTTGCTCGGAGGGGCATTTAGGGTCTTCCTCAATAACAGCTTGAGATGTTGCCATATGACCTAGGCTGTCGGCGCTAATTCAAGTTATACCCAAATTCTTTAGTTCAGACACTTAACCCTTTCAACACCACATACCTCTATATAGGCTTACAAAAAGTGTAGATCCAGATGAGCCGGCTCGTGACGAGCCGTCTCATCAGTATCTGCACTTTTTGCCAGTAATATTACCGTACTATTTTAAGACAAAATTACCCATTTTGATAAATGAACTGGTCCAAATGTAATTTTCTGATTAATTTATTGGTCTAAATATATCAAGGACCAGTCCATGTGAGTTACTTGGTGTTGAATGGGTTAACAGATGTTGTAGTAATAAATAGAGTATATTTGTTTGTTTTAAAGCAATGTTATCCAGAGTGTCGCTTAGCAACGAGTGATAATGCTAGCCTTCTATGTTCATGAGTGAAATATAATTTGATCATTGTTTTAAACAAACAAATTTTCTTTTTATTTTAGGGGAAAATTGTTTTTATGATAGAAAGCGATGTAACTGTCCGCTAAATTGCACTAAATGTGTTGAGATGACATGATATATGACGTTGCTGATGGCTTGAGTCAAACTGTAGTTGCTAGGCACCACAAGCACAAAGCAGTGGCAATAAAATGTGTTATTCCACAGCTTATATTCAACCAGTGTAGTAACACATTTTATTTCACTGGTAAATTCAATATTTCATCGAAAAACATAAAATAAAATAATATATACAGTCTGCATCCGATATGTCGAATTCCGTCAGTCCGAACAAAATACTTCAAATACTTCGACATAACCGAAGTTTGACTTAGCGAAATTCGATATAAACGGAGTCAGTTATAGGTAAAATGATAGTGTCTGAAACGGGACTTTGATCCGACTTCGTGATCACCGGAGAATTCGACAAAACCGACTTTGACGTAACGGATGTAGACCGTATATAATATACATGAGCACACATGTTTATACTGTGCTGATAATCTTGCCCAGGGTTGCACAAACTGTCTGTAACATAAAGTATAAAGTTATTAACTGTTGATTCTTCATTAATCATTATTGGATTTGTTATTTGAGGGTGAAAAATCAGTTGATGTACGTAAGTGTGTAGGATCACAGAAAAGAAAACAAAACCTGATAAGAAAGGAGTTATCGGCGAGGGATAGGTTTATTATGAGGAGAGTGAGTCATATCAAGCTAGAGTTACAGAATGAGAGACATCTCAAATTTTCTATTACCTCCCTTGGATTAATTCCTTGGGTAGTTTGGGTCCCTGAGTAGTCATTACTCAGGAATATCAATCCAATGAGGGACATCTGTAATTTTCTATTACCTCCCTTGGCAGATAAAGTCCGATTTATTCCAAAATGTGAATAGGTCCTTTTAGTTAGAATCCTTCATTTTTACTGTTGTTCCCTAACCAGATGTTGCGGTATGATAAATGTGATTATATCCAAATCATGTTAATTATATGAAACATTCTTTTAAAAATAAGTACCCATTGCATATACTGCAGGCTATCTGTGGAGATATAGTAATTTAATAATCATAAGAAGCTATAGTGGAATAAAATTGCTAGCATGTTGTGCAAAGGAAACAACGATAAAAACAGAGGAAACAAGTATTCAGGGGGCAGTAACTGACCGATGTCTCTCATAGGATGTACTCCCTGGTTCGTTCTTTCGTTCATGTTTATTTATTCAGTCAAACCTGCATAAGCAATCGTTGTGTAAATTAAATACTGCTCTATATCCGGATAAAGAACGGTATCAATGCATCTGCAAGCTATCACACATACCCACCATTAGGTGAACCTTTGTTAATTATATGCACTGAATGCTGCAGTCCGAGAGCCTCTATTACCCAAGTTGTTGGTGCGACTTTAAAATGCCAGAAACAACACAAAACAAAGTAGACTTGCAGATGGTGATTGATTGATAATCTACGAGTTATTTTTAGATTGGCTGGTCAAAACTGGTTTTGCTGTATATTATTTTGCTCATATTTAGCTGTTTTTTATGAACAACTATTTGTACAGCCTAATTTTGGATGATTTCTTTAATTAAATTGTCTCCATAGACTTCATGTTGATTTTATACCGGAATAGACATTTTTGGCATAATTTAAAACTTTTGATCGCAACGTGTTCGTACCAGGACGTATTCAATATGTATAATTCTTTAGTGGAAGTCGTGATAGCGCAGTGGATGCGCGTTCGCTTCAGGTGCGAAAGGTCCGGAGTTCGAGCCCCGCTGGAGCCGTTACGATTGTGCCCTTAGGCAAGGCATTTAAATTCCACGTTGCCTCTTCTCTCTCCCTCGTGGCGATGGATTCCATCAGGAATGAGGTCTCGAGAGTGATTAATATAAATTGAAATAACTTGTTTCGCAATCGAGCTAAAATAAATTTGTATAAACTAAGCTATACATTCTTTGATTGATATAATCGTTCGCACGTCACAGCCATTATTCGGCCAAATTCCTTTATTAAACATGTAGGACATATTTCAGCGTTGTTGTTCGAGCTTTAATTATACGTAGACGTCTCGCGTTCTAATTGTGCATTGTAAAATGGATGAGATCATTTCATTTTTTTCTGTGATGGTAACAGTTATATAGAATTTATATTTCTTGTTGCCCCACATTGACTAATACATCCAGGGGAAGGTCGGTGGTGCTACCGGGGTGCCCGTTTGTGCCGCAAATACTGCTCGGAGGTGTACTCCAATAATACCGGGATAGTTTATACAAATTTATTTTAGCTCGATTGTGAAACAAGTTATTACAACTTATATTTATCACTTTCGTGACCTCATTCCTGATGGAATTCCATCGCCACGAGGGAGAGAGAAGAGGCAACGTGGAATTTAAATGCCTTCCCTAAGGGCACAATAGTAACGGCTCCAGCGGGGCTCGAACTCCAGACCTTTCGCACCTGAAGCGAACGCGCATCCACTGCGCTATCACGACTTCCACTAACTGGATAACTCCTGGATAGTGACCTACGCTGTTGGTGTGACTTTATACCCCAAAAACAAACCACCAACAATTAACATATAGTTTAAAAGATCAGTCCATGATGAGGTTAAACAAGCGGTAGAACTATTTAGAATTTTGGCTAGAGGAGAAGTGATAGGTTTTCTGTTGGGCTAGATGATTTTAATTCTATTTACAAATTTTTGCAATATGGATATTTCTAACGGTGGCCAAGTGGTTACGATCGTTGACTTCCAATCATTTGCCCCTTACTGCTGTATGTTTGAATCCCACTGAGGGTGTCGGGAGGCTATCCAGCTGTATTGCAGCAGATCGGTGGTTCTACCCGGGTGCCCATCCTCGCCTGAAATACTGCTCGGAGGGGCACATGTGGTCTACGTTCCACCAATACTAGCTGGAGAGTTGCCATATGACCTAAGCTGTCGGTGCGACTTTAAGCTCCAAAAACAAGGAAACGGAACAAAAATAACATGTCTAAATTGCTGAAATATTGTACAGCGTTGCCGTAGATGTGCTGGTCAGAAGCAATCAGCCAATCGCAGAGTACCAGTTGCCACATCGTTGCATTCAATTCCATTTGGCGAAGAAAAAACAAAGGTTTTTAATGCACATAAAAAAATCACAAACACTGTGAATGGACCATCAGCATCTTTGAAATGTACCATTTTGTAATGTTTGAAAAAAGTTTGATGGAGAACAAGTTGTAAACACAGAACAGCACTAATTCAAACACTTGCTGAATAGCAAACAACATAGACCCTGATCAGTCATGTCTGAACTGAATCTATGTTATTTGCACATTCCTTCCAAATGCAAATTTTAAAAATAATAACCTGCTACTGCTCTACTGTGTTTGAAACTTAAACTCTTTGCATGTTGGGTAAAATAAAGGCTATAAATAGTTCAAATAATTGTAGCAGACGACAATTCATTAATGTTTTTCTTATTAATTTTGTAGCTGAATATGTGTGTACTTTCATTAGAACTTGTGTGGTAATGACTCAAATCTGATGAATGTGCATGACATATTTAACTGTCATTTTCAACGCTAGCATGCAGAGATAGCGAGTAGGACTGTCAAGTATTTTGCAAAATTTAAGCATTCCAAAAAGCTATATATGTCCGCCTCCGTGGTCGAGTGGTTAAGGTCGCTGACTTGTATACCACTGTAACCTATCATCACTGATGGGCACGGGTTCGAGCCCCACTCAGACCGTGTCTCATTTATATGAAAAAGTTGGCATTTTCTTACGGAGGTTGGTGCACCCAAGTACTGGTTAACCGCTGGAGCCTGCCCAGGAAAGGTGCTGTTAAGTAAACTGCCCGCCGGCGATATAGCCCAAAATGGTGCTGATGCAGGCGTAAAACCCGAAATATAACATAACATAACAAAAAGCTATATGGTAAAGATGCTAAAGGACCATTCACCAAGTGTGTGTGGAAAAAATGGCTTCTGCCATCAACAAAACTGCACGTTTGGTGACTGAACTTTTTGTGATAGGGTTTAGATACCGTACATTGTAAGAGTTGAACACGAGTTTCTTATTGTTGGTATAATGGGTATTCTAACGCAACATTTTGTCATTATATTTGCTATAAAGCTGGTAAGTAACTTGTGTTGTGGAAATTAATGTCATGTAGATAGATATTTAGATAGAACTTTCCTTATAGATAACAACTTTTAATGTAGCGATGAATTAACCTTTGCTATAGCCAAATTTATTATATTCTGTTGAGCCTGTGGTGTAATGGAATACGATGTCTGACTTGTAGCCGAGAGGTTGTGAGTTTGAACCACGCCAGAACCACGGTGGTGGTGTCCTTAGCAAGACACCTAAATGCACATTGCCTCTTTTCTTTCACTCATGGCGATGGATTCCATCAGGAATACGGTCTCGAGAGCGATTAATCGAACTAAGCTAAATTTTGATATGTGCACCCACCCTCTATAACCGATAAAACAAGATATGTAGTTACCATAGTAATCAGTTAAGAGTTGGTCATGCCTATATGTTGAGATGTATTTAAATAGCTTGGTTTGTAAATGAGTCTTGAATCTAAGATTGTGGGATGCGGTTAGATAACTCGATTATCATTGAGTTGCATATAGGATGTTTGGGTAATGTTATATATATATTGTACAACTCAGTTATATGTTGGTCCTGTATCGGAGCTGGTGGGCTACAGTTATACACAATACAACTCTGGTGGTGGGGGGGGGGTAATCTGTTGGCATTCTCTTCAGAATTGGCATTTTATGATAGATATACACTCTTATATACCATTATACACTCGCCAAACAGCTGCACAACACAGCTAACAGTCTTTGAATGATGGGCAATACGCTCCATGTTATTTCATCGATCCGAATTAAGTTAGTTTAGTTTATACAAATTTATTTTAGCTCGATTGCGAAACAAGTTCTTATAACTTATATTAATCACTCTCGAGACCTCATTCCTGATGGAATCCATCGTCGCGAGGGGGAGAGAAGAGGCAACGTGGAATTTAAATGCCTTGCCTAAGGGCACAATCGTAACGGCTCCATCGGGGCTCAAACTCCAGGCCTTTCGCACATGGAGCGAACGCGGATACCACCGAATTAAGTTGTCAACATGTATTGGCAATTTTCTATATTTGGAATTCATTCGAAATTAGCAGCAATGAAAGTAGTGATAGCTCGGTCTGTGCGTTTGCTTCAGGTGTAGCTGGAGCCGTTACGATTGTACCCTTAGGCAAGGCGATTAAATTCCACATTGCCTCCTCTCTCCAGCATGGCAATGGAATCCATCAGGAATGAGGTCTCGAGAGCGAATTAAACTAAATTGTTAGAACTTGAATTGAGCTAAATATTAATTTGTATAAGCCATGAATGAATTGGATCATTACGGAAAACATGTTGATGAATTGTAATTTTATTGAATCGATGCTACCCTATACGATAATTACTTGTTTTCAGGTTTTTATAAGATTTGATGGTTCCCAATTAGAGCCACAGGTACCGTGTAATGCTAAATATGTATCAAGTATATGACTTATACCTGTGTAATGGTGTTGTAGCAATCGTGTCTAACATTGCTGCTATTGCTGATTAACCCTTTCAACCCCACAGGCCTCTAAATAGGCTTATGAAAAGTGTAGATCCAGATGAGCCGGCTCGTAACAAGCCGTCTCATCAGGATCTGCACTTTTTTGCCAGTAATAATTATTACTATTTTTAGATAAAATTACCCATTTTGATAAATGAACTGATCCAAATGTAATTTTGTTATTAATTTATTGGTCTAAAAATATCATGGACCAGTCCATGTCAGTTACTTGGGGTTGAAAGGGTTAATACAGACTGATTATTAACATTATTTATTCCATTATCTGCTCCCGGTAATATATAATCTAGTAAGAGCAATGTTGGCCATGCACCCGGTGTATGAAATCTGTATAACATTTACAGAGTAATTTCGATTGCCTGATTGTTACTATGATTAGCACACGACCTTGGACGAAGGCTGTCAAATCTCGCGACTCGGTTCCATTCTGTCTTGTAAAAGTCAAGATGGCCTGCTGGTCAGGTGTAACGAATACGTAATGTCACTGCAGTTCATTGGATAATAATGAACCAAATCATGATAATTTGGACGACAGATAATTAGCGTAATGTTTGAATCCATCATTATTACAGTAATATACATTTCTAACACTTAATGTAAGACATCCACCATTTTGTTTATGAGAATCATTCAGCGCGATATGTTGAACGATTTTGATTGGCTCACTGCATCTTTGAGAAATTTACAATTTCACAATTTTACAATCATTATCATCAACGTTTTGTCACATATTTTGGCAGGTCATTGACATTATATTGGTATTAATATAGATTGTAATCCTTAGTTATATCTGATGTGCAGTGTGACTAGGCCCTTTTAGGGGTCAAATAGTTCACATCTGTTGAACTAATGATGATATAATCTTAACCCATTCTCTCATAGAGTTGTACATTTCCGTGCATCTGTATCTCTATACATATCGTCTGTATCTCTATACATATCGTCTGTTTCTCTATGCATATCGTCTGTTTCTCTATACACATCGTCTGTATCTCTATACATATCGTCTGTATCTCTATGCATATCGTCTGTTTCTCTATACATATCGTCTGTATCTCTATACATATCATCTGTATCTCTATGCATATCATCTGTATCTCTATACATATCGTCTGTACCTCTATACATATCATCTGTTTCTCTATACATATCGTCTGTATCTCTATGCATATCGTCTGTATCTCTATACATATCATCTGTTTCTCTATGCATATCGTCTGTTTCTCTATACATATCGTCTGTTTCTCTATACATATCGTCTGTATCTCTATACATATCATCTGTATCTCTATACATATCGTCTGTATCTCTATGCATATCGTCTGTTTCTCTATGCATATCGTCTGTATCTCTATGCATATCGTCTGTATCTCTATACATATCGTCTGTATCTCTATGCATATCATCTGTATCTCTATGCATATCGTCTGTATCTCTATGCATATCGTCTGTTTCTCTATACATATAGCAGCCATTTGCCTATCATAATCAATGGATGAACAAATTAATGTGTTACGTCTGCCTCATCTTCATAGAAGTTACTACTCCACCTCCATAGACTTTACTACCCCACTTCCATAGAGGTTACTACCCGACATTCATAAAGGTTACTACCCCACGTCCATAGAGGTTACTACCCCACCTCCATAGAGGTTACTACCCCACCTCCATAGAGGTTACTACCCCACCTCCATAGAGGTTACTACCCCACCTCCATAGAGTTTATAACCCCACCTCCATAGAAGTTACTACCCCACTTCCATAGAGGTTACTACCCGACATTCATAAAGGTTACTACCCCACCTCCATAGAGGTTACTACCCCATCTCCATAGAGTAGAGGTTACTACCCCACCTCCATAGAGGTTACTACCCCACCTCCATAGAGTTTACTACCCCACCTCCATAGAGTTACTACCCCACTTCCATAGAGGTTACTACCCCACCTCCATAGTGGTTACCTACCCCACCTCCATAGAGGTTACTACCCACCTCCATAGATGTTACTACCCCACCTCCATAGAGGTTACTACCCCAGGTTACTATCCCATCTCCATAGATGTTACTAACCCACCTCCATAGAAGTTACTACCCCACCTCCATAGAGGTTACTACCCCATCTCCATAGATGTTACTAACCCACCTCCATAGAGGTTACTACTCCACCTCCATAGAAGTTACTACCCCACCTCCATAGAAGTTACTACCCCAGGTTACTATCCCATCTCCATATATGTTACTACCCCACCTCCATAGAAGTTACTACCCCACCTCCATAGAGGTTACTACCCCACCTCCATAGTGGTTACTACCCCACCTCCATAGAGATTACTACCCCACCTCCATAGAGGTTACTAACCCACCTCCATAGAGGTTACTACCCTACCTCCATAGAAGTTATTAACCCACCTCCATAGAGGTTACTACACCACCTCCATAGAAGTTACTAACCCACCTCCATAGAAGTTACTAATCCACCTCAATAGAAGTTACTACCCCACTTCCATAGGGGTTACTACCCCACCTCCATAGAGGTTATTACCCCACCTCCATAGAAGTTACTACCCCACCTCCATAGAGGTTACTAACCCACTTCCATAGAGGTTACTATCACACCTCCATAGAGGTTACTACCCCACCTCCATAGATGTTACTACCCCACCTCCATAGAGGTTACTACCCCAGGTTACTACCCCACATCCATAGATGTTACTAACCCACCTCCATAGAGGTTACTACCCCACCTCAATAGAAGTTACTAACCCACCTCCATAGAAGTTACTAATCCACCTCCATAGAAGTTACTACCCCACCTCCATAGAAGTTACTACACCACCTCCATAGAGGTTACTACTCCACCTCCATAGAAGTTACTACCCCACCTCCATAGAAGTTACTACCCCACCTCCATAGAGGTTACTACCCCACCTCCATAGAGGTTACTACCCCACCTCCATAGAAGTTACTACTCCACCTCCATAGAAGTTACTACCCACCTCCATAGAAGTTACTACCCCACCTCCATAGAGGTTACTACCCCACCTCCATAGCAGTTACTACCCCACCTCCATAGAGGTTACTACCCCACCTCCATAGAAGTTACTACCCCACCTCCATAGACATTCCTGGGAAATGTATACGGGTTGTATTAACCTCCATCGACTCCGCAATACCGATTCCACACAGATTGACACATTAGTAGACAAACAAACTATAACTATTTGCATGCTGGGTAAAATAAATGCTATAAATAGTTCAAATAATTGTAGGACAACAATTTATTAATGTGTTTTTTCTTATTTGTAACCGAGAGCTCTTGAAACATGTCATGGAATTTCATTAGAATTGTGTCGTTATGATACGTTACGACACAGAATTGTGTTGTTATGATACGTTACGACACATAATTGTGTTGTTATGATACTTTACGACACAGAATTGTGTTGTTATGATACGTTACGACACAGAATTGTGTTGTTATGATACGTTATGACACAGAATTGTGTTGTTATGATACGTTACGACACAGAATTGTGTCGTTATGATACGTTACGACACAGAATTGTGTTGTTATGATACGTTACGACACAGAATTGTGTTGTTATGATACGTTACGACACAGAATTCTGTCGTTATGATACGTTATGACACAGAATTGTGTCGCTATGATACGTTACGACACAATTCTAATGAATGACACGACATATTTTACTGTTATTTACACCACTTGCGTGAAAAGTGATAACGAAGATCGGAACAATATAATGGATCCAATCCTAAATAATAATCCAGTAACCTCTATAAAGGTGACGGTGTGATAGAGAAGTTGACTTACCGGTATGTATCCATTGCTTACGTTTGTAGCCAAAATGATGGAATATGGCTACATCTCTATTACACTGAGTCGGTAGGGTTGGTTTGTACAATCTGAGGGCAGTAAGGCTCATAGTGTTTGTACCCTCAGGGGCTGGAAAATGTGTGATAGCATTGTTGGTGTGGCAGCTTTTTGTGTGTTTTCCCTATTTTATTACATTACGTTAAAGAGGAAAATTGTCCAGAAAATTGACATTTTTCTGCAATCCAATGTAGTAAATTAACTCTTTCACCGCCAATGTCGCATAAAAGCGACTTTGTAAAAAAAGTAGAGAACCCGATCGGACAGAACATGCCATCTGATCAGGCTATATGCTGATTGCTCTTCAGACAGTGGAGCTGAAGCACCTGTCCGAATAGCAAACAACATAGATCCTGATCAGACGCGGCGTTACGCCGCGGCTGATCTGGATCTGTGTTGTTTGCACATCCTCTGAATTTATTTGGCGCTGATATAGTTAAAGTTCACTTTGTGATGTCACTAATGCAAGTGGGTATGTATGTGGGGAAATGGTATGTCTCTGTTTGTTGGACTAGAAATGTATCGGTATATGTGTTGATGACTTCTAGAAGAGCTTGTATATGGGAAAGAGTTAACTCAGTACCAAGAATTATAATTGAGCCACAACATGACAAAACCAACATACGGTAGTGCTGATAAAAAACATATATATCAAGAACTGCTATTGATAAAGATAAACTTGGTATCAACTAAGTTTTGAATGACAGAACTGCCCAACTACGCTAATTTGCATAAATTACATGTACATGTATGTGCAATATTTCGAAAATACATGCGTTTGTTTTAATGAAAAAGAGAATGTCAATGTATATTTTAACCCATTTCATTCTGGATACATTTAAAGGCTTTTGCAAACAACATAGATCCAGATCAGCTGCAGCGTGACGCTGCATGCTGATCAGGATCTATGTTGTTTGCTACATAGCCAAGTGTCTTAGCAAGATCATCTGAATAGCAAACAGCATAGCGCCTGATCAGACAGAACGTTCCGTGGCAGCTGATCTGGCTCTATGTTCTTTGCAAATACTGTTTGCACGGTATCCAGAATGAAATGGGTTAATGAAAGGATTTGCTCTCAGCTTTCTAAAAATATAAATCTTAACAAAATCGAATAAAGTGTTGAGATGTTATGAGCATTAGTTGACCTAATTAGCATAATTTAAGTTTATTTTTCTAGCATTGGTCGTTTAGAGTTATGTGTTTTATTAACGCTATGCAAGTTTTGCCATGTGGTGGAGAAATACATAGATATGTGTCTTGCTGTGTACGTTGTAAAATGTACTCTTTAATGAGAAACATTGCTGGTTTTTCTAGTTACCTCCCTTGACAGATAGTCTGATTTATCCCAAAACGTACATTGATCCTTTAAGTTGGAATCCTTTCTTTTAACTGTTGTTCCCTAACCAGATGTTGCGGTATAATAAATGTGATTCTATGAAAATCATATTCAGCAATTGAAAACCAATGTTTACAGCACAGTATCCATTGGAAATACTGTAAATTATAAGATGAGAAAATGCGTTAAAATTGATAGCATGTAGTGCAAGTTAAGGAAGCAACGATAAAAACAGAGGAGACCAATTAAGAGGATCAATCTAATTTTAGGAGTATTCAGGGGAAGTAACTGACCAATGTCTCTCATTAAATGACTGACTTTTATAAAGCTATATATTTATAAGATGTATTAACGATGCTGATTAACACTGGTGGTGGTCCATAATTATATCCTATATATATATATTAATTATTTTTCATTTTATGAGTCATAGCTAGATTATATTGGATGAACAAACATTAAATATTAATCATTATAACTACATGTAAAGCTATATTTATTGAAAATCCGAACATTTGTTGCAAGAATATATTATAAGTATCATGTAACTTCTAAATTTTGAGTGTTCAGTACGTTTTCATTTTATTCATCCACTGTAGGTTCAAATCCCACTGTGGGGTGTCAAATTGTTTCATGTGGGGAAGCTATCCAGGTGGTTTACGGAAGGTCAGTGGTTCTACCCGGGTGCCTGAAATACTGTTCGGAGGGGCACCCGGGTTCTTCCTCCACTGATATAAAAGCTGGAATGTCACCATATGACTGTTGGTGCCACGTTAAAAACAAACAAACAAACTTGCGTTATATATTTATATACTATAAAAAGACAGTGCTATTTACTTACATCTTCCTGTATTTGCCAAACGATCGTCCAAGGGGAATCATTATATGAAGCTGTTCTATAATCTTTAAATATGATATTCTTTGTTTCATGATGTATTTATAGATCATTTCAAGGGAATGAAACAAGAGTATTTATAGATTATTTCAAGGGAAAGAAACAATAAAGAGTATTTATAGATTATTTCAAGGGAAATAAACATTAAAGAGTATTTATAGATTATTTCAAGGGAAAGAAACAATAAAGAGTATTTATAGATTATTTCCAAGGGAAAGAAACAATAAAGAATATTTACAGATTATTTCAAGGGAAATAAACATTAAAGAGTATTTATAGATTATTTCAAGGGAAAGAAACAATATAGTATTTATAGATTATTTCCAGGGAAAGAAACAATATAGTATTTATAGATTATTTCAAGGGAAAGAAACAATATAGTATTTATAGATTATTTCAAGGGAAAGAAACAATAAAGAGGTAATAAGTTCTCTTTGCATTTCAACTTGTACTATTACCTGATTATTTATTTTGTAGATCGAGACTCGAACACTCCATGATCCACTCGTCTCCCAGGGCCGTCGGCGCAATGAGGAGGATCGCACCATTCTCCGCTGCCTGACTGGGTACCGGTACTCTGATCGGGACATTGAGCAAGTCAAGATGCCGGCCATGCCCCTTGTGCCGCTGGGTCGTCACGGTACCGACAGTGTACGTTGGCTCCAGATGCCGCTCTCCAACATTGAGAGCACCCCCAGGCTTGCAAGCAGGTGAGGCCAGAGTAGATGTTTCAAGCAATAGGTTTAATGTTGTCCCCTTTTTTTGTAATTAATATAATCTACAAGTAATAAGTTATTTATGAAGTGATTACAAATCACTTACTCCTCGCAGCTGTAGGTTTGAGTCACACTGGGGGTGTCAAATTGTTTCATGTCCGTTAACCCATTCAACACCAAGTAACTGACCTCGACTGGTGCATCATATTTTTAGACCAATAAATTAATAAGAAAATTACATTTGGACCAGTTCATTTATCAAAATGGGTAATTTTTCTCTAAAAATAGTAATATTACTGGCAAAAAGTGCAGATCCTGATGAGACGGCTCATCATGAGCCGGCTCATCTGGATCTACACTTTTTGTATGCCTATTTAGAGGTCTGTGGTGTTGAAAGGGTTAAGTTATCCAGCTGGCTTGCAGAGGTCCTGGACCTACCAGTGCAGGGACCTCCATGGCCGAGTGGTTACGGTCGTTGATTTCATTTACACCTCACTGCTGTGTGTTTGCATTAGAGGTGTCAAATTTGTTCATGTGAAAAAGCTATCCAGCTGACTTTCAGAAGGTTGATGGTTCTACTTGGGTGACGTTCATGCCTGAAGTACTGCTTGGAAGGACACCCGGCGTCTTCCTCCACCAATAATAGCTGGAGGGTTGCCATATGGAAGGACACCCGGGGTCGTCCTCCACCAACAATAGCTGGAGGGTTGCCATATGGAAGGACACCCGGGGTCGTCCTCCACCAATAATAGCTGGAGGGTTGCCATATGGAAGGACACCCGGGGTCGTCCTCCACCAACAATAGCTGGAGGGTTGCCATATGGAAGGACACCCGGGGTCGTCCTCCACCAACAATAGCTGGAGGGTTGCCATATGACCTAAGCTGTTGATACAATTTTATACCCCAAAAAAAAAGCAAAACAAACTTAATTACAGTAAAACACGTCTTAAACAACCAGTCAAGGAATCACAGAATTACAGTAAAACATGTCTTAAACAACCAGCCAAGGAATCACAGTAAAACATGTCTTAAACAACCAGTCAAGGAATCACAGAATTACAGTAAAACACGTCTTAAACAACCAGCCAAGGAATCACAGAATTACAGTAAAACATGTCTTAAACAACCAGTCAAGGAATCACAGAATTACAGTAAAACACGTCTTAAACAACCAGTCAAGGAATCACAGAATTACAGTAAAACACGTCTTAAGCAACTAGTCAAGGAATCACAGAATTACAGTAAAACATGTCTTAAACAACCAGCCAAGGAATCACAGAAAATGGCTGCTTAGCACAGTGGCTGCTTAATAGAGGTTATGTTGTGTTATATTTCGGGTTTTACGCCTGCATCAGCACCATTTTGGGCTATATCGCCGGCGGGCAGTTTACCTAACAACACCTTTCCTGGGCAGGCTCCAGCGGTTAACCAGTACTTGGGTGCACCAACCTCCGTAAGAAACTGCCAACTTTTTCATATAAATGATACACGGCCTGAGCGGGACTCGAACCCGCTTAATAGAGGTTAAATGTATACATTATTGGCTGTCCGATTAGCGCGCTAGCTTCTCAGGTTCTTATAACACAAATGTGCTACTGAATTGACACCTTCAAGAGACAATCGTAACCAGATGTCCAAGGCTGATGCATTATAACACTTAACCCTTTCCTTCATAGAGATTTAGGTTAATATACTATTATATATCTCCATACAAGCAACAGCCATTTACCTATCGTGCATTGGATAAGTAGTTGCCATATCTATCCAACCTCCATATATATTACTAGGACTACATGAGATTCTGGCCTTTATTATGAACATTGGTTTGACTACTACATTGTCAATGTATGTCGTATTGGTAATGGCGTCAAGAGGTGCTTCTATGAGGGAAAGGGTTAACTCTCATAATTCTAATATAAAGCTATTTCCCAAATAAGTTCAAGGTCAATATTCAAGGACATTGTTCAAGGTCGGCATTCACAATCGACATTAGAGGTCACACAGCATATGCAGACACCTTTCTATCGTCACACGACAATACCGTAATACTTTTACACTTGGATGATGTGCTGTGAGCTATCCCAATACTCCACCACCAAGATAAAGGTCATAAAAACCAAGATAAAGGTCATAAATCAAGTTCAAAGGCATTATTTCCATCTAACATTTTCCAGGGACACAAGTCTCGCAATGTTGATATCCGAATCTCGAGAGTGATTAATATAAGTTGAAAGAACTTGTTTAGCAATTGAGCTAAAAATAAATTTGTATAAATTAACCATATTCACATAATATTGATTCTTTGTACGGACATGTGTTTTATACTGAAAAATGGGTCAGTGTCAGCATCATTGCAACATTTAACGTCAATATAAAAATTATACATGTACATTTATGGCTCTCCAAATCACTTACAGTTAGTACTGGTTTTTAATGAGGAAAAAATAAACTTACTCGTGTTAACTAACCTAGATAGGTCCCTAAAAAGACACATTCTATACGTTATGAGACAGGTCTGTGGTCCACTGGGTAACACATTGGACTGCGAATCCTGGGGTCTCGGGTTTTATCCACTGTCTTTGGGTTTGACCCTAATAATATTAACCGTCTATCAGATGGGAGTATAAACCGATGTCTCGTGTATCAGTGCTATACACCGGGCTTGTGAAAGAATCTGGGATGCTTCTGGAATTTGAGTTCCTTCTGTATCACAAACCTCCAGAAAAAATATAATGACTAATATACTTCTGGAGGCATCACCCCGATAAACCAGGGGGCGACGATAAACCAGGGGGCAATGATAAACCAGGGGGGCGACGATAAACCAGGGGGCGACGATAAACCAGGGGCGATGATAAACCAGGTGGCGACGATAAACCAGGGGCGACGATAAACCAGGGGCGAAGATTAACCAGGGGACGACGATTAAACCAGGGGACGACGATAAACCAGGGGGACGACGATAAACCAGGGGGCGAAGATTAACCAGGGGACGACGATTAACCAGGGGAGACGATTAACCAGGGGGCGACGATTAAACCAGGGGGCGACGATAAACCAGGGGGCAGACGATAAACCAGGGGGCGACGATAAACCAGAGGGCGGCGATAAACCATGGGGCGACGATAAACCAGGGGCGACGATAACCAGAGGGTTGCGATAAACCAGGGGGCGACGATACATAAACCAGGGGTGGCGATAAACCAGGGGGCGATAAACCAGAGGGCGGCGATAAACAAGAGGGCGGCGATAAACCAGAGGGCGGCGATAAACCAGAGGGCGGCGATAAACCAGGGGCAACGATAAACCAGAGGGTGGCGATAAACCAGGGGGCGACGATAAACCAGGGGGCGACGATAAACCAGAGGGCGGCGATAAACCAGAGGGTGGCGATAAACCAGGGGGCGACGATAAACCAGGGGGCGACGATAAACCAGGGGGCGACGATAAACCAGAGGGCGGCGATAAACCAGGGTGGCGACGATAAACCAGAGGGAGACGATAACGTACCCAAGCATAACTTTATAAAAAAAAAATGTTTATTCTCATAGGTAAAAGCTTGCATATTATTTGTAAGTATGGACAAACAAACAATCATATAACAATGGATTCGGGTCTTATCTCTAGAAAACCTTTATTTTGTTCATGTTCTTTACAGCCTACATTAGTTATCATAGATTGTCTTTGTTTTCAATTTTACTAACATTAAATATTAGAGGTTATTTTTTTTTTTTTTAAACTTTTATTTATTTTACAACGATTGCGAAGCAAGTTTTAACAACTTATATTAATCACTCTCGTTGGGTAGAAACCGGAGTACCTAGAGAAAACCCACCTGTCCTAGGTTAGTTAACACGAGTAAGTTTATTTTTTCCTCATTAAAAACCAGTACTAACTGTAAGTGATTTGGAGAGCCATAAATGTACATGTATAATTTTTATATTGACGTTAAATGTTGCAATGATGCTGACACTGACCCATTTTTCAGTATAAAACACATGTCCGTACAAAGAATCAATATTATGTGAATATGGTTAATTTATACAAATTTATTTTTAGCTCAATTGCTAAACAAGTTCTTTCAACTTATATTAATCACTCTCGAGACCTCATTCCTGATGGAATCCATCGCCATGAGGGAGAGAGGCAACGTGGAATTTAAATGCCTTGCCTAAGGGCACAATCGTAACGACTCCAGCAATGGTTGTTTTTCTGTTCTTCAAACTTGCTTTCTTTGCTATTGGAATTCAAACATTTGAAAGCAATCTGCTGAATTGAAACATTCTTTTTCTGTTTTCCTCATTGAAGATTCTTCGTTCTTGTAACTAAATCTTGGTGAAAATGCTTCAAGTTTATTTTTATATTTCATAATCATATATACAACTTCTAACTATTAATATTTTTAACAGACAACCTAGTGACTATAGAGTAATGTTTAGCAGGGAATAAGGGTAAGTAAGCACTGCATGTTAGGTTGGGTGGCAGTTGTCTCCCTTTGTACAAAGAGTAACTAAGCACTGCATGTTTGGTTTTGTAGCAGTTGTCTGCCCTTGTATGAAGAGTAAGTAAGCAATATTAAACTATGAGGTTGGGTAGGCAGTTCTCTCCCCTGTATTAAGGGTAAAGCACTGCATGTTAGGTTGGCACCAGTTCTCTCCCCTATAAGGGAAAGTAGTAAGCCTTGCATGTTAGGTTGGGTAGCAGTTATCTCCCCTATAAGGGAAAGTAGTAAGCCTTGCATGTTAGGTTGGGTAGCAGTTCTCTCCCCTGTATTAAGGGTAAAGCACTGCATGTTAGGTTGGCACCAGTTCTCTCCCCTATAAGGGAAAGTAGTAAGCTTTGCATGTTAGGTTGGGTAGCAGTTCTCTCCCCTATAAGGGAAAGTAGTAAGCCTTGCATGTTAGGTTGGGTAGCAGTTCTCTCCCCTCTTCTGAAAGCAAATGTACATCACCACATGTGTATATATATTTGTGTCGGTTTAGCTCATAGTTTATATATTGCACTGTGTATTAATTACAAATTTGAAATCTTCTTCATATAGCACATTTGCCCAGGGTTTGAGGTGAATTATCGTTTGTCCGTCAACAAATGGCCTTGTAATTAAATCACCATGGTAATGCCATTAAATTTAATCTGATTTGTTCAAACTTTCTCACAAATTATGATATAATAACTACTTTGATTGATCACTTTTCATTAAAAACACATTAGGTCAAATAGTAAAGTGAAACCCCTTTAAGCGGCCACCAGACCAGATAAAGTTCCGTTTGGGGTGGTTTTTAGTTAGATGGGTTTTCATTGACATAGTTATAGTTTTGCAATTAGTACACTTAAAAATTAAACAGTTCTTTACAATACAATATTCTCAAAACAATAGCTGAAAGTTTGTTTGTTTAAAAGAATAGTCAATTTCATATTTGATCTACACCCGTTGCTGTTTAGTTTACAGGGGTTATTTACAGGTGAAAACATCTGTTTAGTATTCGGAAAAGTGTACCGGAGTTTTTTTTTACAATTTGTTCGGTTTGGAGGAAATTCACCATTTAGAGAGAGGGGTGGGGGGATTCCGTTAAAAACTGTTTTCTACCATCTTTAGGTGTGTAAACCATTAAATATACTCAACACGGTTTCAGTTTTACAATCAGTTCATTCTAAAGTCTCCACTCATTCTGCGTTAAATCTGGTGTTGTTCTAAGGCGAGACACAGTGCCTCTTCTCTCTACCTCGTGGTGGATTCTATCAGAATGTGGTTTCCAGAGCTTGCAAGTGTCAAGTTGAAAGAACTTGTTCCGCTACATTGTAAATTTCTGTGAGGCACATTATAAAACTTGGGTAAATATTTCTTTTCATCAGATTGACCTTGCCATGATCAACACTAACGATGTCCATTGATCAATCTGAACTCAAATACACTATACTCATTGGCGACCTCCGGGGAAGCGAAAGGTCAACACTACCGTGCATGAATTATTAATCCACCAATATTTTAACTAACGGCTGAGGTTTCCTCCCACATTTACCTGCGCCAACGAACGTGATTAATATATAAAGTTTAAACTAACGTTAGCTGGAGAGTCGCTATATGACATAAACTGTCGCCCAAATAACCCCAAAAAAAACAATAGTCACCCAGCAGTTACTTCCCTTAGTAATATTATGTTTGTTGTAATGTTCAATTCTCATTATTCCGTACTTATATTTGCAGACGTCGTATGAGCGGTAAATTCAATAATACTGGCATCGACTTCGATGAATGGTCACAAGCTCCATATAACCACGGCGAGGTTGACAGAGAATTACAAATCCAGAAAAAACGCCAGTATCCAGAAGACCATAAACCTCCTTTCCCGAAGCCAGTAATACAAAGAATACCGCTAAAACCCATGCGCACCGTCTCATTTCTTCAAGAACCGGTTATCCATGAACCAGAAACATTAGCGATGCAACAGTTGACACAGGCATTGCAACAAGCGGGCATTGGAGCCGGAACCGATTGATCAATTGTCTGAATCCGTGGCGATGCAACCGCTAAAGAGATATTTTATAAAATTGCGATGGTTTTGAATCGAGGCTGTTAAGATATTTTTTTTTTTAAAAGTGTGATTGTTTTGAATTCAGTTTGTGATGGTGACTGGGTAAAAAAAATAAGGGTAAAAAACATTTGTCTGCCTGATTTTTACATCAGTTTTATTAGGAATTACATTGGCCCTACAACTTATCTATCATAATCATTGGATAAACAGTCAACATCTCTACCGCCACCTCCATATAAAATTAAATTACTGAATATCACACGTGCCCGCCATTCAAAATAAATGCTGCCCTTACGTTTTTTCATTCCGTCCGTTGAAACAAAGTTATAAAACGATGCAGTCAAGGAATTAAACCATTCCCAAGATGCATTATGGGATATATGACAGCACTCTGTCTGTTGGAAATTTGTTTTTTTGGCTTCAAATTGACGGAAAATAGTGTCACCCCACCCAACTCGTGTCCGAAATACATTTTGGATGAAATAGAATAGTTTGTTATATTTATAGCTGTTTTTGATTGTTTTATATTTTAGGGGAAAAGATTCCTATTTTACGGAGGTTGCAGAAGGAAACTAGTACTTGTTTCTTTAGTAGTGAATAGTTCCTAAAAAAAACATTACATTAAAGATTGTAGCTGCTTCAATTAATATTTACCATTTAACCCATTCAACACCAAGTAACTCACATGGACTGGTCCATGATATTTTTAGACCAATAAATTAATAACAAAATTACATTTGGATCAGTTCATTTATCAAAATGGGTAATTTTTTTTCTAAAAATAGTTAATATTACTTGAAAAAAGTGCAGATCCTGATGAGACGGCTCGTCACGAGCCGGCTCATCTGGATCTACACTTTTTTGTAAGCCAATTTAGAGGTCTGTGGTGTTGAAAGGGTTAAACATGGAAGCTTTAATCATTATAAAAGTTGCCTTCTGTACTAGTCATATTAGTATGTTGTTGTAACGTGTGAAGATGGATTTCTGTGAAGGATTTCTTTCTCTTGCCTACAGCAATTCTTAAATGTCTGTCGACGTTCTGGGGAACTGAAATTTACGTCCTCAGTCATAGAATTGTTACAAGAATATGCTATTGGTGTTTTAGCTGTTATTAGAACTATTTACAATGAGTGATTAAAAATTTTGAAAAATATTGTTATGCGCATCATTAACCAAACTTACCTCCTTTTTATTCATTGATCACACACTGCATCGGAGGGGATCTCGACTTGTCCCTTAACCCTTTCCTTCATAGAGATTTAGGTTAATATACTATTATATCTCCATGCAAACGACAAGCTATTTAGTACAGTGGATAAGTAGTCGCCATACATGTATATATTACAGGGACTACACAAGATTCTGGCCTTTATTATCAACAGGGACTACATGAGATTCTGGCCTTTATTATCAACACGGACTACATGAGATTCTGGCCTTTATTATGAACAGGGACTCCAAGAGATTCTGGCCTTTATTATGATCAGTGACCACACAAGATTCTGGCCTTTTTATGAATTGGGACTACATGAGATTCTAGCCTTTATTATGAACAGGGACTACACAAGATTCTGGCCTTTATTGTGAACAGGGACTACATGAGATTCCGGCCTTTATTATCAACAGGGACTACATGAGATTCTGGCCTTTATTATGAACAGGGACTACATGGGATTCTGGCCTTTATTATGAACAGGGACTACATGCGATTCTGGCCTTTATTATGAACTGGGACTACATGAGATTCTGATTCTGGCCTTTAATTATGAACAGGGACTACACAAGATTCTGGCCTTTATTATGAACAGGGACTACACAAGATTCTGGCCTTTATTATGAACAGGGACTACACAAGATTCTGGCCTTTATTATGAACAGGGACTACATGCGATTCTGGCCTTCATTATGAACAGGGACTACATGAGATTCTGGCCTTTATTATGAACTGGGATACATGAGATTCTGGCCTTTATTATGAACAGGGACTACATGAGATTATGGCCTTTATTATGAACAGGGACTATGGGATTCTGGCCTTTATTATGAACAGGGACTATGGGATTCTGGCCTTTATTATGAACGGGGACTACACAAGATTCTGGCCTTTATTATGAACTGGGACTACATGAGATTCTGGCCTTTATTATGAACAGGGACTACACAAGATTCTGGCCTTTATTATGAACAGAGACTACACGAGATTCTGGCCTTTATTATGAACAGGGACTCCAAGAGATTCTGGCCTTTATTATGAACAGGGACTACATGAGATTCTGGCCTTTATTATGAACAGGGACTACATGAGATTCTGGCCTTTGTTATGAACAGGGACTACATGAGATTCTGGCCGTTATTATGAACAGGGACTACATGAGATTCTGGCCTTTATTATGAACAGAGACTACATGAGATTCTGGCCTTTATTATGAACAGGGACTACATGCGATTCTGGCCTTCATTATGAACAGGGACTACATGAGATTCTGGCCTTTATTATGAACTGGGACTACATGAGATTCTGATTCTGGCCTTTAATTATGAACAGGGACTACACAAGATTCTGGCCTTTATTATGAACAGGGACTACACAAGATTCTGGCCTTTATTATGAACAGGGACTACACAAGATTCTGGCCTTTATTATCAACAGGGACTACATGAGATTCTGGCCTTTATTATGAACTGGGATACATGAGATTCTGGCCTTATTATGAACAGGGACTACATGAGATTATGGCCTTTATTATGAACAGGGACTATGGGATTCTGGCCTTTATTATGAACAGGGACTATGGGATTCTGGCCTTTATTATGAACGGGGACTACACAAGATTCTGGCCTTTATTATGAACTGGGACTACATGAGATTCTGGCCTTTATTATGAACAGGGACTACACGAGATTCTGGCCTTTATTATGAACAGAGACTACACGAGATTCTGGCCTTTATTATGAACAGGGACTACATGAGATTCTGGCCTTTATTATGAACAGGGACTACATGAGATTCTGGCCTTTGTTATGAACAGGGACTACATGAGATTCTGGCCGTTATTATGAACAGGGACTACATGAGATTCTGGCCTTTATTATGAACAGGGACTACATGAGATTCTGGCCTTTATTATGAACAGAGACTACATGAGATTCTGGCCTTTATTATGAACAGGGACTACATGATATTCTGGCCTTTGTTATGAACAGGGATTACATGAGATTCTGGCCTTTGTTATGAGCATTGTCAATGTATGTCGTATTGTCAAGAGGGAAAGGTTAATGTATGTTATATTGGTAATGGCATCAAGAGGTGCTTCTAATGAGGGAAGGGTTAATGTATGGCGTCAATAGGTGCTTCTATGAGGGAAAGGGTTAATGTATGTCGTATTGGTAATGGCGTCAAGAGGTGCTTCTATGAGGGAAAGGGTTAATGTATGTCGTAATGGTGTCAAGAAGTGCTTCTATGAGGGAAAGGGTTAATGTATGTCATATTGGTAATGGCATCAAGAGGTGCTTCTATGAGGGAAAGTGTTAATGTATGTCATATTGGTAATGGCATCAAGAGGTGCTTCTATGAGGGAAAGGGTTAATGCATGTCATATTGGTAATGGCATCAAGAGGTGCTTCTATGAGGGAAAGGGTTAATGTATGTCGTATTGGTAATGGCATCAAGAGGTGCTTCTATGAGGGAAAGGGTTAATGTATGTCGTATTGGTAATGGCATCAAGAGGTGCTTCTATGAGGGAAAGGGTTAATGTATGTCGTATTGGTAATGGCATCAAGAGGTGCTTCTATGAGGGAAAGGGTTCAAGGACATTTTTTCTTTTAAACTTTATTACACATTATTTACTAACACAGAGCTTGTTGTAATTTACAGCCATTTGAATGAACATTTTTTCATAGCATCTCCAAAACTCCCCATTGCTTTTTTACCATAGGACACAGGGTCTACAATATTCACGTCCTCCAGAGTTGTATATTTGAATTCCAGAATAATGTCGCCACAACCTTCCAACTGTTTTTTCCGCTTACCATATTTTAATGTTCGTTCAACATCACAATAAGTAATACACAAGTTTAACATTTTTTCATAGCTCCAATTCTCCACACAAAAACATAACAGCAATGAAATGAGTGATTCAGTAGACTTACAAAAAGACAAGCCGTCTCATTTTCGTATTAATTTATTAGTCTAAAATATCATGCGTCCATATCAGTTACTGTATTTTGGAGAAACTCGACGAGAATTGAATCCTATCGTCGTGGAGTACAAATCCCGATATACAGTGGATAATACTAGTGAAATCAGAACCAATTTTGTTCGGGATACCGTTCAAACAGTATTTGCAAAGAACATAGAGCCAGATCAGCCGCCATGGAACGTGCCATCTGATCAGGCTCTATGCTGTTTGCTATTCAGATGATCGTGCTAAAACACTTGGCTATGTAGCAAACAACATAGATCCTGATCTGGATCTATGTTGTTTGCAAAAGCCTTTAAATTTATCCAGAATGAAATGGGTTAAGGAAATCAACATTTTTTAATCTAATTTCACTTGCATAATTATAAATAATTATAATAATTAATCATCAAAAGTCACTTCTTTTACACCACATAAACTCAATCTCATAATTATTAAAAATGTTCATGATGTCGCTGGATACACAATCTCTTACTTAGAGCCCAAGTTACATTTATAGATCAAATCAAAATACAGTCAGTCAATTACATCCATAGAACTGGATGTACTTCAAGTGCCCTACAGGCTGTATTTTATTTAATGCCCAAGTAAAACCACCGGCCATCCGCAAACCCTGTTATGGAAGAAACGACAATTGTTCGATGAATCTGCATAATACATGTAGAAAATACCGATGAATCTGCATAACACATGTAGAAAATACCGATGAATCTGCATAACACATGTAGAAAATACCGATGAATCTGCATAATACATGTAGAAATACCGATGAATCTGCATAATATATCTAGAAATACCGATGAATCTGCATAATACATGTAGAAATACCGATGAATCTGCATAACACATGTAGAAATACCGATGAATCTGCATAACACATGTAGAAAATACCGATGAATCTGCATAACACATGTAGAAATACCGATGAATCTGCATAACACATGTAGAAATACCGATGAATCTGCATAACACATGTAGAAATACCGATGAATCTGCATAACACATGTAGAAAATACCGATGAATCTGCATAACACATGTAGAAAATACTGATGAATCTGCATAACACATGTAGAAAATACTGATGAATCTGCATAATACATGTAGAAATACCGATGAATCTGCATAATATATCTAGAAATATCGATGAATCTGCATAACACATGTAGAAAATACCGATGAATCTGCATAATACATGTAGAAATACCGATGAATCTGCATAATATATCTAGAAATACCGATGAATCTGCATAATACATGTAGAAATACCGATGAATCTGCATAACACATGTAGAAAATACCGATGAATCTGCATAACACATGTAGAAATACTGATGAATCTGCATAATATATCTAGAAATACCGATGAATCTGCATAATACATGTAGAAATACCGATGAATCTGCATAACACATGTAGAAAATACCGATGAATCTGCATAACACATGTAGAAAATACTGATGAATCTGCATAACACGTAGAAAATACTGATGAATCTGCATAACACATGTAGAAATACCGATGAATCTGCATAACACATGTAGAAATACCGATGAATCTGCATAACACATGTAGAAATACCGATGAATCTGCATAACACATGTAGAAAATACCGATGAATCTGCATAACACATGTAGAAAATACTGATGAATCTGCATAACACATGTAGAAAATACCGATGAATCTGCATAACACATGTAGAAAATACCGATGAATCTGCATAACACATATAGAAAATACCGATGAATCTGCATAACACATGTAGAAAATACCGATGAATCTGCATAATACATGTAGAAATACCGATGAATCTGCATAATATATCTAGAAATACCGATGAATCTGCATAATACATGTAGAAATACCGATGAATCTGCATAACACATGTAGAAATACCGATGAATCTGCATAACACATGTAGAAAATACCGATGAATCTGCATAACACATGTAGAAAATACCGATGAATCTGCATAACACATGTAGAAATACCGATGAATCTGCATAACACATGTAGAAAATACCGATGAATCTGCATAACACATGTAGAAAATACTGATGAATCTGCATAACACATGTAGAAAATACTGATGAATCTGCATAATACATGTAGAAATACCGATGAATCTGCATAATATATCTAGAAATATCGATGAATCTGCATAACACATGTAGAAAATACCGATGAATCTGCATAATACATGTAGAAATACCGATGAATCTGCATAATATATCTAGAAATACCGATGAATCTGCATAATACATGTAGAAATACCGATGAATCTGCATAACACATGTAGAAAATACCGATGAATCTGCATAACACATGTAGAAATACTGATGAATCTGCATAATATATCTAGAAATACCGATGAATCTGCATAATACATGTAGAAATACCGATGAATCTGCATAACACATGTAGAAAATACCGATGAATCTGCATAACACATGTAGAAAATACTGATGAATCTGCATAACACGTAGAAAATACTGATGAATCTGCATAACACATGTAGAAAATACCGATGAATCTGCATAATACATGTAGAAATACCGATGAATCTGCATAACACATATAGAAAATACCGATGAATCTGCATAACACATGTAGAAAATACTGATGAATCTGCATAACACATGTAGAAAATACTGATGAATCTGCATAACACGTAGAAAATACTGATGAATCTGCATAACACATGTAGAAATACCGATGAATCTGCATAACACATGTAGAAAATACCGATGAATCTGCATAACACATGTAGAAAATACCGATGAATCTGCATAACACATGTAGAAAATACCGATGAATCTGCATAACACATGTAGAAAATACCGATGAATCTGCATAACACATGTAGAAAATACTGATGAATCTGCATAACACGTAGAAAATACTGATGAATCTGCATAACACATGTAGAAAATACCGATGAATCTGCATAACACATGTAGAAAATACTGATGAATCTGCATAATACATGTAGAAATACCGATGAATCTGCATAATACATGTAGAAAATACCGATGAATCTGCATAATACATGTAGAAATACCGATGAATCTGCATAATACATCTAGAAATACCGATGAATCTGCATAATACATGTAGAAATACCGATGAATCTGCATAATATATCTAGAAATACCGATGAATCTGCATAACACATGTAGAAAATACCGATGAATCTGCATAATACATGTAGAAATACCGATGAATCTGCATAATATATCTAAAAATACTGATGAATCTGCATAATACATGTAGAAATACCGATGAATCTGCATAACACATGTAGAAAATACCGATGAATCTGCATAATACATGTAGAAATACCGATGAATCTGCATAACACATGTAGAAAATACCGATGAATCTGCATAACACATGTAGAAATACTGATGAATCTGCATAACACATGTAGAAAATACCGATGAATCTGCATAACACATGTAAAAAATACCGATGAATCTGCATAATACATGTAGAAATACCGATGAATCTGCATAATATATCTAGAAATACCGATGAATCTGCATAACACATGTAGAAAATACCGATGAATCTGCATAACACATGTAGAAAATACCGATGAATCTGCATAACACATGTAGACAATAACGATGAATCTGCATAACACATGTAGAAAATACCGATGAATCTGCATAATACATGTAGAAATACCGATGAATCTGCATAATATATCTAGAAATATCGATGAATCTGCATAACACATGTAGAAAATACCGATGAATCTGCATAATACATGTAGAAATACCGATGAATCTGCATAATATATCTAGAAATACCGATGAATCTGCATAATACATGTAGAAATACCGATGAATCTGCATAACACATGTAGAAAATACCGATGAATCTGCATAACACATGTAGAAATACTGATGAATCTGCATAACACATGTAGAAAATACTGATGAATCTGCATAACACATGTAGAAAATACCGATGAATCTGCATAACACATGTAGAAAATACAGATGAATCTGCATAACACATGTAGAAAATACCGATGAATCTGCATAACACATGTAGAAAATACCGATGAATCTGCATAACACATGTAGAAAATACTGATGAATCTGCATAACACGTAGAAAATACTGATGAATCTGCATAACACATGTAGAAATACCGATGAATCTGCATAACACATGTAGAAAATACCGATGAATCTGCATAACACATGTAGAAATACTGATGAATCTGCATAACACATGTAGAAAATACTGATGAATCTGCATAACACATGTAGAAAATACCGATGAATCTGCATAACACATGTAGAAAATACTGATGAATCTGCATAACACATGTAGAAAATACCGATGAATCTGCATAACACATGTAGAAAATACCGATGAATCTGCATAACACATGTAGAAAATACTGATGAATCTGCATAACACGTAGAAAATACTGATGAATCTGCATAACACATGTAGAAAATACCGATGAATCTGCATAACACATGTAGAAAATACTGATGAATCTGCATAATACATGTAGAAATACCGATGAATCTGCATAATACATGTAGAAAATACCGATGAATCTGCATAATACATGTAGAAATACCGATGAATCTGTATAATATATCTAGAAATACCGATGAATCTGCATAACACATCTAGAAATACCGATGAATCTGCATAACACATGTAGAAAATACCGATGAATCTGCATAATACATGTAGAAATACCGATGAATCTGCATAATATATCTAGAAATACCGATGAATCTGCATAATACATGTAGAAATACCGATGAATCTGCATAACACATGTAGAAAATACCGATGAATCTGCATAACACATGTAGAAATACTGATGAATCTGCATAACACATGTAGAAAATACCGATGAATCTGCATAACACATGTAGAAAATACCGATGAATCTGCATAACACATGTAGAAAATACAGATGAATCTGCATAACACATGTAGAAAATACCGATGAATCTGCATAACACATGTAGAAAATACCGATGAATCTGCATAACACATGTAGAAAATACCGATGAATCTGCATAACACATGTAGAAAATACTGATGAATCTGCATAACACATGTAGAAATACCGATGAATCTGCATAACACATGTAGAAAATACCGATGAATCTGCATAACACATGTAGAAAATACTGATGAATCTGCATAACACATGTAGAAATACCGATGAATCTGCATAACACATGTAGAAAATACTGATGAATCTGCATAACACATGTAGAAATACCGATGAATCTGCATAACACATGTAGAAATACCGATGAATCTGCATAACACATGTAGAAAATACCGATGAATCTGCATAACACATGTAGAAAATACCGATGAATCTGCATAACACATGTAGAAAATACCGATGAATCTGCATAACACATGTAGAAAATACTGATGAATCTGCATAACACATGTAGAAAATACTGATGAATCTGCATAACACATGTAGAAAATACTGATGAATCTGCATAACACATGTAGAAAATACTGATGAATCTGCATAACACATGTAGAAAATACTGATGAATCTGCATAATACATGTAGAAATACCGATGAATCTGCATAATATATCTAGAAATACCGATGAATCTGCATAACACATGTAGAAAATACCGATGAATCTGCATAATACATGTAGAAATACCGATGAATCTGCATAATATATCTAGAAATACCGATGAATCTGCATAATACATGTAGAAATACCGATGAATCTGCATAACACATGTAGAAAATACCGATGAATCTGCATAACACATGTAGAAATACTGATGAATCTGCATAATACATGTAGAAATACCGATGAATCTGCATAATATATCTAGAAATACCGATGAATCTGCATAACACATGTAGAAAATACCGATGAATCTGCATAATATATCTAGAAATACCGATGAATCTGCATAACACATGTAGAAAATACCGATGAATCTGCATAACACATGTAGAAAATACCGATGAATCTGCATAATACATGTAGAAATACCGATGAATCTGCATAATATATCTAGAAATACCGATGAATCTGCATAACACATGTAGAAAATACCGATGAATCTGCATAATACATGTAGAAATACCGATGAATCTGCATAATATATCTAGAAATACCGATGAATCTGCATGATACATGTAGAAATACCGATGAATCTGCATAACACATGTAGAAAATACCGATGAATCTGCATAACACATGTAGAAATACTGATGAATCTGCATAACACATGTAGAAAATACGATGAATCTGCATAACACATGTAGAAAATACCGATGAATCTGCATAACACATGTAGAAAATACCGATGAATCTGCATAACACATGTAGAAAATACCGATGAATCTGCATAACACATGTAGAAATACCGATGAATCTGCATAACACATGTAGAAAATACCGATGAATCTGCATAACACATGTAGAAAATACTGATGAATCTGCATAACACGTAGAAAATACTGATGAATCTGCATAACACATGTAGAAAATACCGATGAATCTGCATAACACATGTAGAAAATACTGATGAATCTGCATAATACATGTAGAAATACCGATGAATCTGCATAATACATGTAGAAAATACCGATGAATCTGCATAATACATGTAGAAATACCGATGAATCTGTATAATATATCTAGAAATACCGATGAATCTGCATAACACATGTAGAAAATACCGATGAATCTGCATAATACATGTAGAAATACCGATGAATCTGCATAATATATCTAGAAATACCGATGAATCTGCATAACACATGTAGAAAATACCGATGAATCTGCATAATACATGTAGAAATACCGATGAATCTGCATAATATATCTAGAAATACCGATGAATCTGCATAACACATGTAGAAAATACCGATGAATCTGCATAATACATGTAGAAATACCGATGAATCTGCATAATATATCTAGAAATACCGATGAATCTGCATAACACATGTAGAAAATACCGATGAATCTGCATAATACATGTAGAAATACCGATGAATCTGCATAATATATCTAGAAATACCGATGAATCTGCATAACACATGTAGAAAATACCGATGAATCTGCATAATACATGTAGAAATACCGATGAATCTGCATAATATATCTAGAAATACTGATGAATCTGCATAACACATGTAGAAAATACCGATGAATCTGCATAACACATGTAGAAAATACCGATGAATCTGCATAACACATGTAGAAAATACCGATGAATCTGCATAACACATGTAGAAAATACCGATGAATCTGCATAACACATGTAGAAAATACTGATGAATCTGCATAACACATGTAGAAAATACCGATGAATCTGCATAACACATGTAGAAAATACTGATGAATCTGCATAACACGTGTAGAAAATACTGATGAATCTGCATAACACATGTAGAAAATACAGATGAATCTGCATAACACATGTAGAAAATACCGATGAATCTGCATAACACATGTAGAAAATACCGATGAATCTGCATAACACATGTAGAAAATACCGATGAATCTGCATAATACATGTAGAAATACCGATGAATCTGCATAACACATGTAGAAAATACCGATGAATCTGCATAACACATGTAGATACACCTAATCTTTGGTTTCCTTGGGGCTTGACCTCTAGCTAACTGGTTTCTTCAAATTGGTGAATCTCATGTCATAGTCAGGCCAGTAGTCTGGGGCTAGTCTTGAGCAATTTGGCACCCACGGATCTAGAAGTCTCCGATTCATCGTCCCAAAGCTGCAAAACATAACAAATACTGGTGTTATATAACTGTGAAATAATTTGCCACCCCCAGTGGGATTCGAACAAGCAGCAGTGAGCGGCAAATGATTTGAACACTGAGGCCCCTGAATAGTGAACTACGACAATGTGGCTTTAGATACAATACGTGATACGAGATGATTTGATAATGTAGTAGTGCTACACATTTTTGGAGGAGTCTAACTTTCCAGAACCATCAGAAACCTCCCATTTTGCTTCTCCACCAGATTTTTGAGCCAAAAATAAGTCAAGACTCGATACACTGATCTTGTGAAAGCAAGATGGAGAGCCAACTCACATGAGAGAAGTTGACAGCCCTGGTCAGCAAAGTGCTTTGTCATTAACGACTGTCACCTCACAGCACACTTGCTACATCCATTTTCTACGCTTATGGTTAATCGGGGTGTTGCCTCCCTCCACAAGTTTATTGCTTGGAGTGCATGATATAGAAGACGCTCTACTTCCGGATGATATGACTACTGACCAAGGCAAGACACACACACTTCCGGATGACACGACTACTGACCAAGGTAAGACACACACATGTATTACAAATTTATGGCTATCGGGAAGGGCTGTAACTAATGTTGCTAGAGCTTATGGCCTAACCCATTTGCCTTTCTTTAATTTGTCATGTTTTATATTCACATGTATATGTAAAATGAATCGAGCAATAAAATATGCTTAAACTAAACTAATTCATGGCTATTAACACATGGAATGAAATTCGGGACCAAATTCAATTCCTATATACTATGTATGTAAGGTATCTTGTAGGAATGCAGTTCCTATATACTATGTATGTAAGGTATCTTGTAGGAATGCAGTTCCTATATACTATGTATGTAAGGTATCTTGTGGGAATGCAGTTCCTATATACTATGTATGTAAGGTATCTTGTGGGAATGCAGTTCCTATATACTATGTATGTAAGGTATCTTGTGGGAATGCAGTTCCTATATACTATGTATGTAAGGTATCTTGTAGGAATGCAGTTCCTATATACTATGTATGTAAGGTATCTTGTAGGACTGCACCAGCTCTAATGCAACTTGTATCCCCCCTGAGTAGTTCCAGTAAGAAAGTAAGAGGTTGTGGGGTTAGCATTCAACTCCCTTCTTATCTTAGGAAGCATTTGTCCAAGAACCCTGCTTGAGTGGGGGAAGTACTTGTCCAAGCTCCCTGCTTGAGTGGGGGAAGCATTTGTCCAAGCTCCCTGCTTGAGTGGGGGAAGCATTTGTCCAAGCTCCCTGCTTGAGTGGGGGAAGCACTTGTCCAAGCTCCCTGCTTGAGTGGGGGAAGCACTTGTCCAAGCTCCCTGCTTGAGTGGGGGAAGCACTTGTCCAAGCTCCCTGCTTGAGTGGGGGAAGCACTCGTCCAAGCTCCCTGCTTGAGTGGGGGAAGCACTTGTCCAAGCTCCCTGCTTGAGTGGGGGAAGCACTCGTCCAAGCTCCCTGCTTGAGTGGGGGAAGCACTCGTCCAAGCTCCCTGCTTGAGTGGGGGAAGCACTAGTCCAAGCTCCCTGCTTGAGTGGGCAAGAACCCCACTTACTGACCATTACCGTGAGCAGTAAGCTGGTAACAGGATGTGGTGGTTATAGAATATATATAGAATACAGGTCGTAAATTTCCTAGGCAAGAACTAGAGTGTTAACTCGAAATTCACTTATTGTGGATTGATGCAAGTTGGTCACATGATGTGGGGAGTTGGATTACAATGCTCTAATTATCTAGAGATTAACTAACTAGTGTGTTAACCTGGTACTCACTTATTGCCAGTTACCCTGAGTAGAAAGTTCCAGTACGCTGGTCGGAGGTTATACGGTTCTAACACAGCCTAGAAGAAATGGCACTAACATTTAACACAGTACATGTATAAACATTACATAATATTGTTCTTTAAACTTTATTTATTTTACAACGATTGCGAAGCAAGTTTTAACAAGTTATATTAATCACTCGTTGGCACGTGGTCATTCGTGTGGGAGGAAACCGGAGTACCCGGAGAAAATCAGCGGATGAAAGCGTATACATTATGTGGTCATTCTTATGGAAGGAAACCCGTACCCGGGTGGAACCACTCTGTCCGATCTGGCGAGCACCGTACCATCTCACATACTTCCCAGTGTGAGGATCGAACCCGGGTTGCATTGGTGAGAAGCGAGCTCGTACCGGGAAGTATGTGAGATGGTACTGTGGTCGCCAGATTGGACAGGTGGGTTTTCTCTGGGTACTCCGGTTTCCTCCCACACAAATCACCATATTTACGCTTTCATCCGAGCCAACGAAAGTGATTAATATAAGTTGTTAGAACTTGCTTCGCAATCGTTGTAAAATAAATCAAGCTTAACTTTTTTTTTACTATATAAAATTGATAATTTTGTTCATTTATGTATAGGATTTGATATAATACTAATATACTGCACTACTGCATATTGACAGCAGTCCAATATTACACATATAAAGTACAAAGGAACACAATACATAATTATATACTGTTCAGGTTCCCACACATTTCAAACAGCACAAAGTCGACCCCCCCCCCCACCCCTAGGTCATATAGCAACTCTCCAGCTATTATTGATGGAGGAAGGGTTAAACGTCGCACAAACAGCTTAGGTCATATGGCTACTCTCCAGCTATGAGCAGTATTGCAGGCATGGACAGACACCTGGGTAGAACCACTGACCTTCTGCATGCCAGCTGGAAAGCTTCCTCACATGAAGGTGGGACAGTACAAGTGGGATTCAAATAAATAGCGGTCAGTGGCAAGTGATTTGAAGTCACTACCTTAACCGTCAGAAGGCCTCACGGAGGCCCCAGGTCTACCGTAGGTTGTCCATCGGGAAATGAAATACAACCGCCGCTAATGAAGACTGTACATGTTATTATTAAATTTTGTCGTCTTCCCGATTTGGACATGTCCCCGACAGGACGGTATTTGGCCATGTCCCCGACAGGACGGTATTTGGCCATGTCCCCGACAGGACGGTATTTGGACATGTCCCCGACAGGACGGTATTTGGCCATGTTCCCGACAGGATGGTATTTGGACATGTCCTCGACAGGACGGTATTTGGACATGTCCCCGACAGGATGGTATTTGGACATGTCCCCAACAGGACGGTATTTGGACATGTCCCCGACATGAAGGTATTTGGACATGTCCCCGACATGAAGGTATTTGGACATGTCCCCGACATGAAGGTATTTGGACATGTCCCCGACAGGATGGTATTTGGACAT
>CM026387.1:24225169-24277084 GCA_014843695.1 Archivesica marissinica
ACATGAAGGTATTTGGACATGTCCCGACATGAAAGTATTTGGACATGTCCCCGACATGAAGGTATTTGGACATGTCCCCGACAGGATGGTATTTGGACATGTCCCCGACAGGACGGTATTTGGACATGTCCCGACATGAAGGTATTTGGACATGTCCCCGACAGGACGGTATTTGGACATGTCCCGACAGGACGGTATTTGGACATGTCCCGACATGAAGGTATTTGGACATGTCCCCAACAGGACGGTATTTGGACAGGTATATTTAGTACATATAAACTTACAGCATGAAACACTAAGGCTGTTGATACGCTATAGATGATAATATCGGCACACTGTATATATGGCAATCTTCCACTTGCAATACCTTTGAAATACAACATCTGTAAAACAAATATAAACCATCAATAAACAACATTCTACAACTAGGAAATAATGCTAGGTTTTTCATTATGAAATAAATGCTAGGTTTTTCATTATGAAATAAATGCTAGGTTTTTCATTATGAAATAAATGCTAGATTCTTCATTATGAAATAAATGCTAGGTTTTTCATTATGAAATAAATGCTAGGTTTTTCATTATGAAATAAATGCTAGGTTTTTCATTATGAAATAAATGTTAGATTCTTCATTATGAAATAAATGCTAGGTTTTTCATTATGAAAGAATGCTAGGTTTTTCATTATGAAAGAATGCTAGGTTTTTCATTATAAAATAAATGCTAGGTTTTTCATTATGAAATAAATGCTAGATTCTTCATTATGAAATAAATGCTAGGTTTTTCATTATGAAATAAATGCTAGGTTTTTCATTATGAAATAAATGCTAGATTCTTCATTATGAAATAAATGCTAGATTCTTCATTATGAAATAAATGCTAGGTTTTTCATTATGAAATAAATGCTAGGTTTTTCATTATGAAATAAATGCTAGATTCTTCATTATGAAATAAATGCTAGGTTTTTCATTATGAAAGAATGCTAGGTTTTTCATTATGAAAGAATGCTAGGTTTTTCATTATGAAATAAATGCTAGGTTTTTCATTATGAAATAAATGCTAGATTCTTATCCAATTATTTCAAACGGTCGGTGTTTTTTCCCCCCTAAACATTAAAGTTGTCCAAAACACTAGCCTGCCCAACCTATCCACGGAATCTCGTTTTTTTGTTCATATATATCTAAATATCTGAAGTTCACTTTGAAATCATATTTTATGTTTATTACTTGGAAAATTATAATGTGAAATGAAGTGACGCCATGAAAAACTAGAAGATGGCGATTCGGAAGTTGAAGTTGCGCCATTTTGCTAACAAAATTGCAAATGAAAACAAACATTAAACTTCTCCCTTTTATGTTATATGTTATATTTCGGGTTTTACGCCTGCATCAGCACCATTTTGGGCTATATCGCCGGCGGGCAGTTTACCTAACAACACCTTTCCTGGGCAGGCTCCAGCGGTTAACCAGTACTTGGGTGCACCAACCTCCATAAGAAACTGCCAACATTTTCATATAAATGAGACACGGCCTGAGCGGGGCTCGAACCCGTGACCATCAGTGATGATAGGTTACAGTGATATACAATTCAGCGACCTTAACCACTCGACCGCGGAGGCGGACTCTCCCTTGTATACCTGAAACCAACCTATCGTACGCAGCTAGCATTCAGATTCCTTAACCGGTATTTTCGTACATATTTACTTTCTGTACTGCCAACAACTGGTTGCTTAACCCATTCAACACCAAGTAACTCACATGGACTGGTCCATGATATTCATAAACCAATAAATGAATCAGAAAATCACATTTGGACAAGTTCATTTATCAAAATGGGTAATTATGTCTAAAAATAGTCATATCACTGGCAAAAAGTGCAGATCCTGATGAGACGGCTCGTCACGAGCCGGCTCATCTGGATCTACACTTTTTGTAAGCCTATTTAGAGGTCTGTAGTGTTGAAAGGGTTAAGACAGGTTTTGGCTGTACACCAATTAATCATGTATCCTAGATCAACCGACTATTAAGTTCTACCTCGGCTAACTTTGCAGCAGTGTACAGTGCTATGGTTTGACTCTTGTAGAACATCATCGACCACCCCGCCACAAACCCAGCCACCATTCCATGCACAGCATCATCCTTCTTACGCAACCAGCGTAGTAAACAATTCAACGCCTGAAAATTGAAAATCTCATCTTAAATTTTTGAATTTCACTTGCAAATATTTACATACACTATCCGAATAGCAGACAGTATAGTGTCGTCTGATCAGGCTCTATGCTGTTTGCACAATGCAAATTTATTAGCAATTAGAAGGATAAGGATTAAGCTTGCTAGTTATTTAGTCGATGTACAAATGGAGCTTTGATAAAAGGGGAGTAACTTCTATATGACTATTACATTTTCATCAAAAAGTAACTAAAATTAAAAGTATATGAAATCTGACTTTAAAGTAGCACATCACTGTAAAACACATGTCCTGGACAAATCTGATTTGAAAAGTATTAGAAACCATGTTCATGTGTATAGGGGGCACTACACATATGTGTATAGTTCATGTGTATGGATATAGTTCATGTGTATGAGATATAGTTCATGTGATAGTTCATGTGTATGAGAGATAGTTCATGTGTAGGGGGTATAGTTTGTGTGATAGTTCATGTGTATGAGAGATAGTTCATGTGGATACTGCATGTGTATGGGGGTATAGTTCATGTGTATGGGGATATAGTTCATGTGTATGTGGGTATAGTTCATGTGTATGGGGGTATAGTTCATGTGTATGAGAGATATTTTACATGGGGGATAAATCACCTGCAGAGCGGGAGGTGGTAGGTTCGAATCCTGTAAGGGGTTCCTTCTGATATGGCCAGTTGGTGAGCCGTTAGCTAGTTAAATAATGGTTACCAATTGCCTATAAGCCTGGCCCACTGGAATGGGATTCGGGAAGTACTGATGTTCATAAAAAAAGGATAATTCAGTAATGTCTGTAAACACGTTACTTTTTATATTAGGGCACAGTACACATTTTGGATGTCCGATTAGCGCAGTGGTTAGCAGCGCACGCTCGCTTATCACCAATGCAACCCGGGTTCAATCCTCGGACCGGGAAGTATGTGAGATGGTACGGTGGTCGCCAGATCGGACAGGTTGGTTTTCTCCGGGTACTCCGGTTTCCTCCCACACGAATGACCACATTTACGCTTTCATCCGTGCCAACGACAGTGATTAATACAAGTTGTTAGAACTTGCTTCGCAATCATTGTTATGTTATATTTATGTTATATTTATGTTATATTTATTTTATATTTCGGGTTATACGCCTGCATCAGCACCATTTTGGGCTATATCACCGGCGGGCAGTTTACCTAACAACACCTTTCCTGGGCAGGCTCCAGCGGTTAACCAGTACTTGGGTGCACCAACCTCCGTAAGAAACTGCCAACCTTTTCATATAAATGAGACACGGTCTGAGCAGGGCTCAAACCCGTGACCATCAGTGATGATAGGTTACAGTGGTATACAAGTCAGCGACCTTAACGACTCGACCACGGAGGTGGACCGCAATCATTGTAAAATAAATAAATTTTAAACTTTTACACATACTGTACATAAGATAACACCACTTACTCTATAAATTCCAACGAAACTTGCCAGGAAGGCACCAAGTTGAACATTATTTTTATGGATTAGGGCTTTTATCACAGATTTGGGTTGCTTGAACACACGGCCGAGTGAGCTGACCACTTTTATTGCTGCTTGTATTCCGTACCCTATTCCAAACATACGCACTGAACCCTGCAACATTGTTATCAGATATGAGAATGAGTAACCCTTTGCTCGCTGGCGGCTCATAATATCACTTTTGCAAACAGCATAGAGCCAGATCAGACAGCACATAATGTGCTGTCTGATCAGGCTCTATGCTGTTTGCTATTCGGATAGTGGAGCTGAAACACTTGGCTAAATAGTAAACAACATATAATTTTGGTCCATGTTTAACCCTTACTGTGCTGGAAACGAGTATATTCGTTTTTGCAACCAGCATAGAGCACTTAGCGTGCTGTCTGATCAGGCTCTATGCTGTTTGCTATTCGGATAGTGGAGCTGAAACACTTGGCTAAATAGTAAACAACATATAATTTTTGGTCCATGTTTAACCCTTACTGTGCTGGAAACGAGTATATTCGTTTTTGCAACCAGCATAGAGCAAGATCAGATGGCACAGAACGTCCCGTCTGATCAGGCACTATGCTGTTTGCTATTCGGATAGAACAAATTTTAATTTTTTAAAATGTAATAAAATTGACGGTATCCATAATTACGTCTATAGAAAAGCACTGAAAATGTCTTCAACTTGCAGTCTTGCACTGACCAAACATGCAACTTGCAGTCTTGCACTGACCAAACATGCAACTTATACTGGTGTTCATTTGATCAACCCATCAGATTGTCTAATAGGCGAGAGATTGTCTTATAGGCGAGAGATTGTCTTATAGGCGAGATTGTCCTATAGGCGAGATTGTCTTATAGGCGAGATTGTCCTATAGGCGAGATTGTCCTATAGGCGAGATTGTCCTATAGGCGAGATTGTCCTATAGGCGAGATTGTCGTATAGGCGAGATTGTCTTATAGGCGAGATTGCAGTATAGGCGAGATTTTCCTATAGGCGAGATTGTCCTATAGGCGAGATTGTCGTATAGGCGAGATTGTCTTATAGGCGAGATTGCAGTATAGGCGAGATTGTTGTATAGGCGAGATTGTCTTATAGGCGAGATTGTCTTATAGGCGAGAGATTGTCTTATAGGCGAGATTGCAGTATAGGCGAGATTGTCGTATAGGCGAGATTGCAGTATAGGCGAGATTGTCGTATAGGCGAGATTGTCTTATAGGCGAGATTGTCTTATAGGCAAGATTGTCGTATAGGCGAGATTGTCGTATAGGCGAGATTGTCTTATAGGCGAGAGATTGTCTTATAGGCGAGCATGGCCGGTTATCATCTTAAAGCGACATATTGCAATTTTTTTTACGTTTACTTACCGGTAGCATTGTTACTACAAATGTTTTCGAAATAATTGGAACATTTTCAACCAATAAACAGTATTTATGTGGTATGCATATTCCCACAAGATAAATAGGATTTCATATAACAGTTGGTCACTCTCCTGATTTGATGTTTGTTTATTATTGGGTCCTATACTAAACATGTGATACTGTCATTTAGAGATAATTTAAATCAAATTAGCCTAAAATTAAATATGCACAGTCAAAAATGTGAGATATAAGCGTAAATCAGTACCATAAATGTTGTTATTCAGAATACATGTATTACCCATCGATGTTCACCGTATTTATATTATTTTGTTATGTCAACAAACGTCTTGTATGCATTAATTGAAATACACTGTGTCAAATATTTGGAAAACAATTATATCATATAATATGAAATTATTGTTTGAATTACATTCAGTAGAAATTTGCTTTTTTCACTGATGTAGTGTCGCTTTAAGGTACAGGCGAGTTTTACATTACAAGGGAAAACACTGTGCTGCAAGTGTATTAAGTATGCTTCCAGTAGTTATTTCCCCTTAATCACACTTTCAAATATGTAAACAAATTTTTTTTTAAAAGGTATAATTCTTATGAACTACTTATAGCCTGTACAGTCTACAAGCCTTACATACACTAATTATTGCATATTAAATGATACCAATTTGTTTTAGTTAAACAAGTTCTTACAACAGTTTAATCGTTCTGTATACCTCATTCCTGATGGAATCCATCAATAGAGAAGAGGCAATATGGATTTAAGAGTCTTGCCTAATAACATCACCACAATGGTTCTTAACCCATTTCATTCTGGATACATTTAAAGGCTTTTGCAAACAACATAGATCCTGATCAGCATGCAGCGTGACGTGCTGATCAGGATCTATGTTGTTTGCTACATAGCCAAGTATCTTAGCAAAATCTTCTGAATAGCAAACAGCATAGAGCCTGATCAGACGGCATGTTCCGTGGCGGTTGATCTGGCTCTATGTTCTTTGCAAATACTGTTTGAACGGTATCCAGAATGAAATGGGTTAAACATCACACAATGATACAACATATAGAAATTTACATTTTACGTTTTACACAAAATTTAGATACATGAATGATAAGGGAAAATAGAGGTAATTCTCCTATTATTAAGGTACTTATGATAGTTACAGAATCTTTCACATTTGCAAATTTGCACATCACATAAACTTTCTTTACTGATGAGAATTAATTGTTCAAATAATTTCGGAAGAATGTGAAGTAGCAATTCTATTTATACATGAAAACTTCCATTTTTTGGCATTTTGCCATCAGATTTAATGTCACTTTAAGGCTTAGATTTGGAAGTCACGATACCACAGTGGTAGTGCGTTCGATTCCGGTGTGAGATGCCCAGAGTTCACACCCAGCTGTAGCCGTTATGATTGAGCCCTCCGGCAAGCCACTTAAATTCCACAATTGCCTCTTCTCTCTCCCTCATGGCGATGGATTCCCATCAGGAATGAGGTCTCGAGAGTGATTAATACAAGTTGTAAGAACTTGTTTCGCAATCGAGCTAAAACAACTTTGTATAAACTAAGAAAAATATTGAAAATCATCAGATCATCTTTTTCAGCATGTTAGAGCGTTTAATATCGAAGATTCCGCAAACTCTGCATAATGACGCAAACTCTGCATAATGACACAAACTCTGCATAATGACGCAAACTCTGCATAATGACGCAAATTCTGCATAATGACGCAAACTCTGCATAATGACGCAAACTCTGCATAATGACGCAAACTCTGCATATTGACGCAAACTCTGCATAATGACACAAACTCTGCATAATGACAGTAATGTGAAGAGTAAAAAAGCAGTTTGCTCAACTTACTTCTAGAACATAAAACACACAACCATATTTATGTCTACACAGTGGATGCTTGGAACACTGCTTCAGCCAGCTGACCAACGGTTCGTAAGGCCTCGTCCGAGTGCTTATCACAGAGGTATGTTGATGAACTGCCCCGTTACTGTTGATATCTGTATCATCATCACCTTCAGCAGCAACAGCAGCAACAGCATCTTCATCATTTGGAATGTTTTCTTCAATGGATGGAGTTTCAGCAGTACCAAATGTTTTACTGAAACATAATAAAAAATTTATCATTCTGTATATAAATTATCGTTATCTTCTGTGTGTGTGTGTGTGTGTGCGTGCGTGCTATATTTCGGGTTTTACGCCTGCATCAGCACCATTTCGGGCTATATTGCCGGCGGGCAGTTTACCTAACAACACCTTTCCTGGGCAGGCTCCAGCTGTTAACCAGTACTTGGGTGCACCAACCTCTGTAAGAAACTGCCAACTTTTTTCACATAAATGAGACATGGTCTGAGCAGGGCTCGAACCAGTGACCATCAGTGATGATAGGTTAACATATATGTATTAAAATAAGAACGAAAGCGCTTGAACTATATGCAATGTATACCGTACAATTATTTTTTTAAACTAGGCGACGAGGGATCAAAATTCAATCCTTTTTCCAAGACTTTCAAGGACCAGTTTTTCGTAATTTTTGGGGCTTAAAGTGGCACCAACAACTAAGGTCATACGGCGACTCCCCAACTATTATTGTCAGAGGAAGAGCCTGGGTGCCCGTCAGGGAAGAATCATCGCAAGCCAGCTGGATAACTTCCTCACATGCACGAATTTCGACATACCCTAGTGGCATTTGAACCTACAGCGGTGAGGGGCAAGTGAATGACCGTAACCCCTGGGCCGCGGAGGCCTCCTGTACTATACTTACTCAATATCTATGGGAATACTGGCATGGAACAGTGGCTATATGTGGGATGCAGCAATGGTGATGTGTATGTGCAGTGGAGGGATACACTAGGGTAACTCTCAACTAACAAACTGCATTATATGGATAGCCGATGCTTGATTCCCAGACTGTCATTGCTATTTATAGATGCTTCCTCTATGTAGTTTATACAAATTTATTTTAGCTCGATTGCGAAACAAGTTCTTTCAACTTATATTAATCACTCTCGAGACCTCATTCCTGATGGAATCCATCGCCATGAAGGAGAGAAGAGGCAATGTGGAATTTAAATGCCTTGCCTAAGGGCACAATCGTAACGGCTCCAACAGGGCTCTATGTAGCCTGGGAACAGGCGTTGATATATTTTGCCTGGTCAGTCATACAAATATATTTTAATACCAAGATCATTAATTGGGTCGTATTGAGTTTCTGATAACATCAACGTCATTTTGCCAGAAGTAAATTGGGTGAAAAATCGACAGACTGGAACCGGGGCTATTCTCTATGTATAGCAGCCACATGTGCTATACAGTAACTTCCTGCAATTAACCCTTGGCTGGCTGCTTATAGTAAGATACATACATATGATGGGGTGTGGGGGGTCTGTGACATTGTGGCATGGATGGACCTCTGACTCATACCTACCATACTAACCAGGTTTAATTATTGTTCCAAAATGGCTATTTTAACCCTTAGAAACCTTCTGACAGTTTCATTGCCAGCTGACAAGTTAATTGGTAAAATCTGCAGGAGATTTCTGCAATGTCAGAAATAATTAACAAGCATCTACACGACCTAGAGTCAATTACCAAGTGCCTAGGTGAAGTAGATTTTCAATTATCAGACACCTACATGAAGTAGATGGAAATGAACAAGCTTCTCTATGACAGTATGAACAGGCTACTCTGCAGCCTGCAATGGTTAGTTGAAAGCCACCCAACCAAAGCCAGAGGTACATATATACAATTTATCTGGTGTTATTTACTGACTTTTTTAGATTTAGGGATTAAACTACAAAAAATAAAACAAGAGGGCCATGATCGTTATCGCTCACCTGAATCCATTTTTTTAACCCGCGGTCACCATTTTAACAAATGTGAAAGAGCATTGTACATCGATCATTCCTACCAAATGTTGGTGATTTGCGCGAAGATGTTTGAAGAATTTGTGTTAGTTTTTAGATATTGGCCATTTTAACAAATCTGAATAGGCTCACTCATGGACAAATAACTCTGGGTGAAGAAGAATTTAGAAATCTATAATAAAAGAATGATTTTTCGCTCAAAAATAAAATTAGACACCTACTTGACTTCCCTTTGAAAATGTTCATGGACGCCGATGGACAGACACATTGCAGCAATGGGCGGTAATGAGATTTGCCCAGGTGAGCTGATAAGATGTATACGAAAACAGCACAGGCGCACTGAATCAGGGCTCACATGAACCTGTCCAGGACTTTGGCATTAGTAACCAGTAATCCTGAAGGGTGGCCACATTCAAACAATAATCTAAAGCATACAGCTGCTGGAACAGAGGAGATGTCTGGTTTGGACCAGAGGAGAAGTCTGGTTTGGACCAGAGGAGATGTCTGTCTGGTTTGGACCAGAGGAGATGTCTGTCTGGTTTGGACCAGAGGAGATGTCTGTCTGGTTTGGACCAGAGGAGAAGTCTGGTTTGGACCAGAGGAGATGTCTGTCTGGTTTGGACCAGAGGAGAAGTCTGGTTTGGACCAGAGGAGATGTCTGTCTGGTTTGGACCAGAGGAGATGTCTGGTTTGGACCAGAGGAGATGTCTGTCTGGTTTGGACCAGAGGAGAAGTCTGGTTTGGACCAGAGGAGATGTCTGTCTGGTTTGCACCAGAGGAGATGTCTGGTTTGGACCAGAGGAGAAGTCTGCTTTGGACTTGTTTTCAGATTAGTGTTTATAAATGTCCTGATCAACTGACACTTCTCCTAAATAAACAGTTCTATAATGCATAGAACACCATCAACACATGTTTATGTTTTGACATTTAGTAAAGAACTGATTTATTTAAATGTACTTAAAAAATCAACAACAAAGGGCTTGTTTAATTAGATATGCCAGTTTTGATCCGTTCAGACGTGTGACAGTTTGGTTTATACGGTAGTGGTAAAGTGCTGTTGAAATATGCACCAGTTTCCAGAAAACATGTTTCCAGAACAGATGGATCCGATATATACAGGTGCATTAATTTACAATGAACACTGAAGTAAAATAATTCTAGAACAAAACCATTGTTCGATTTTAAGATAGGTGGGTGGGTGTTTGTTGGAGGATAGGGGATGATCTATTGCGTTCACTGTATTTCATATAGGCAGCAACAATGTGATAAAGGAAGGTGTTCTCTAATTGCTATGGCTAGACAATGCCTACACAATCCTGTGCGCATGTATTTGGGGGGGGGGGGGGATTGAAGAATTTTGGAAAGCATGCAAGCCTAACGTTACTCAGATCAATCACTGTCACAGAGAGGAGCTGTTTCTAAATTCTAAATTACTGCACAAAGGAATAGTCTGCTATACATGAAATGATTTTTGAAGAACAATTTTGTTTTTGCTTACAGTGAATTCTCTGCACGATAGCGGTGAAAATAACAGTCAAATAACATTATGTTCTGGAATTTCATTAGAATTGGGTTATGACACAATTCTAATAAAATTCCAGGACATAGTACTCTATCCAACGTATCCAGCTACAAATAATAAAAACACACTATATTAGTGAATTGTTGTTGAACTACAGTCAAGCCTGTGCTAAGCAGCCAGCCAAGGGAATCGCTGCTTAGCACAGGTGGCTGCTTAATAGAGGTAAAATGTATAATAAAACAACATAGTGGGAATCTGGAAACTGGCTGCTTAATACATGTTGGCTGCTTAATGGAGGTGACCACTAACGCAGGTGTGACTGTATAGCCTTTATTTTACCCAACATGCAAAGAGTTAAAACTGTACGCTTGATTTAACCATATTTTATTGTATATGTAGTACATTCGACAATACAATATTACATACGAGCTTGAATCAGATGTGAAATAAGTTAACATATTATAAGGCACTTATATACATGTGTGTAACATAGCAAAAGGGTCGGGCCACAAGTTATAACCAACACTAGAAAACGGCACTTCCCAATAATCAAACTTTATTTAACAAAATGTGCAATATCGTCTCACTACTATCAATTATAGTTTATCTATGTTGATATTGAATAACTGGAAACTAATAAACATAAATTTACGAAATTTGGCTGTACGCTTATTTACTGAAACACTTGTGAAACACTGATTTAATGTTGGTTATAACATGTGGACCGACCCGTTTGCAATGTTACACAAATGGATGTATGCATCTTATACATTGTTAATTTCTATTCTGTATCATGCATGCATGTCAACTGTACTGTTTAATATGCATATGCAATAAGATATGGTTAAATCAAATACTGGTTACATGATAATTCCATGGACAACAACAACGTTTCTAAGAAATTGCGACTGTCATTGATTTGATAATATTTGATTGCTCTATATACATGTATATAACAATAACAATTAGCAACCATACTTGCTTGATAATATTGTATTGCTCTATATACATGTATATAACAATAACAATTAGCAACCATACTTGCTTGATAATATTGTATTGCTCTATATACATGTATATAACAATAACAATTAGCAACCATACTTGCTTGATAATATTGTATTGCTCTATATACATGTATATAACAATAACAATCGTAAACCGATAAATAATTAGCAAATGGGTTGGGCCACAAGTTCTGACAACATTAGTGATTGACCCTCCTGACAACATTAGTGATTGACCCTCCTGACAACATTAGTGATTGGCCCCCTCCCCACAGTCATTTTGAACAGGAGCTTAACTTTTAAGTCAAATTATTTGCTTTTTGGAGAGAGAGAGTTAAAATCAACACTTACTTGAATAAAGACAGTGTCCCACCTGGAAGACTGTCGGCTTTTCTGAAATGAGAAACAATGTTGTTATTATTTATTGGTTATTCGTAGCAGCGCTTCTAGAACTGTCTTAGTCATTTGATTTTTTTTTATTGGAAAATTTGCAAATACAGAAGACGCTCCAATTCCAGAAGCATTCCTGGAACTTTCACATGCCCGTTGTATAGCACCGATACGTGTACACGGGACCTTGGTTTATAGTCCCATCTGCCCGGTGTATAGCACCGATACATGTACACGAGACCTTGGTTTATAGTCCCATCTGAAAGACTAATAATATTATTAGGGTCATTCGCAGTCCAACGTGTTAGCTGCAGCAATCATGGAATGTAATTTGTCATTCCCCTTTTACAGAGATCATGGAATGTAATTTGGCATTCCCCTTTTACAGCAATCATGGAATGTAATTTGTCATTCCCCTTTTACAGATATCATGGAATGTAATTTGGCATTCCCCTTTTACAGCAATCATGGAATGTAATTTGGCATTCCCCTTTTACAGCAATCATGGAATGTAATTTGGCATTCCCCTTTTACAGCAATCATGGAATGTAATTTGGCATTCCCCTTTTACAGCAATCATGGAATGTAATTTGGCATTCCCCTTTTACAGCAATCATGGAATGTAATTTGGCATTCCCCTTTTACAGCAATCATGCAATGTAATTTGGCATTCCCCTTTTACAGCAATCATGGAATGTAATTTGGCATTCCCCTTTTACAGCAATCATGGAATGTAATTTGGCATTCCCCTTTTACAGCAATCATGGAATGTAATTTGGCATTCCCCTTTTACAGCAATCATGCAATGTAATTTGGCATTCCCCTTTTACAGCAATCATGCAATGTAATTTGGCATTCCCCTTTTACAGCAATCATGCAATGTAATTTGGCATTCCCCTTTTACAGCAATCATGGAATGTAATTTGGCATTCCCCTTTTACAGCAATCATGCAATGTAATTTGGCATTCCTCTTTTACAGCAATCATGCAATGTAATTTGGCATTCCCCTTTTACAGCAATCATGGACTGTAATTTGGCATTCCCCTTTAACAGCAATCATGGAATGTAATTTGGCATTCCCCTTTTACAGCAATCATGCAATGTAATTTGGCATTCCCCTTTTACAGCAATCATGGAATGTAATTTGGCATTCCCCTTTTACAGCAATCATGCAATGTAATTTGGCATTCCCCTTTTACAGCAACCATGGAATGTAATTTGGCATTCCCCTTTTACAGAGATCATGGAATGTAATTTGGCATTCCCCTTTTACAGAGATCATGGAATGTAATTTGGCATTCCCCCTTTTACAGCAATCATGGAATGTAATTTGACATTCCCCTTTTACAGATATCATGGAATGTAATTTGGCATTCCCCTTTTACAGCAATCATGCAATGTAATTTGGCATTCCCCTTTTACAGCAATCATGCAATGTAATTTGGCATTCCCTTTTTACAGCAATCATGGAATGTAATTTGGCATTCCCTTTTACAGCAACCATGGAATGTAATTTGGCATTCCCCTTTTATTTCAGCAATCATGCAATGTAATTTGGCATTCCCTTTTACAGCAATCTGGAATGTAATTTGGCATTCCCTTTTACAGCAATCATGCAATGTAATTGGCATTCCCCTTTTACAGCAATCATGGAATGTAATTTGGCATTCCCCTTTTACAGCAATCATGGAATGTAATTTGGCATTCCCCTTTTACAGCAATCATGCAATGTAATTTGGCATTCCCCTTTTACAGCAATCATGCAATGTAATTTGGCATTCCCCTTTTACAGCAATCATGCAATGTAATTTGGCATTCCCCTTTTACAGCAATCATGGAATGTAATTTGGCATTCCCCTTTTACAGCAATCATGGAATGTAATTTGGCATTCCCCTTTTACAGCAATCATGCAATGTAATTTGGCATTCCCCTTTTACAGCAATCATGGAATGTAATTTGGCATTCCCCTTTTACAGCAATCATGCAATGTAATTTGGCATTCCCCTTTTACAGCAATCATGCAATGTAATTTGGCATTCCCCTTTTACAGCAATCATGGAATGTAATTTGGCATTCCCCTTTTACAGCAATCATGCAATGTAATTTGGCATTCCCCTTTTACAGCAACCATGGAATGTAATTTGGCATTCCCCTTTTACAGAATCATGGAATGTAATTTGGCATTCCCCTTTTACAGCAATCATGGAATGTAATTTGGCATTCCCCTTTTACAGCGATCATGGAATGTAATTTGGCATTCCCCTTTTACAGCAATCATGGAATGTAATTTGACATTCCCCTTTTACAGATATCATGGAATGTAATTTGGCATTCCCCTTTTACAGCAATCATGCAATGTAATTTGGCATTCCCCTTTTACAGCAATCATGCAATGTAATTTGGCATTCCCTTTTTACAGCAATCATGAATGTAATTTGGCATTCCCTTTTACAGCAACCATGGAATGTAATTTGGCATTCCCCTTTTACAGAGATCATGGAATGTAATTTGGCATTCCCCTTTTACAGCAATCATGCAATGTAATTTGGCATTCCCTTTTACAGCAATCATGGAATGTAATTTGGCATTCCCCTTTTACAGAGATCATGGAATGTAATTTGGCATTCCCTTTTTACAGCAATCATGCAATGTAATTTGGCATTCCCCTTTTACAGCAATCATGGAATGTAATTTGGCATTCCCTTTTACAGAGATCATGGAATGTAATTTGGCATTCCCTTTTACAGCAATCATGCAATGTAATTTGGCATTCCCTTTTACAGCAACCATGGAATGTAATTTGGCATTCCCCTTTTACAGAGATCATGGAATGTAATTTGGCATTCCCTTTTTACAGCAATCATGCAATGTAATTTGGCATTCCCTTTTACAGCAACCATGGAATGTAATTTGGCATTCCCCTTTTACAGAGATCATGGAATGTAATTTGGCATTCCCTTTTTACAGCAATCATGCAATGTAATTTGGCATTCCCCTTTTACAGCAATCATGGAATGTAATTTGGCATTCCCCTTTTACAGAGATCATGGAATGTAATTTGGCATTCCCTTTTTACAGCAATCATGCAATGTAATTTGGCATTCCCTTTTACAGCAATCATGGAATGTCATGAGATGTATTGTTGAGTTTTGTATTACCTCCCTTGGCAGATAAAGTCCAGATTTATCCAGAAATGTAGATTGATCCATTTAGTTGGAATCCTTTGTGATTACTGTTGTTCCCTAACCAAATGTTGCGGTATGATGAATGTGATTTTCTCAAAATCAAGTTAATTCATTTATTACAAATAATCACAGTAAAATATCCATTGGATATGCTGTAGGATATCTGTCGAGATTTAATAATTTAATAATTATAAGCTGAGATAACGGATGCATATGGTGCAAAGGAAACAACGATAAAAACAGAGGAAACCAATTAAGAGGATCAATCTATTTTTAGGAGTATTCAGGGGCAGTAACTGACTATAACTAATGTTTCTCATTCGATATTTCCCTTTTCAAAGGAAACAACGATAAAAACAGAGGAAACCAATTAAGAGGATCAATCTATTTTTAGGAGTATTCAGGGGCAGTAACTGACTATAACTAATGTTTCTCATTCGATATTTCCCCTTTCAAAGCAATCAACGATAAAAACAAAACCACCAAATTCAACACTCCCAAACGATATTTTTTTATTTTCACGAAAATGCCATTAAAAGCCGTTTAAAGGCAGTGAAATATTGCACCATCTAATGGTAAACAAGAATGTACTTGTGTATGTGGCAGGTGACATTGAGGAATTGCTCAGGTAGATTTTATGACAATACATTCATGTTACCACAGCTAACAGCTAGTGCCACCAAGAAATTAATGTTTAATGTACATTCATTATTTACCCCCCTAAGAACATAAAACTACTCCGATAATGTGTATCAAGTTTCCGCTTCCTAATTACATCAAATCTTTACGACACTCGATATTTAAATTTGATGTTGACATCTGCACACTCAGGGTTCCTCCTCTCCGAATTTTTGTCTGTGCCACTTCTGTCGCCAATTTAAAAAATCTGGAGCCAGTTTGGAAAACTTGGAGCCAACTAAGAGCCACCCACATACATGTAGTTCATATTCGAAGCCATGTATTTGACAAAAAAACTTGTGTCAAATATTTTCGGCAATTCACATTATTTAGTGGCAGTATTTGTTTTGTCGAAATTGACGCCATTTAACTCAATGTGATATGACTGGTCTAAGATTTGCTCTTGGCTCAACCAATCAGAATGTTCGAGTTTGAGATTGAAGAAAGGTTTTGCAACACCGAGGTTATAAAACATTTCTCAGATCTCAAACTCGAGCTCGAGTAATTTGATTGGTTGATTCTCAGATTTTCACTCGCCTCAACCAATCAGGCATATAAACACAGGACAATCTGAGACGATACCCAACAATGTATAACAGTCTTTTTTTCAAGTTTATAAAGTTCTGCCCGCCCGAAGGTTGCTCACCGTGTACCTTGCACAACTTAACCCTTTCCTTCATAGCTATTTAAGTTAATATACTATTATATCTCAATACAAACGACAACGATTTAGCTATCATGCAGTGGATAAATAGTCGCCATATCTATCCCACCTCCATAGATAGTACTGGGACTACTGGCCTTTATTATGAACATTGGTTTGGCTACTACATTGTCAATGTATGTCGTATCGGTAATGGCGTCAAGAGGTGCTTCTATGAAGGAAAGGGTTTATGAACATAGGTTTGGCTACTACATTGTCAATGTATGTCGTATTGGTAATGGCGTCAAGAGGTGCTTCTATGAGGGAAAGGGTTTATGAACATTGGTTTGGCTACTACATTGTCAATGTATGTCGTATTGGTAATGGCATCAAGAGGTGCTTCTATGAGGGAAAGGGTTTATGAACATTGGATTGGCTACTACATTGTCAATGTATGTCGTATTGGTAATGGCATCAATAGGTGCTTCTATGAGGGAAAGGGTTAATGAACATTGGTTTGGCTACTACATTGTCAATGTATGTCGTATTGGTAATGGCGTCAAGAGGTGCTTCTATGAGGGAAAGGGTTTATGAACATTGGTTTGACTACTACATTGTCAATGTATGTCGTATTGGTAATGGCGTCAAGAGGTGCTTCTATGAGGGAAAGGGTTTATGAACATAGGTTTGACTACTACATTGTCAATGTATGTCGTATTGGTAATGGCGTCAAGAGGTGCTTCTATGAGGGAAAGGGTTTATGAACATTGGTTTGGCTACTACATTGTCAATGTATGTCATATTGGTAATGGTATCAAGAGGTGCTTCTGTGAGGGAAAGGGTTAAACAAAATTTCTCGGGGCTAAAGATGTATATTTACCCCTCAGAGTAGAGAGTTTTCGCAAAAACAGTGGATTTTGAAGTGAGAAGTAGATTGCTGTACTAATGGCAAATGAGAACAATAAATGAATTGCAGTCTCTCACACCAACTGAGAAGGTATTAACCTTCGACGCAGACCTATAAACACACACAAGTTGAGAAGGCAGTGACACAGAGTCCACAATAAGAACATTGTAGACATTAACTATATTTCTGAACATTCTAGACTATTTACGGAACAATTTAATAAAGTGATCAGTCCATCATACGAGATCTCATACCAGAGAAAACCTATTGACTACAACCTACAATGTAACACTACCAATAATGCAACAGTTTTGCTGATTTTATCTCGGGCATATATTCGATTATAGCCATTATTATTTATTAATATTAATGGCAAACTTGGACCATAAATTTTCGCTACTTTGACAGATACTGCTATTGTTACTAGAACACTTTACGGAACTGTGATATAATTTTTCTCTGGTGTTTTTACAGACTGGCCACAGACGTGAATCAATAGCTGTCAACTGTAGATGGAATGCTAACCCAAGTGAAACTAAGCACTGGAAAATAAACTGTAAAACTGAGGTTCAGCCTGAAAAATACTTGTTTCCTGTGGTTTATGGAGACTCGACTGGAATTCCAGAGTTAACCATTGAATTTTCCACTGGAATAAAAGTGTTTTGCTTGCTTGTTTTGGGGTCAAAGTGTAATAAGGTCTCACAATAGCTCATGTCATACAGCGACTGCATCTATTGTCCCGGTGCTCGCAATACGTCACGGACGAGCACCTGCGGTCTTCAACCCAGGTAGAATCACCTACTCAATTTGATCCGACAGCGGTGAGGGGCAAGTGACATGAAGTCAACGGCCTTATCCACCTGGCCACAGACCTTACAGGCCTGGAATATAAGTGTAACTCACTGGATTATCCACTCGAATTCCAGCGAAAAAAACAGTTGTTTGTCCAAGACACGGTGAAATTCTTAACTTGAAACCAATGATTTCTCTCCTGGAATTCCAGTGTTCATTTTCATCCTTACCAATATTAAATGTGGGTGGGGTAGCATCAAACTGACGTGCAAGACAGTTCATGAGCATGCTTTTTTCTTCGCTTCGTTGATAAATTGTGATTATCTATTATTCTATAGAGCTGCATGAAAACGATGATCATATTTGTTGATGTTTATTATCGCTCCTACCTGAAACGTTAGGGGCAGTAACTGGGTATGGGTTATACGTACAACAGGGGCAGTAACTGGGTATGGGTTATACGTACAACAGGGGCAGTAACTGGGTATGGGTTATACATACAACAGGGGCAGTAACTGGGTATGGGTTATACATACAACAGGGGCAGTAACTGGGTATGGGTTATACATACAACAGGGGCAGTAACTGGGTATGGGTTATACATACAACAGGGGCAGTAACTGGGTATGGGTTATATGTACAACAGGGGCAGTAACTGGGTATGGGTTATACGTACAACTGGGGCAGTAACTGGGTATGGGTTATACGTACAACAGGGGCAGTAACTGGGTATGGGTTATACGTACAACAGGGGCAGTAACTGGGTATGGGTTATACGTACAACAGGGGCAGTAATTGGGTATGGGTTATACGTACAACAGGGGCAGTAACTGGGTATGGGTTATACATACAACAGGGGCAGTAACTGGGTATGGGTTATACATACAACAGGGGCAGTAACTGGGTATGGGTTATACATACAACAGGGGCAGTAACTGGGTATGGGTTATACATACAACAGGGGCAGTAACTGGGTATGGGTTATACATACAACAGGGGCAGTAACTGGGTATGGGTTATATGTACAACAGGGGCAGTAACTGGGTATGGGTTATACATACAACAGGGGCAGTAACTGGGTATGGGTTATACGTACAACAGGGGCAGTAACTGGGTATGGGTATACGACAAGGGGCAGTAATGGGTATGGGTATACGTACAACAGGGGCAGTAACTGGGTATGGGTTATATGTACAACAGGGGCAGTAACTGGGTATGGGTTATACGTACAACAGGGGCAATAACTGGGTATGGGCTATACGTACAACAGGGGCAGTAACTGGGTATGGGTTATATGTACAACAGGGGCAATAACTGGGTATGGGTTATACGTACAACAGGGGCAGTAACTGGGTATGGATTATACGTACAACAGGGGCAGTAACTGGGTATGGGTTATACGTACAACAGGGGCAGTAACTGGGTATGGGTTATACGTACAACAGGGGCAGTAACTGGGTATGGGCTATACGTACAACAGGGGCAGTAACTGGGTATGGGTTATACGTACAACAGGGGCTGTAATTGGGTATGGGTTATACATACAACGGGGGCAGTAACTGGGTATGGGTTATATGTACAACAGGGGCAGTAACTGGGTATGGGTTATACGTACAACAGGGGCAGTAACTGGGTATGGGTTATACGTACAACAGGGGCTGTAACTGGGTATAAAGTTTGCAGATGTGACCAAATGTGTTCTATATATTCCATATCGTAAAGTTTGTAGACGTGACCAAAGTGTGTTCTATATATTCCATATCGTAAAGTTTGCAGACGTGACCAAAGTGTGTTCTATATATTCCATATCGTAAAGTTTGTAGACGTGACCAAAATGTGTTCTATATATTCCTAGGGTCAGGTTCCCAGATACAAACCCATTTTTATAACCTTATATATAATTTTTTATGTACCTCAAATCTGTTCAAAATTCCTTCTCAAGATTAGATGAAAAAGATCTTTTGATGATGTATATACATTGAGCAACAGCTCTCGTCCAATCTTTCAATTCAATCATCAAATCTTTCATTTTTTTTTTTTGCCTGTGTAAAATGTGGAAAATACCAACAGCAAAAAAATAATCAAACATACATGGAAATAGCTGTCCATTGGCAGTGATAAATTCCACAAAAATGAAAAAATTATCAAAATGAACCCTGACTTGTGGTGTTTCTCACTCAGTCAAACTATTTCCAGAATGCTGTGGTTTTTTTAGTGGAACAAAAACCAGGCCCCACAATTCAGATATTTCTTGAGATTTCGGAACAGATCAACCCGATAAGTGGAAAAGTCTGCGCAGAGATCGGCAGAGAAATCTTTGCAGAAGAATTATTTTGACACTGATGGGGAGAGATGGCAAAATGTGATAACTGTATGAAAAATGTGATAAATATCCTGGCTATATATTCCATCAATGTAATGAATGATTACTGCTGGCTACATACTGCTCACACAGTTTTTATCTCAATTATTTAAACTTTGCTTCTGTTAATTGTCAGATTTTCAGATACAGATGCAAACCAGAGTACAACTGGGTATGGGCTATACAATGAGAGACATCCCTGATTACCTCCCTTGGCAGATAAAAGTCCGAATTATCTCGAAATGCATATTGATCCTTTTAGTTGGAATCCTTTGTTTTTACTGTTGTCCCCTAAACAAGATGTTGCTGTATGATCATTGTGATTTGATCAAAATCGTGTTTATTAATTAATTGATTACAATTTTTTACGGTAAAGCACCCATTGACTATATATATCTGTCCAGATTTAATAATTTAACAATCAGACGAGGAGATGAGGAAACGGATGCAAATTGATAGTGTGTGGTGCAAAGGAAAAAAAGGATAATAACAGAGGAAACCAATGAAGAGGACCTATATACTCTTAAATAGCATGATGTGCAAAGGAAATACCGATGTCAAAACAGAGAAAACCAATGAAGAGGACCTATATACTCTTAAATAGCATGATGTGCAAAGGAAATACCGATGTCAAAACAGAGGAAACCAAATAAAAAGGACATATACACTGTTAGAGTATTCAGGGGAAGTAACTGACCGATGTCAAAACAGAGGAAACCACTTAAGAGGACCTATATTCTTTTAGAGTATTCAGGGGAAGTAACTGACCGATGTCAAAACAGAGGAAACCACTTAAGAGGACCTATATTCTTTTAGAGTATTCAGGGGAAGTAACTGACCGATGTCAAAACAGAGGAAACCACTTAAGAGGACATATACACTGTTAGAGTATTCAGGGGAAGTAACTGACCGATGTCAAAACAGAGGAAACCACTTAAGAGGACCTATATTCTTTTAGAGTATTCAGGGGCAGTAACTGACCAATGTCAAAACAGAGGAAACCACTTACAGGCACACTGACAGAACCACCGATATTTCGCAAAGCCAGCTGCAAAGAATTTGATGTAAATGTTACCGGAACAAAAGCCAGAACAAATCAAATTAGAACGGGGTTATTTAGTAGATGCAAGCGAAAACAGGACCGTGTTTAGGACCGTGTTTAGGACCGTGTCTAAATCGACTCAAATACAGATTCAGCAACCAGACATAAACGCAACTTACGTCTATCGGCAACAAAAATTAGAGCCGACTTTATGGATGAAATGAGGTGCAATATCCAACAATAGGGAATTACTTACGTGGTGGAGAATTAAATTTGGGCATAAACTCCTTAAGTCTTTCCAATCTATTGTTATATTTTGGCAGCTCGTTTATTATAGGGTAGGTAATCGTACCCACGTGTCAGTATTATAATTAATCGTATGATATATATATTTTATGTAAACAATTAGATCATTAATCATGATAGCCCAAATGCTTCATAAATTCCATGAATAACTGACGACTTCTGTACCCACAGTATCGCATGTCTCCCAAAATAATACTGTCAGTTATTCTTTGGTCTTTTTAAAGCTTTTTCTCTTTCTTTAAATGGAAAAATAAAACTTTGATTCATATGTAAGTTTAACCTACTGTTAACCTTAATGCCTCCATTTACAAATTTACGATCAGTTTGTAAATATATAGCGGATATTTGCTTGTTTCAGTGTATGATCGAATTCTATTTCACTGAATGAACATTGAATGCATAATTATCTATCATGAGTAACGTTTAAAACCCAGTGCTCATGAGTGAAATATAATTACACCATTGACTTGACGCTTTCCTACATGGAGATTTAGGTTAATATACTACTATATCTCCATACAAACGACAGCCATTTAACCCTTTCCTTCATAGAGATTTAGGTTAATATACTATTATATCTCCATACAAACGACAGCCATTTAACCCTTTCCTTCATAGAGATTTAGGTTAATATACTATTATATCTCCATACAAACGACAGCCATTTAGCTATCATGCAGTGGATAAGTAGTCGCCATATCTATCCCAACTCCATAGATATTACTGGGACTACATAGAGATTTAGGTTAATATACTATTATATCTCCATACAAACGACAACTATTTAGCTATCATGCAGTCTGGCCTTTATTATGAACATTGGTTTGGTTACTACATTGTCAATGTTTGGCATTTTGGTAATGGCATCAAGAGGTGCTTCCATGAGGGAAAGGGTTTATGAACATTGGTTTAACTACTACATTGTTAATGTATGTCATATTGGTAATGGCATCAAGAGGTGCTTCTATGAGGGAAAGGGTTTATGAACATTGGTTTGGCTACTACATTGTCAATGTATGTCGTATTGGTAATGGCGTCGAGAGGTGCTTCTATGAGGGAAAGGATTAACATTGTGCTAGCTCTAAATTATGTTTCTTATATTTTCGCTTTCATATGTTGAACTGTGTACATCATAGTATGTTGTACATGCACTAAAATTAATACAGTTGAACCCCTCAAAAACCGGATTCTCTCTAAAGCGGATTTCCTTCCAAGCCAGGCAATTTTTCCGATAGCGATATTTTTCATTCTTTACGCATCCTCTATTAACTGGAACCCCTCTTTTATGAACACCGGACAAGTTTAACCCTTTCAACACCACAGACCTCTAAATAGGCTTACAAAAAGTGTAGATCCAGATGAGCCGGCTCGTGACGAGCCGTCTCATCAGGATCTGCACTTTTTGCCAGTGATATGACTATTTTTAGACATAATTACCCATGAGGGAAAGGGTTAAACAAACAAATTTTCTTGTTATTTTATGCTGAACAATGTTTTTATGATAGAAAATGATGCAATCGTGTGTAGCCAAATCATGCTAGGACGGAGTTTGCACCAAGCTGTAGCAGTTACGATTGTGCTCTTAGGCAAGGCACTTGAATTCCACATAGCTGGGTGGATTACATCGGGATTGAGTGTGTCCCAAAAACAGAATGGGACCTGTCAGTCATAATCAGTAGCTTATTATTCGGCAGTATTAAATAGAAAAAAAGAGAATATCTCAGTGTGCAGCAAATTCTAAAACTAATAGCATACGGCGCTACTATATACGAGAAACTACTGTATTGTCGAGAAACTACTGTAATGTCGATAAACTACTGTATTGTCGAGAAACTACTGTATTGTCGATAAACTACTGTAATGTCGAGAAACTACTGTATTGTCGAGAAACTACTGTATTGTCGAGAGAAACTACTGTATTGTCAAGAGAAACTACTGTATTGTCGAGAAACTACTGTATTGTCGAGAAACTACTGTATTGTCGAAACTACTGTATTATCGAGAGAAACTACTGTATTGTCGAGAAACTACTGTATTGTCGAGAAACTACTGTATTGTCGAGAGAAACTACTGTATTGTCGAGAGAAACCACTGTATTGTCGAGAGAAACCACTGTATTGTCGAGAAACTACTGTAATGTCGAGAGAAACTACTGTATTGTCGAGAAACTACTGTAATGTCGAGAAACTACTGTATTGTTGAGAAACTACTGTATTGTCGATAAACTACTGTAATGTCGAGAAACTACTGTATTGTCGAGAAACTACTGTAATGTCGAGAGAAACTACTGTATTGTCGAGAAACTACTGTAATGTCGAGAAACTACTGTATTGTCGAGAGAAACTACTGTAGTGTCGAGAAACTACTGTATTGTCGAGAGAAACTACTGTATTGTCGAGAGAAACTACTGTATTGTCGAGAGAAACTACTGTATTGTCGAGAGAAACTACTGTATTGTCGAGAGAAACTACTGTATTGTCGAGAAACTACTGTATTGTCGAGAAACTACTGTCATGTCGAGAAACTACTGTCATGTCGAGAAACTACTGTCATGTCGAGAAACTACTGTATTGTCGAGAAACTACTGTATTGTCGAGAAACTACTGTAATGTCGAGAGAAACTACTGTATTGTCGAGAGAAACTACTGTCATGTCGAGAAACTACTGTATTGTCGAGAAACTACTGTCATGTCGAGAAACTACTGTCATGTCGAGAAACTACTGTATTGTCGAGAAACTACTGTCATGTCGAGAAACTACTGTCATGTCGAGAAACTACTGTATTGTCGAGAGAAACTACTGTCATGTCGAGAAACTACTGTCATGTCGAGAAACTACTGTATTGTCGAGAGAAACTACTGTCATGTCGAGAAACTACTGTCATGTCGAGAAACTACTGTATTGTCGAGAGAAACTACTGTCATGTCGAGAAACTACTGTCATGTCGAGAAACTACTGTATTGTCGAGAGAAACTACTGTCATGTCGAGAAACTACTGTCATGTCGAGAAACTACTGTATTGTCGAGAGAAACTACTGTCATGTCGAGAAACTACTGTCATGTCGAGAAACTATGGTATTGTCGAGAGAAACTACTGTCATGTCGAGAAACTACTGTCATGTCGAGAAACTACTGTATTGTCGAGAGAAACTACTGTCATGTCGAGAAACTACTGTCATGTCGAGAGAAACTACTGTAATGTTGAGAGAAACTACTGTAATGTCGAGAGAAACTACTGTAATGTCGAGAAACTACTGTATTGTCGAGAAACTACTGTCATGTCGAGAAACTACTGTAATGTCGAGAGAAACTACTGTCCCAAAAATAAAGTGTTTGTGAGCTACTTCAACAAACCTCTAGAACCATATGCCAAACAAATTCTGCACAAACATCTCTCACATTTCTAACTGAACAAAAAGTTGAGCTATTAATCATATCAATTAGTGGCAGTTTGGCCCATGGTACATGGCGCTACGAAAATAATTGACAGGAAGTACCATCACCTATACAGCCTACCCATTTACATATCTTCCGTTAAAACAACAGGTGTGTGTACATAATTGCAAAATTAATTCCCCTAGAGATGGATATGCAGCCACACAACCTCTGTTGGTGAAATTTTCTCCACTTATCAATCAATGGCTAACAAGTCCATGACATTTTTCATTCAGTTCAAAGCCAAACGAAAATAAAAATCAGCATCTTTAGAGGGGAAAGATTGGATTGCAATTAGTGGACAGTTGTTTCGTTTATAGTTTTAGTCAGAAAAATGAATTCATTTCATTCAGTGAACCAAACAGAACAATCTTTAGAATTTGGAAGAAGAAACATTTGTGGACATTGAGAACATTCTATATCAGGCCTGAATACATTGTTTAATGAATGATTACAGGTGGAAATTATCTGCCATTAACTTAACTATGCAAATTCTTTGTTCCGTTTTCCCCCCCAAAGATTTGCCTGAGAATGACATTGAGGCTGTTACACTTAATGAGGGTATTAGATCATGATACAAGGGTAGCAAGATGGCTCTGGCTTACTTGCCCCTGTCATATTGTTCAACAATAGCAATCCAATAGCAAACCTAAGCCACGCTGCTAAATCTTCATTTTTGCCCTATCCCACAATGTTGAAGAAACCTTTTTAAAAAGTTTTTATATCTGGATTACATACAAAATGCGATGTGTTGGCCTGGTTCACTCATACTAATAGATAAATGGAGACAATACCTCCATTGGATGTAATACACATTAACACTGTCATGTGGAAGTCATGATAGCGCAGTGGTTGCGCATTCGCTTCATGTGCGAAAGGCCCAGAATTCGAGCCCAGCTGGAGCCGTTACGATTGTACCCTTAGGCAAGAAGGCATTTAAATTCCACATACCTCTCCCTCGTGGCGATGGATTCCACCAGGAATGAGGTCTCGAGAGTGATTAATATAAGTTATAAGAACTTGTTTCGCAATCGAGCTAAAATCAATTTGTATGAACTAGCACTGTCATAAAGACACCGACCTCGATCAGCTATTTGAAATGCTAATGCAGTTACTGACACTACTCAACTTCTGACAAATTTCTTAAATTTGTTGCTACATATACCAATAGAAATCACTATTTCAATATTTAACTCGTTGATAATTGAATTATCGTCCATTGTGTGGCCTTTATGTCATACAGTCAAGCGCGCCGATGACTGTGCTGCCTGCCTGTCGCTTTTAGCGGATGAAAACCCTTTTTTATGGTTAAACGGCATGCTAAATCAAACTGTGTGTTTGCAAGTTATCTTGTTTGTGATTTGACAGGCGGTGTGAGCGTAAAATGTATACGTTGTAACAATTTTCTACGGCGAACGTCTTTAAATTTGTTGCTACATATATAAATTGAAATAGAAAGCACTATTGAATGATTATAATCTATTGTTTTTATGTTTATTTACGGCTACCGGTTGGTTGCCCATATGAGCTAGCGACGCCTCCTGAAGAGATTAGTCATTTAAGATTTTTGGAGGATGGTGCAATGATACAGATAGAGACCCATTCCAGATTCTCCTCTGGTTCTTTTACGTGCACGGTGTAAAGCACTGACACCAGACCTCGGTTTAACGTCCCATCTGAAAGCCTGTTAATTTTATTAAGGTCAGACAGGGGATCAAATCTGTGATCCCTGAATTACCAGTCCAACGTGTTAATCACTGGACTACAGATCTATAATCCCTTGGGTCAGGGGGGCTTGATATATGAATTGCACAGAGATTAACCCTTTCAACACTACAGACCACTAAATAGGCTTACAAAAAGTGTAGAACCAGATGAGCCGGTCTCATCAAGATCTGCACTTTTTGCCAGTAATATTACTATTTTAGACGAAATTATCCATTTTGATAAATGAACTGGTCCAAATGTAATTTTCTGATTAATTTACTGGTCTGAATATAACATGGACCAGTCCATGTCAGTTACTTGGTGTTGAATGGATCAGTCCATGTCAGTTACTTGGTGTTGAATGGATCAGTCCATGTCAGTTACTTGGTGTTGAATGGATCAGTCCATGTCAGTTACTTGGTGTTGAATGGATCAGTCCATGTCAGTTACTTGGTGTTGAATTCAAGAGTTTATGTATTGGGATTCGTGCACGATACAATCAGCCACACTCCAGAAGCGACTCCTCTGGTTCTTCTACATGCCTGCTGCACGGCTCATCTGGTTCTTCTACGTGCCTGCTGCACGGCTCATCTGGTTCTTCTATGTGCCTGCTGCACGGCTCATCTGGTTCTTCTACGTGCCTGCTGCACGGCTCCTCTGGTTCTTCTATGTGCCTGGTGCATGGCTCCTCTGGTTCTTCTATTTGCCTGGTGCACGGCTCCTCTGGTTCTTCTACATGCCTGGTGCCCAGATCCTCTGGTTCTTCTACATGCCATGGTGCCCAGCTCCTCTGGTTCTTCTATTTGCCTGCTGCATGGCTCCTCTGGTTCTTATATGTGCCTGGTGCATGGCTCCTCTGGGTCTTCTACATGCCTGGTCCCAGGCTCATCTGGTTCCTCTACATGCCATGGTGCCCAGCTCCTCTGGTTCTTCTATTTGCCTGCTGCACAGCTCCTCTGGTTCTTCTATGTGCCTGGTGCATGGCTCCTCTTGTTCTTCTACATGCCTGGTCCCAGGCTCATCTGGTTCCTCTACATGCCATGGTGCCCAGCTCCTCTTGTTCTTCTACATGCCTGGTGCCCAGATCCTCTGGTTCTTCTACATGCCATGGTGCCCAGCTCCTCTGGTTCTTCTACATGCCTGGTGCCCAGATCCTCTGGTTCTTCTACATGCCATGGTGCCCAGCTCCTCTGGTTCTTCTATTTGCCTGCTGCACAGCTCATCTGGTTCTTCTATGTGCCTGGTGCACGGCTCCTCTGGTTCTTCTACATGCCTGGTGCCCAGATCCTCTGGTTCTTCTACATGCCATGGTGCCCAGCTCCTCTGGTTCTTCTACATGCCTGGTCCCAGGCTCATCTGGTTCTTCTACGTGCCTAGTGCCCGGCTCCTCTGGTTCTTCTACGTGCCTGGTACTTGTGGATCTAGTGGATCATGGATGTAAACAACTCATCCAGGAAGGCAACCTCTCATTCCATAGAGTACAACACAATACCCCCATATGGCCTTGGCCGATGATGTAAGATATACCATCAGGCTATCTCAAAATTCTGCACAAATTTCAGTCTCACACCAAGACGGTTTTAATTCTCTTGGATTTGAACAGGATTTTCCATTAATAACTTAAACACGGGTCTTTGCAAGGTGCAGTCCATTTATTAACTTATTTATCACGTATTTTGACAAGCTTTTATAAAAGCCAGTAATCCAGGGGGCTTTTGCAAGATATTAATGAAGGCGGACAGGACAAGTGTAACGTTGAAGTAATCAATATAATTCCACGTAAGTCAACGTAAAACTATAAACTGCTTAACCCATTCAACACCAAGTAACTCACATGGACTGGTCCATGATATTCATAAACCAATAAATGAATCAGAAAATCACATTTGGACAAGTTCATTTATCAAAATGGGTAATTATGTCTAAAAATAGTCATATCACTGGCAAAAAGTGCAAATCCTGATGAGACGGCTTGTCACGAGCCGGCTCATCTGGGTCTACACTTTTTGTAAGCCTATTTAGAGGTCTGTGGTGTTGAAAGGGTTAACCTGTCACTGCTGAATAAATTAAACATAACAGCATATCAACCGCAGCATAATACTGAGTCTGACCAGGATCTATGCTGTTTGCTATTCTCCCCAAGTGGTTTGGTTCCACTATCTGAATAGCAAATAGCATAGAGCCGGATCAGATGGCACCTTCTGAACACGTAATGTGAGCCATCTGATCTGGCTCTATGCTATTTGCAAAAACGAATATACTCGGAAATTGAATCTAACTTGCCAAACTTTTCCGGGGGATGTCCCCCGTACTCTCCCCTCACGGCGTCTCAGCGTTACACAACTCGCACTTGAAACTCAAAAGGGCCTCGACAGCTATGCATGAATATGAGTTCATTCACACAGTATCGTATCATCCACATCACTTTTATGCAATTTAACACGTCTCAAGTTTAGAGCACTTGTCATTATTAACATGGTCAATATTTCTTTAGAGTAATCATGAATCAAACTTTTCTCATAGGTGACATGTAAAATACAATTTCCCCCCTCGATCAATCATACTCTACAGAAATAGCTTTATCGCCAATTCCTCCCTTGTACGGATATTGAACAAATATCTGCCGTTGAAATTTTATCGAAATCTTTAAACAAAACTTCTCATATCTACCCGCGGTGAAATCGGCAATGTTTCGGTTGAATTTGACGTTTTCAATTGCTGTTTATACAACGCTAAGTCGGGAAACGTGTTTGTCGCTGACACGTTCAATACATATCTCCCGCACTCGAAGCATATTTACGCTTAAATTTACATCAAAGTTTGTATAATCTTGTTTGGCCAACTCTGTCCTATTTAACTCTGGTAGCGCATTAAGTAATCAGTTGTCTAACTCAATGTGTCAACATAAGTCTCCAGTTTGACAATATAACATGATTTTCTCATAAACTCACTCCATAAGGGGTCATAAGAAGGGATTTATAGTTCCAAATCCCTTCCTGGTGGATGTACGCGACACATTTCCCACTCCACGTGACCCGTCTCTACAGGATTAATAATAAGTGCAATAATGCATGTACCTATTTAAATTCTATCACAAACTATTAAGGGCACATATTTAAATTCTATCACAAACTATTAAGGGCACATATTTAAATTCTATCACAAACTATTAAGGGCACATATTTAAATTCTATCACAAACTATTAAGGGCACATGCCCGAGTGCAACATGGGAGAAATATTCTCCCTCAGCTTCTTTCTTATAGTTATACTTTAGCTTTTCTCTTTTAATACTTTTAACTTCTCTATTATGTTAACTTCTCCCTTATATACTTTAACTTCTCCCTTATATACATTAACTTCTCCCTTATATACATTAACTTCTCCCTTATATACATTAACTTCTTCCTTATATACATTAACTTCTCCCTTATATACATTAACTTCTCCCTTATATACATTAACTTATCCCTTATATACATTAACTTCTCCCTTATATACATTAACTTCTCCCTTATATACATTAACTTCTCCATTATATACATTAACTTCTCCCTTATATACATTAACTTCTCCCTTATATACTTTTAACTTCTCCCTTATATACATTAACTTCTCCCTTATATACTTTTAACTTCTCCCTTATATACATTAACTTCTCCCTTATATACTTTTAACTTCTCCCTTATATACTTTTAACTTCTCCCTTATATACTTTTAACTTCTCCCTTATATACTTTTAACTTCTCCCTTATATACTTTGTGAAAAATTGTGAAAAAAGAGGAATTCTGTCAAACTATTTGGAAAAAAAAAAGAACACCCCACATAAAAATTGAGATTTTTTTTTCTCAACAGCTTGATAATATTTATTTTTCGAGAGTTTAACACAAACAGGGATATCCTCTAAATATAGGAAGATTCACACCCAGGGGAACATGAAAAATAGCAAAAAATCACTTGATTCAACTGATTCAGTGACAACTCACATTCAGTTAGATTATACAAATTTATTTTAGCTCGATTACGAAACAAGTTATTATAACTTATATTAATCACTCTCGAGACCTCATTCCTGATGGAATCCATCGCCACGAGGGAGAGAGAAGAGGCAACGTGGAATTTAAATGCCTTCACATTCAGTTATCTCAATTGATTTTCCTCTTGCTTTGTATCATATATTCATAGTAAAGATAAGTTGTTGTAAAATATATATTATATGTTTATATTATGTAATTGTTAATTATATCATGAAAAAATAAACGGGCTACTCCTGGTAGCTCAAAAAGAAAGAAAAAGTTGTAAGATTGTGTGATTCATTCAATTTCAGCCCATTTTTAGAGAGACGCTGTGAGTGTTTCCTCTATGGTAATGGCTTTTCAAATGAATCAGTCAATCAGACCTCCTATGTACCCGACTGTCCCCCGTACCAGCGTCCCCAGCTCAGTAGTGTATCGACTTACAGTATAAAATATCAAATCACACAGGTGTGAAATTTTCATATTGTCAATGGGTCATTTTTCATCGCAGATTCGAGTGACAATAGATCAAAAGGAAAACAAGGTTTTCTTCCCATCATCCCCATTCCACAAAATTATCCCTAAATCATTATAAACATCCCTTTGAAATTACAGCCCCTTTTGTTCGCTGTGTGACAAGGAATTCATTAATTTCTTATCGGCAAATTGAAAATCCTCTGATGAATTTAGAAATCACCAATCTTACACTGTGAAAGGAATCTTCGTATCAAAGCGAATGTACATTTTAAAGAAAATATTAAGAATTGGAATTTAAGGGTTAATTAATCATGATTTTTTACCAATTTTATTTTTAGGTTATTTATGTAGACTTAGGCAGGCGGCAGCTAGCGTGTTGTGGTAATTTATCAACAGGAAAATAGCCATAGATATGAGGGACGTCAGCAAATATTCAACATCTGAAAGATCAGGGAGGGAAGGATGATCTACAGTGAAACTTGTGTTAGTGGTCACCTCCATTAAGCAGCCAACCTGTATTAAGCAGCCAGTTTCCAGATTCCCAATCGGTTGTTTTATTATACATTTGACTTCTATTAAGCAGCCACCTGTGTTAAGCAGCCACTTTCTCTGACTCCATTGACTGGCTGCTTAAGACAGGTTTGACTGTAGTTATAAGCGGCGTGAAGGATGACCTACTTATAAGCGGCGTGAAGGATGACCTACTTATAAGCGGCGTGAAGGATGACCTACTTATAAGCGGCATGAATGATGACCTACCTATAAGCGGCGTGAATGATGACCTACTTATAAGCGGCATGAAGGATGACCTACTCATAAGCAGCGTGAAGGATGACCTACTTATAAGCAGCGTGAAGGATGACCTACTTATAAGCGGCGTGAAGGATGACCTACTTATAAGCAGCGTGAAGGATGACCTACTTATAAGCGGTGTGAAGGATGACCTACTTATAAGCGGTGTGAAGGATGACCTACTTATAAGCAGCGTGAAGGATGACCTACTTATAAGCAGCGTGAAGGATGACCTACTTATAAGCGTTGTGAAGGATGACCTACTTATAAGCAGCATTAAGGATGACCTACTTATAAGTGGCGTGAAGGATGACCTACTTATAAGCGTTGTGAAGGATGACCTACTTATAAGCAGCGTGAAGGATGACCTACTTATAAGCAGCGTGAAGGATGACCTACTTATAAGCGGCATGAATGATGATCTACTTATAAGCGTCGTGAAGCATGACCTACTTATAAGCAGAGTGAAGGATGATGTAGTTGTATTGTTGTAGGCAATTGGAAGAAGTCTAAAGTATGTGCACTGTAGCAGGAAGTCTAGTGTAGTTGTACTGTTGTAGGTAACTGGAGGAAGCCTAAAGTATGTGCACTGTAGCAGGAAGTCTAGTGTAGTTGTACTGTTGTAGGTAACTGGAGGAAGTCTAAAGTATGTGCACTGTAGCAGGAGTCTAGTGTAGTTGTAATGTTGTAGGTAACTGGAGGAAGTCTAAAGTATGTGCACTGTAGCAGGAAGTCTAATGTAGTTGTACTGTTGTAGGTAACTGGAGGAAGTCTAAAGTATTTGTAATGTTGTATGTAACTGGGGGAAGTCTAAAGTTATGTTATATTTTATGTTATATTTCGGGTTTTACGCCTGCATCAGCACCATTTTGGGCTATATCTCCGGCGGGCAGTTTACTTAACAACACCTTTCCTGGGCAGGCTCCAGCGGTTAACCAGTACTTGGGTGCACCAACCTCCGTAAGAAACTGCCAACTTTTTCATATAAATGAGACACGGCCTGAGCGGGGCTCGAACCCGTGACCATCAGTGATGATAGGTTATAGTGGTATACAAGTCAGCGACCTTAACCACTCGACCACGGAGGCGGACTGGAAGTCTAAAGTATTTGTAATGTTGTATGTAACTGGAGGAAGTCTAAAGTATTTGTAATGTTGTATGTAACTGGAGGAAGTCTAAAGTATTTGTAATGTTGTATGTAACTGGAGGAAGTATAAAGTATTTGTAATGTGTGTAACTGGAGGAAGTCTAAAGTATTTGTAATGTTGTATGTAACTGGAGGAAGTCTAAAGTATTTGTAATGTTGTATGTAACTGGAGGAAGTCTAAAGTATTTGTAATGTTGTATGTAACTGGAGGAAGTCTAAAGTATTTGTAATGTATGTAACTGGAGGAAGTCTAAAGTATTTGTAATGTATGTAACTGGAGGAAGTCTAAAGTATTTGTAATGTTGTATGTAACTGGAGGAAGTCTAAAGTATTTGTAATGTTTTATGTAACTGGGGGAAGTCTAAAGTATTTGTAATGTTGTATGTAACTGGGGGAAGTCTAAAGTATTTGTAATGTATGTAACTGGAGGAAGTCTAAAGTATTTGTAATGTTGTATGTAACTGGAGGAAGTCTAAAGTATTTGTAATGTTGTATGTAACTGGAGGAAGTCTAAAGTATTTGTAATGTATGTAACTGGAGGAAGTCTAAAGTATTTGTAATGTTGTATGTAACTGGAGGAAGTCTAAAGTATTTGTAATGTATGTACTGGGGAAGTCTAAAGTATTTGTATGTATGTAACTGGGGAAGTTAAGTATTTGTAATGTTGTATGTAACTGGAGGAAGTCTAAAGTATTTGTAATGTATGTAACTGGAGGAGTCTAAAGTATTTGTAATGTATGTAACTGGAGGAAGTCTAAAGTATTTGTAATGTTGTATGTAACTGGAGGAAGTATAAAGTATTTGTAATGTATGTAACTGGAGGAAGTCTAAAGTATTTGTAATGTTGTATGTAACTGGAGGAAGTATAAAGTATTTGTAATGTATGTAACTGGAGGAAGTCTAAAGTATTTGTAATGTTGTATGTAACTGGAGGAAGTCTTCTTCAAACAAATAAATAATGTCAACCTTAGTTAACCATCATTTACAAAGTTTACAGAATAGGTGTAAATTTATGCATAACTTTTCATAGTATATAACCAACAATGTATTCTGTGACAGAGTGGCTCATGTGAATTGATTGCCCCCCCCCCCCGGTATGATAACGCTGCAGGGTTCAGCCCTCCTGACACCACATGTGAGCAATCAATCCAAGCTACTTCAATCATCAAGGGTTCCAACCTGGGCGACCTATCTGAAAAAATGCTCAGCGGGATTAATAGGTCAGTGATTCAGCCTGGGCGCCGGGCGGTCTGCCTGATAGAAGGATGTGGGCGCCGGGCGGTCTGCCTGATAGAAGGATCTGGGCGCCGGGCGGTCTGCCTGATAGAAGGATGTGGGCACCGGGCGGTCTGCCTGATAGAAGGATGTGGGCGCCAGGCGGTCTGCCTGATAGAAGGATGTGGGCAGTGGGCGGTCTGCCTAATAGAAGGATGTGGGCGGCCTGCCTGATAGAAGGATGTGGGCGCCGGCGGTCTGCCTGATAGAAGGATGTGGGCGCCGGGCGGTCTGCCTGATAGAAGGATGTGGGCGCCGGGCGGTCTGCCTGATAGAGGATGTGGGCGCCTGGTGGTCTGCCTGATAGAAGGATGTGGGGCAGCGGGCGGTCTGCCTAATAGAAGGATGTGGGCGGCCTGCCTGATAGAAGGATGTGGGCGCCGGGCGGTCTGCCTGATAGAAGGATGTGGGCGCCGGGCGGTCTGCCTGATAGAAGGATGTGGGCGCCGGGCGGTTCTGCCTGATAGAAGGATGTGGGCGCCTGGTGGTCTGCCTGATAGAAGGATGTGGGCAGCGGGCGGTCTGCCTAATAGAAGGATGTGGGCGGCCTGCCTGATAGAAGGATGTGGGCGCCGGGGGTCTGCCTGATAGAAGGATGTGGGCGCCGGGCGGTCTGCCTGATAGAAGGATCTGGGCGGCGGGCGGTCTGCCTGATAGAAGGATCTGGGCGGCGGGCGGTCTGCCTGATAGAAGGATGTGGGCGCCGGGCGGTCTGCCTGATAGAAGGATGTGGGCGCCGGGCGGTCTGCCTGATAGAAGGATGTGGGCGCCGGGCGGTCTGCCGATAGAAGGATGTGGGCGCGGGCGGTCTGCTGATAGAAGGATGTGGGCGCCGGGCGGTCTGCCTGATAGAAGGATGTGGGCGCTGGGCGGTCTGCCTGATAGAAGGATGTGGGCGCCAGGCGGTCTGCCTGATAGAAGGATGTGGGCGCCGGGCGGTCTGCCTGATAGAAGGATGTGGGCGCCGGGCGGTCTGTCGGATAGAAGGATCTGGGCGTCGGGCGGTCTGCCTGATAGAAGGATCTGGGCGCCGGGCGGTCTGCCTTGATAGAAGGATGTGGGTGCCGGGCGGTCTGCCTGATATAACGATCAGAGAGATTTCTGGCGTCATTCCTCGGGCATTTAAGGCACGACAGTCGCCATGTGACCTTAGCTAACGCCGTTAGTGCAACAATCCCATAACAAATAAACAAACGAAAACCCATTATTCTTGCTAACCTCCGGTAAACAAACGAAAACCCATTATTTATGCTAACGTCCGGGACACCATTTTAATAATACTCCATTCATCTTATAGAAGAAACTTTCCAAACGTAATTTACATGATAAATCATTCACAATTAGCCTATATTACTATTTACTCAACGGAACTATAGAAAAATGATGGCTATTCAATTTAAAGTGTATACAAACGTCCTCCACACATATTATCGGGCGGAGCATTCAATGACACTGAAAAATGAATAAGTGTTTTCGGTTCCTTTGTCACTTATCTTGTTAAATAAACCAAACAGGGAAAATAGTTTTGACTCTTACACTAATATTGCAATGATTTAAACGAATTTAATTTCCAAAAGGAATTTGATAAAAGCAAATTCCTGCTTAGCTGCCTTCGATGCGACAATGCAGGAATGAAGAGGGATGAATTTTCATTTCGAGATGCGAGGGCAGATATTATAAAATCGCTTTCATTAATTAAGAAATGCTCTCTGCATATTTGCTAAGCCCACATGAACAGTTTTCTGTAAACGAGCAGCGTTGCGGGAGAACCGGCATAATGGACAAGAAAATGAAACGCAACTTAACCCTTTCAACACCACAGACCTCTAAATAGGCTTACAAAAAGTGTAGATCCAGATGAGCCGGCTCGTTATGAGCCGTCTCATCAGGATCTGCACTTTTTGCCAGTAATATTACTATTATACAGTGTTTCCATTAACCATTTCGACAACACCACAGACCACTAAATAGGCTTACAAAAAGTGTAGATCCAGATGAGCCGGCTCGTGACGAGCCGTCTCATCAGGATCTGCACTTTTTGCCAGTAATATTACTATTTTTAAACAAAAATTACCACTTTTGATAAATGAACTGGTCCAAATGTAATTTTCTTATTCATTTATTGGTCTGAAAATATCATGCACCAGTCCATGTCAGTTACTTGGGGTTGAATGGGTTAATGAAGTTTTTGAGTACTTGCACGTGCAATGTATGCAAATTACCTGAATCGTAGGATTTTAACCCTTTGCCTGCTGAGTAAATAAAATCACATTTGCAAACAACATAGACCCAGATTAGCCATGGAGTAACGCCACGTCTGATCAGGAGCTATGTTATTTGCTATTAAGCCAAGTGTTTTAGCTCCACTATCCTAATAGCAAACAGCATAGAGCTTGATCAGATCTGGCTCTATGCTGTTTGCAAACGTGATTTTATCTGCCGCTAGCGTGCAACGGGTTAATTGCCGTTTGAATCTTCTAGAATATACCAGTCAGTTTGACATGATGGTCACAGAAGCAAGTTTTAACAACTTATATTAATCACTCTCGTTGGCGCGGATGAAAGCGTATATGTGGTCATTCATGTGGGAGGAAACCGGAGTACCCGGAGAAAACCTACCTGTCCGATCTGGCGACCATCGTACCATCTCACATACTTCCCTGTCCGAGGATCGAACCCGGGTCGCATCGGTGAGAAGCGTATATGATTTGGTTAATAACCGTGTATGATCGAATTACATTTCACCAATTCAACATTGAAAGCAGTCTGGCATGTGCACTATATGTGTATGTATGATTTTGCGTATATAATGAATAAACAAAGTTTCTAACTTCACCAAACGAGACAAAAAAAATAAAAGTAGAAAAGTGTTTTTATGGTATAGACTAAATGGCACTAGAATGTCACATTTAGACAAGATCATAAATGACATCACTGAAGGCTCAAGTCGAGGCGTATCACCCCTAACGGGATCCGAACATACAACAGTGACGGGCAAGTGATTTGAAATCGAAGATCTTCAATGTTAGTAGACCATAATGACAAGATCATAAATGACATCACTGAAGGCTGAAGTCGAGGCGTATCACCCCTAGTGGGATCCGATCCTACAACAGTGACGGGCATGTGATTTGAAATCGACGATGTTCAATGCTAGACCATAATGACAAGATCATAAATGACATCACTGAAGGCTCAAGTCAAGGCGTATCACCCCTAGTGGGATCCGAACATACAGCAGTGACGGGCAAGTGATTTGAAATCGACGATCTTCAATGCTAGACCATAATGACCGGTGTTTTTAACTTACTTGAAGTAGTAGAGATACACAGCTGCAGCCACACTGAACAATAACACCTGAAACATACAATAACAAACATGTTAACCAGTAACCTGCTAAGCACAAAGAAAACTATGGTTGCTTTTGCAAACTGCAGAGAGCCAGATCAGACAGCACAAAATGTCATCTGATCAGGCTCATTTCAGAGTCTCCTCTGGTTCTTTTACGTGCACTGTGTAAAGCACCGACATGAGACCTCGGTATAAAGACTGTTAATTTTATTCTAGCGGCAGGTAAAATCACTTTTGCAAACAGCATAGAGCCAGATCAGATGGCACAGAATGTTCCGTCTGATCAGGCTCTATGTTGTTTGCTATTCGGATAGTGCAGCTAAACAATTGGCTGAATAGCAACCAACATAGATCCTGATCAGATGTGGCGTTACTCTGTAGCTGATTTGGATCTATGTTGTTTGCAAATGTGATTTTATTTACTCAGTAGGCAACAGGTTAAAAGCCTATGATACAGTTAATTTGCATAAATAAATGCACGCAAATGTAATTTTCTTATTAACCCTTTCAACACCACAGACCTCTAAATAGGCTTACAAAAAGTGTAGATCCAGATGAGCCGGCTCATGACGAGCCGTCTCATCAGGATCTGCACTTTTTGCCAGTGATATGACTATTTTTAGACATAATTACCCATTTTGATAAATGAACTTGTCCAAATGTGATTTTCTGATTCATTTATTGGTTTATGAATATCATGGACAAGTCCATGTGAGTTACTTGGTGTTGAATGGGTTAATTTAGTTGTCTAAAAATATCATGGACCAGTCCATGTCAGTTACGGTACTTGGGTTAAACACTTTAAACTAGTATTTTCACACAGTTTAATTTATATTTAATCAAGTGAACAAAGAAAATTACATTTTACTGCAGAGCATAATCTGACACACACTCCAAACACAAAGTTCTGCTAAATCATGTTGTGCAGCTGTTCGAAACCTATTGCTGGAATGCATATAAACTCTAAAATAAGCCACTCTTTTCTGCTTAGATAAATCAACCTTGAAAAAACTCAATTCTTTCATTTCACTCTGTAATGTTATTATACATTTTTTGTGTCATAACTATGTTCTCCACTTATTGAGCTGTGGGTGGCTTCATGTCTCTGGTCTCTGAATCCATTTTCAGTTTTTGACAGATTTTGATTATGTCAACCAGGATACCCTAAAACCTGCCACACAAATTACAGATCATTTAGATGTATTTTCACGCCCGACCGAGTCTTACAAATGTTAACGTCAATGCTGTAGTCATTATCTTTGTATTCCTAACAGAAACACCACATATTTTATCCCCCTCCCGTCATTCCCCAGATTTCCGCACCCAAGAATGTGCTTCCCGATATGTTGTGTAATGTATCTCGACAAAAATGCTACATGTGTACATGCATATCACCTAGCATATAATACTCGGTAACCATATTTTCATGTTTCATTATCATTCCTCGTAAACTCATAATTATCCGCCCCACCCCCCTCCCCCCAGTTTTTCAATTTATTACCGTTTTCAGATATCACCTGGTATGACTGGAATTCTGCAGAATATTTGGTTTATATTTAGTGCAGGATCAAATTATATTTCCCTGCATGAACATTAACCCATTCAACACCAAGTAACTCGCATGGACTGGTCCATGATATTCATAAACCAATAAATGAATCAGAAAATCACATTTGGACAAGTTCATTTATCAAAATGGGTAATTATGTCTAAAAATAGTCATATCACTGGCAAAAAGTGCAGATCCTGATGAGACGGCTCGTCACGAGCCGGCTCATCTGGATCTACACTTTTTGTAAGCCTATTTAGAGGTCTGTGGTGTTGAAAGGGTTAAAAGTAGAATTATCAGGAGTGATGTTTTAGCAACAAATGACTTAACCCATTTCATTCTGGATATATTTAAAGGCTTTGGCAAACAACATAGATCCAGATCAGCCGCAGCGTGACGCTGCGTGCTGATCAGGATCTATGTTGTTTGCTGCATAGCCAAGTGTCTTAGCAAGATCATCTGAATACAAACAGCATAGATCCTGTTCAGACGGTACGTTCCGTGGCGGTTGATCTGGCTCTATGTTCTTTGCAGATACCGTTTGAACGGTATCCAGAATGAAATGGGTTAATAACATTCAATGTTCCTCAGCAAAAGAATTCGATCATTCGCTGAAACCAACACAATTTCGGTGTTATCTTTAATAAGCTGGAAAATGATGTTTGCTTGTGTTTTATTAAGTGTTTATTAACCCTTTCAACCCCACAGGCCTCTAAATAGGCTTATGAAAAGTGTAGATCCAGATGAGCCGGCTCGTGACGAGCCGTCTCATCAGGATCTGCACTTTTTTGCCAGTAATAATTATTACTATTTTTAGATAAAATTACCCATTTTGATAAATGAACTGGTCCAAAGGTAATTTTCTTATTAATTTATTGGTCTGAAAATATCACGCACCAGTCCATGTCAGTTACTTGGGGTTGAATGGGTTAATCTACACCGCCGGTATAACCTTTTTGGGGCGACGCTTTTATTCCTTGGAACCTTGGAACACGGTGTATGATACCGAAGTATCTCTGGTTATTTTGCATGTTTTCTCGGTTCGCTATAGACTAAGCACTGAAACGTGTGACCGTCGTAGTCCCATCCGAAATACACTGTAATTATTCACAACCTTTTCTGATTAACCCTTTGCCTGCTGAGTAAATAAAATCACATTTACAAACAATATAGATCCAGATCAGCCACGGAGTAACGCCACATCTGATCAGGATCTATGTTGTTTGCTATTCAGCCAAGTGTTTTAGCTCCACTATCCGAATAGCAAACAGCATAGAGACTGATCAGACAGAACATTCTGTGCTATCTGATCTGGCTCTATGCTGTTTGCAAAAGTGATTTTACCTGCCGCTAGAATAAAATTAACAGTCTTTTTATACCGAGGTATCATGTCGGTGCTTTACACCATGCACGTAAAAGAACCAGAGGAGACTCTAAAATGGGTCTCTCTGTATCATTGCACTATCCTCCAAAAATCTAAAATGACTAATCTCTTCAGGAGGTGTCACTCATATGGACAACCAGTGGCGACGATAAATAAACGTAAAAACACACTCATGTATGTTTCATTAATGTCAAACCCATTGCGGGGACCTAGACATGTTTTCCTGGGCAGGCTTAGCCGACCTAAGTGGTTAACCAGTACTAAGCAATATGTGTGAGGTACCCTTGCTCAATGACACTACATACGTGGCCTGACCGAGTATCGAACCCGGGACCGTTCGATTCCAAATATTCCAAAAATGCTCTACCACTGGACCACGGATGCCACAAACACACACACCCAGGAAAGCTTCTGGAATTGGAGCATCTTCAGTATCTTGCACTGTACATCTGGAGGCACAGCCCCTATTAACCAGGGGGCGATGACACACATAACAATACAAAAACTCACAATTAAGGGGACCAGATGTCTTAGCTTACCTAAAACAAAGTCACTGTATGAAATAATCAGTCATAAGCTGATTAATTGTCAACACAGTGGTTCTTAAACCTACCATCCATCATTGTAACTGTCACACTAACATCATCTATTGTTTGTTTTCACATTACAGGATGATTTACAGTGTTTCCATTAACAATTTCGACAACACCACAGGCCTCTAAATAGGCTTATAAAAAGTGTAGATCCAGATGAGCCGGCTCGTGACGAGCCGTCTCATCAGGATCTGCACTTTTTGCCAGTAATATTACTATTATACAGTGTTTCCATTAACCATTTCGACAACACCACAGACCACTAAATAGGCTTACAAAAAGTGTAGATCCAGATGTACATCTAATGCTGACAAAAAATGGCACCAAAAACATCCTGAAATTGGTACATTATTTTGTTGTTGTGAGAATTGAAAATCGATTGTGTAATATTTTACTTAGTGGAAGTTGTGTCCCCTCCCCTTCCCCTCCCCTCCCCCCCTCCCCTCCCTCCCCTCCTCTCCCCTCCTCTCCCTCTCCTCTCCTCTATATTTACTAGTGTAAGTTTGTCCCCTCTCTCTCCCTCTCTCCCCTCCCCTCTCCTCCCCTCCTCTCCTCCCCTCCCCTCCCCTCCCCTCCCCTCCCCTCCCCTCCCTCCTCTCCTCTCCTTCCTCTCCTCCTCTCCTCTCCTCTCCTCTCCTCTCCTCTCCTCTCCCCTCTCCTCTCCTCTCTCTCCTCTCCTCTCCTCTCCTCTCCTCTCCTCTCTCTCTCCTCTCTCTCTCCTTCTCCTCTCCTCTCTCTCTCTCTCTCTCTCTGCAATGGATTCCATCAGGAATGAGGTCTCAAGAGTGATTAATATAAGTTATAATAACTTGTTTCGCAATTGAGCTAAAAATAAATTTGTATAAACTAAAACTAATATTTGTACAGGCATGCATGAATCCTGGTGTGTGGTGTTTCTCTTCTCTCATTTCCCATAATATGAAGATATTGAGAGGAGAGACAAAGGCCAGTGTTTAAACAAGTCTAATGGCTGATCAGTTACCCCTTCCTATGGAATGAAAGAAAAACAAACAAATACAAAAATGAGTTGGCATATAGCACATAACCACACAATGTTATAATGGAAAATTTGATAAACACTGTGAAAACATCTTGAGTATATTCGATTGAAAACAATTTCCTTGATGAAAACAGGTCCGTATGTCAACACTATAATAATACCTCAATATTAACACATTATTTCTCTATTTGCTTTTTCTTCTGGCAAACATATGGTTTCAAAAATTTGGTTTCTTCGATCAGTATTTTTTCTTCAACTAGTAAAGTCTAGGAAAGGGATTCGTATAAGTTACTGTGTAACTTTCCCCCAATCCTAACTGCTGTTGCAACTATTACTATTTTCCCATTCTTGAATAAAATATTATTTAACCCTTTCCCCCATAGAGATGTAGTTTTATTTCATAAATTTGGCTGTAATTTACCAATCGTACGCAATGGATAAGCTGTGAACTTGCCTACTCCACCTTCATGGAGGTTACTAGGAATTATTAAGTATTGTATACACTATGTTGTTCCGATCTTTATTATAGCTTGTTTGACTACTAATGTGTCGATCTATGTCAATAGGCATTGGCGTCGAGAGGCACTACTAAGGGGGAAAGGGTTAAAGCGACATTACATCGCAAAAAGCAAATAAAATGCATGATTTCACATATAAATGCATTGCTACTACACAGTCTTCTAAATACATTCGAACACTAACATCGAATCAATAAACAGTGTTTTTGTTGTCTACAAACTTTCAAAAGTGAATGTAGGATATATATACCGGTCATCCACGCTCCTGAAATGACGTTTGTTTGTGATTGGAGTCAATACTAAACGCGCGATACTTTCGTTTAGAGATAATTTAACTAAGATTAGTCTACAAATAAATATGCATAGGCACAACTGTAAGATATAACGGTATATATGCACAATAAATCACGTTATATAGGATACACGCATTGTATTACGCATGAATGTCGACCATATTTACCTTATTTTGTTATGTCAACAAACAGCGTATACGACGCTTGTTTATTTGTTGAAATATTCAGTTTTTGAGGCAAATATTGGAGAGAAAAAAATTATACCATATAATAGGAAATTACATTCTGCAGACATTTGAGTTTTCACCGATGTAGTGTCCCTTTAAACAAAAGTCTAAACCAGCAACTTTAAACATGAATTGAAATGTTCATGGACCTCAGTTACTTCCCTTACACTATTGTGTATCTTTCTTCCAAAAATAAACAAGGTGGCTCAGTAATTGACTTTTAAGTTCTGTTTATTATGTATTTAAACTACAAAACAAGCCTTGAAAAGAGGTAAGAAATCGCTGCATTTTGCATCAAAAACATAATACAAAATGCATTCATTCATCACAATCATCTGTTTTAACTGAAAGTAATATGCACAAACAAGAACTTAGCATTTTTAAGTGATCAATCTGTGTTCACCTTCTTCTCTATCAAAGCATGTAAAGAATGAGCCACCATTTCATCTCCACTCACTGACACCTGTCTATCATTTCAAGTGTCATAAATTTCGCTCTGATTGATTTACATCAGCACAGCAGGTAAAGATCATCCTGTGATCCTATAATTGATTAATTAATTAACTACAAAGTCTTCCCAACAATTGTAAAGCTGTTTCTACCTACAGCGGTTAACTCAGATCTTTGGTGAAGATTACATAAAAAATTATCGAATACCTGAAAAGAAATCGAAACAAGAGATCTTGATGGTTTTAGAAGCCTGATTTTAAAATTAGCGAAGTACTCGGAAAAAAAAATTGATCCGATCCATGTTTTAACAGCTACAAAGAGAGATTAAAAATTATGGAAGGGCTCAAAAATCTGATCAGCTCTAGAGATTTTGCATGTTTCGCTGTTTGTTTAAACTAAACTCAGCGAAAATATTTTATCTTGATGTCATGATGAATGCAACAAAAAGTGCTGTTGTTACTCTGAAACAAGAGAGTAATGGACTGAACACAGATCATCAACAATAAGATAAACATTATGGCACCATACTCACACATGTGGGGGGTATGCATGGATACACTTATTTATCTTCATCTGATTAATCGGGGCCACGCCTACTTCAGTATATTAGTCATTTTATTTTTTGGAAGGTTTTGATACAGATGAACCTCCAATTGCAGAAGCATCCCTGGTTCTTTTACATTATCGTGTGTAGCACAGATACACTAGACCTTGGTTTATAGTCACCATATCTGAAAGATTTGTTAATATTATTAGGGTCAGGCAGGTGATCGAATCTGAAATCACTGGATTTGCAGTCCAATATGCAATCAGCTAGACCAATGATGTCTATATAAAATGCATTAATGAATTCCACTTGTCCAAAACAATAGCACCCCTAAATGACATAGCTCTCACAAGCAAACAATAAAAGGGAGGTCGAAGGTTCGAATCTCGTCAGGGGTTTGTTCTGATATGGCCGGTTGGTGAGCCGCCAGCTAGTTAAATAATGGTTACCGATTGCCTACCAGCCTGGCGTCTGGCATACAAGCATAGGATTCGGGAAGTATTGATGTTCATAAAAAGAGGTGTCTCATAAGTCAGAAATGACTGGCCCTTTAAATAGGGGTGACACTATAATAAACAAACACTTTACTTTTTACTTTTATAAAGATAATACCACTAATTTTGCAATTTGTGCTATAAATTAAAAGTAAAATACCGGAAAGAGCAAAGTTGCTTGATTGGTGTCTCTAATATCTTCATTTTGCTATTAAAGGATATGACTCGTAACATGGGAAACATAACTAGTCACCCTATGGAGCCCCAATGCCACCTAGGAGCCCCAATTCTCCCGCAAATTTTAAAAAATTTAAAAACAATTTTTGTTTTACACTTTTCATACAAACTCTTATTCAGTACGCTACACTGGTTGTAAAGCACTTGATCTTCTATTCAAATGTATTTAATGGTCAGATTGTGAATTCTAACACTATTTTGTTGAAATCTATTAATTAAAAACATATACCCAGTAAAGTGCAAACCCCACAATTTCTCACTTCACCCAATATTTCTGAGCTCCACTGAGCGCCAAGTGTACATTGTCCTAATGTGACCTCTTCTTGTACCATTTTGCATGACCTATTGCTATCATTACTGTCCCCTGATAACAATCTAAATTCAGTCATATTTTCTTTCTGGCCATGCTAATATCCTAGAATGACAGGGCTTCCACATGTCCCTTGAGTAACTCAGAAAATGAGCTCTAATGGCATGCTTTCATTACATTAAATGAGGCAGATTGTATAGACTCCAAGCACATGTTCACTTATTTTAGGAAGTTCACCAAACGCCAGATCGAATTATCCCATTATCTCTTTAACATCGGAGATAGCTGGTTACTGCATAGCCGTCCCTTCTTGCTCTCTGAGGAAATTAGAGGCAGAGCATAGTTTTTTCAGGGTTTTTGTTTATATTCACCAGCCATTTTTTTGATAATTATGATTTATTGTAAAACGTTAATCTGCGGAATGAATACAGCTGTCAATAAATCATTGATTACAGGGGGAACGAGAGGAGGGGGGGGGGGGTGGTATCTCTGTAAATAAGATGTAAACTTTCAAAACAGAAGATAAATGCACTTGGAGACGAGTATATTCGTTTTTTGCAGCCAGTATAGAACCAGATCAGATGGCCATCTATTCTGTGCCATCTGATCTTTGCTATTCTGATAGTGGAGTCATGGCCGGTTGATAATCACTGTGAAGTGTGAGTTAGCCATGTATTGACACAATATAACCTCAGGCAAACATGTTACAAGTTATAGAGCAAGAGCACTGCTTGGTTCATTTGTTGGAACCACAGGCACCAGACACATTTTATTTTTTTTGGCCTATGGTCATATAGTAAGTAATGTTTACTAAAGGCAACCAATGAAGTTGGCTTTAGTAAACATTACTTACTATATGACCAAAGGCCAAACAAAATTTAAAACAAAATTTGTGTCTGGTGCCTGTGGTTGGAATCCTTTGATTTTACTGTCAGATTTGGTAGAATAAGTGTGATTTTATCAAAATCATGTAAATGAATTGATAACCAATTATTACATTAAAGTATCTATTGGATATACTGTAGGATATAATTATGCAAAGACGTAATAACTTAATAATTATAAGCTGAGAAAATGGATGAAAAGTGGATAACATGTTGTGCAAAGGAAAGAACAAATACAAATACATAGCATTTATATAGTGCAAAAATTAAATATTATTCTATTGCGCTTCACAATTACAGATGCAATTTTAAACATTTACACATGACAATAATATATGGAAATATAAATAAAATATACATATATGATAACATTAACCCATTTCATTCTGGATATATTTAAAGGCTTCTGCAAACAACATAGATCCAGATCAGCCGCAGCGTGACGCTGCATGCTGATCAGGATCTATGTTGTCTGCTGCATAGCCAAGTGTCTTAGCAAGATCATCTGAATAGCAAACAGCATAGAGCCTGATCAGATGGCACGTTCCGTGCCGGTTTATCTGGCTCTATGTTCTTTGCAGATACCGTTTGAACGGTATCCAGAATGAAATGGGTTAAGAGGACCAATCTATATTTAGGAGTATTCAAGGGCAGTAACTGACTAATGTCTCTTATTCTAATGCAATTTCATCTGCATCAACTACCCAATTAATTTTGTTTACGTTTATTTATTGTCGCTACTGGTTGCCCATATGAAGAGATTAGTCATTTTAGATTTTTGGAGGATAGTACAATAATACAGACAGAGACCCATTCCAGAGTCTCCTCTGGTTCTTTTACGTGCACGGTGTAAAGCACCGACACGAGACCTCTGTTTAACGTCCCATCTGAAAGACTGTTAATTTTATTAGGGTCAGACAGGGGATCGAACCTGCGATCCCTGGATTACTAACTACACAATGCTGACACAATTGTGTCTACTAGGAACCAAGTAACACAAACAAAAATAATACAGAGAAAACATGAGTCATGTTATAATTGTCTCATAAAAATAAAAAATGATGTTGGTTTGTAAGACATTTATAGTTTTGTGAAAGGCCATTCAGTCTAGTATTAATTAATTATTACATTTTCTATTTTCCAATTCTGTCAAACTGTGCAGGTGGCAATATTTTGCTAAAAAAGTATTTTAACCCATTCAACACTCCTGAAGAGATAGTCATTTTAGATTTTGGAGGATGATATGACAGAGACCCATTCCAGAGTCTCCTCTGGTTCACAGAGCATCGACACGAGACCTCGGTTTAAAGTCCCATCTGAAAGACTGTTAATTTTATTAGGGTCAGACGAGGGATCGAAACCTGCGATCCCTGGATTACCAGTCCAGCGTGTTAGCACTGGACTACAGATCCGTCTGCTTGGTAAATACGTACTTGTTATGACGCCATAGTAAATTTAAGTACTTGTTGTGATATCATTGTCACACATGATCCATTCACACGATTGACATAATAATATACATATACAGTCAAACCTGGTTTAGTGGTCACCTCTATTAAGCAGCCAACCTGTATTAAGCAGCCAGTTTACAGATTCCCAATATGTTGTTTCATTATACATTTGACCTCTATTAAGCAGCCACCTGTGCTAAGCAGCCACTTTCTGTGATTCCCTTGGCTGGATGCTTAAGACAGGTTTGACTGTAGAACGCTATTTACATGCTGGGTAAAATAAAGGCTATAGAACGCTCACTGTTGTTTAGAATACCTTTGCTAGTTTTTAGTATTATTGTAATATTATGATGAAGATAATAGCTGATTATGACGTAAGCAAAGTAACAAATATGTGTACAATTAAAATATGTGTACAATTACAATTAAAATATGTGTACAATTAAAATATGTGTACAATTACAATTAAAATATGTGTACAATTACAATTAAAATATGTGTACAATTACAATTAAAATGTGTACAATTAAAATATGAAAATATGTGTATAATTAAAATATGTGTACAATTACAATTAAAATATGTGAACAATTAAAATATGTGTACAATTACAATTAAAATGTGTACAATTAAAATGTGTACAATTACAATTAAAATATGTGTACAATTAAAATATGTGAACAATAAATATGTGAACAATTAAAATATGTGTACAATTAAAATATGTGTACAATTAAAATATGTGAACAATAAATATGTGAACAATTAAAATATGTGAACAATTAAAATATGTGTACAATTAAAATATGTGAACAATTAAAATGTGAACAATTAAAATATGTGAACAATTAAAATGTGTGAACAATTAAAATATGTGTACAATTAAAATATGTGAACAATTAAAATGTGAACAATTAAAATATGTGAACAATTAAAATGTGTGAACAATTAAAATATGTGTACAATTAAAATGTGTACAATTACAATTAAAATATGTGTACAATTAAAATATGTGTAAAATTAAAATATGAGTACAATTAAAATATGTGAACAATTAAAATGTGAACAATTAAAATATGTGAACAATTAAAATGTGTACAATTAAAATATGTGTACAATTAAAATATGTGAACAATTAAAATGTGTACAATTAAAATATGTGAACAATTAAAATGTGTGTACAATTAAAATATGTGAACTAATTTTTGTTGTGTTTACTTAATAAATAATATTTGTCTTTCAGTTATTTATTGGTGAATAAAGCATGATTTAGTTTAGTTTATACAAATTTATTTTAGCTCGATTGCGAAACAAGTTCTTATAACTTATATTAATCACTCTCGAGACCTCATTCCTGATGGAATCCATCGCCACGAGGGAGAGAGAAGAGGTAACATGGAAATTAAATGCCTTGCCTAAGGGCACAATCGTAACGGCTCCAGCGGGGCTCGAACTCCGGACCGTTCGCACCTGAAGCGAACGCGCATCCACTGCGCTATCACGACTTCCACATGCATGGTTTGGAGTTCTCACGCATAGGAATTAACCTAGCAGGCCTATGTACACCTAAGCGGCAAATTCCGGCACTCAAAATGACAATTCATTTGTTATTGAATTTATTGAACTAAAATAAATTCACTAAACTCGTCTTCTAAAAACGAGAAAACCGAGCCAATGATTCGTTAAATAAATTCAACAACAAAATTGACCACTCCTTTAACTCTTTGGATGCTAGCGGCGAAAACTATCAGCCTAATAAAGCATGGATTTTCATTAGAATTGTATCATAATGTCAAATTTCTAATGAAATTCCATGACATATTTCCAGTTAAAGCTGTAAATAAGAAATACACATTATAATGTAATATAATATAATATAATCTTGTACAATTATTTGAACTATTGATAGCATTTATTTTACCCAGCATGCAGAGTTAATATCCTATATAATATTTTCTCCTAAGATAAAATATATTTTAAAAGTCTAGCTGTGGTGTAATGGATACGGTTTTCCACTCATCATCGAGACGTTGTGAGTTTGAACCTCGCTATATATAGAACCGTGGAGGTGTCCTCCTTGTAGTGATGTCCATCGGTTTCAAAATCCATAATCGATTAATCTGAATAATCGGACGGGTAAACCGATTAGATAATTGATTATTAATCGGGCAATTGATATAGTTATAAATCAAAAATCATTCCATCTAATTTGTGAGTTTAACAATCTATTTAGTACTAATAAATTACTTACAAGTTACTAGTTTCGACAAATTAGTTACTCAGTTACATCTGAGTACTAGACTTTAAGTTAGTAGACTGCCACCTGATATAAAATTAGGATTTAAGTTAATAGAGGACAGAACGCTTAGTGACATACTAGTGAAAAGTCTAGTACTAGATACAGTTAGAATTGTTGTTGCAAACATGCAATGCTAATAAAATACAGCCAATAGTAAAATCATGGTTTTATTTGAGCTATAAACAAACATAAAAGAGACCAAAAAAAAGACTCGTCGATTATAATCGATTACACATTTTCACAATTGATTATCGCCGATGTCCATGCCGGCGAACGATTGTCGGCGACTTAGAGATAATCGGTGTATCACTACCTCCTTGGGCAAGATTTTTACATCCACAATGCATGCCTCGAGCTTCTCCTCCCTCATGGCGATGGATTCCCATCAGGAATGAGGCATCGAGAATGATTAAACTAATGATGTAAGAACTTGTTTTGCAATCAAGCTAAAATAAATATGCAACTAAACATATTTTATGTTTCAATTATAGACAGCAATATAATAGAACAGCTTATCGCAATAAAAAAGATACGACTGAAAAATAGATTCGACTGAAAGACGGGTGTTACAGAATTATTCAAGTAAAAACATAGTTAAACAATTATATGGGCAATCAAAGTATTAACTCTTATGCTGCCGAATAAATTGGACGGATTGTGCAAATAATATAGATCAGGATCAGGATTCTAATCTAGCTCTATGTTGTTTGTAAAAGAGACTTTAGCTATGATTAGCAGGTTATGGGTTAACTCTTTCAACACCAAGTAACTGACATGGACTGGTCCATGATATTCTTAGACCAATAAATGAATAAGAAAATTACATTCGGACCAGTTCATTTATCAAGATGGCTAATTTTGTCTAAAATTAGTAATACTACTTGCAAAAAGTGCAGATCCTGATGAGACGGCTCGTTACGAGCCAGCTCATCTGGATCTACACTTTTTGTAAGCCTATATAGAGGTCTGTGGTGTTGAAAGGGTTAATGGTAAATGTTTGAACGTGCCATTCTAATCTAGCTCTATGTTATTTGTAAAAGAGACTTTAGCAGAGATTGGCAGGTTACGGGTTAATGGTAAATGTTTGAACGTGCCATTCCAATCTAGCTCTATGTGGTTTGTAAAAGAGACTTTTGCAGAGATTGGCAGGTTACGGGTTAATGGTAAATGTTTGAACGTGCCATTCTAATCTAGCTCTATGTTGTTTGTAAAAGAGACTTTAGCAGAGATTAGCAGGTTACGGGTTAATGGTAAATGTTTGAGCGTGCCATTCTAATCTAGCTCTATGTTGTTTGTAAAAGAGACTTTAGCAGAGATTAGCAGGTTACGGGTTAATGGTAAATGTTTGAACGTGCCATTCCAATCTAGCTCTATGTTGTTTGTAAAAGAGACTTTAGCCGAGATTAGCAGGTTACGGGTTAATGGTAAATGTTTGAACGTGCCATTCTAATCTAGCTCTATATTGTTTGTAAATGAGACTTTAGCAGAGATTAGCAGGTTACGGGTTAATGGTAAATGTTTGAACGTGCCATTCTAATCTAGCTCTATGTTGTTTGTAAAAGAGACTTTAGCCTTGATTAGCAGGTTTACGGGTTAATGGTAAATGTTTGAACGTGCCATTCTAATCTAGCTCTATGTTGTTTGTAAAAGAGACTTTAGCCGAGATTAGCAGGTTACGGGTTAATGGTAAATGTTTGAACGTGCCATTCTAATCTA